>CM028687.1:867180-1409350 GCA_016771965.1 Brassica carinata | reverse complement strand
TTATTATTAGCTTATTTTGGCTCATAAATTACTTTCCGACACATTGGGCAACTTATATTTGTACGTAGCCAATGGTTAATGCAAAGACAATGAAATTTATGGCGCAGTGAGTGTCGAAATATTGGTTACATTGGTGTAATTCTCAAAGCGATGGTGCATATATGGTTTTCCTCTTCGGTTGTCGGGTTACTTCAGGTTTGTGATTAGATCAACGCCAAGTCTTGTGGTTGCATTTAGATTGTAGTTTCTAATGGCGAGAGTAACTTGAAGATGTCGGATATAATATAATGGTTTTCCTCATTAAATTCATCACATATTGGTTAGTCTCCTCAATAAGGAATGTAGAGTCGGATGATGAATGTCATGATATGATAACATGAAATCTAATGATTCAGCGACCGATTCATTGTAATTACCTTGATTGTCAAAATTGATGGTATCCGGAAATCGATGACCGATTGTTGTGTGTTTGGTCTTTGTATATAGATCCGAGTAATTGTCAGGATTTGCTCATATTGATGTTGTTTGGTGTGAGAGTCGATGGGTAAGAAGTGAATTGTTATTCATGTTTGTGTTTGGTTGTGAAAGCTTATCACATTGTAGATATGTTTATAGGTTGTTAGGAATTGATGTTATTTATGCCTATTTATTTTTACGTTTGTTTATATAGTGTATTTATTATGATGTTGAATATTGAAATTAATGTTTTAGTATTTAATTACGGTGATTTATTGAATTCTTCTTGTTATGAAGACTAATTTTCTCTTTGTTTGTTATGATATTTAAAATGGTTAAATAAGAAGAATTGTAAATTCTTCTCATAACATTAGTCTTCCATATAAAATATTAATATTTTTTTTTGCATAAAATGTTGACCTTCACAATTGCTTAATGTATAGCTTTACTTTCAAATTTATCGAAGAAATATCTTGAATACAAGATGAGGATTCTATTCATATTGTTATATAAATATTTATTTTAATGGTTTATTTGAGCTGTGGAGTTTTTTGTTGTCTTTCTAATTATTTGAATTGTTGATCATAAAATTGAAATTGTTTTCCTAATGTTTTATTGTAAAGCTTAGTAATCGGGTTTAAAATGTTGGGCTCAAATTACAATGGGCATTTTCTGAACTATTGTATTGGAAAAAATAAAAGTATGGTCTTTATTGTTTCTTCCATCTTCGGGTGAGCTCACATCTGCGATTCTTTTCCTGATATGCATAAGTGTGTGAGTTTGGAGGGCGTAAGCGCGGGGTTATGAACAGAGTTTCATCTCAATATTTGCTAGAGTTATTGTAGTGTGAGTTTTATGCTTTCGGTCGATCAATGTTTTTCAAGTTTTTATTGTTATAGGATTAGAGTTATGATGATGAACTGATAGGCATTGTTCTCCTTTATGAAGGACTAAACTGTGTTAGTAATGTGATGTATATAGTTTGTAGTGTTGCTTGCGTGTCACCGAGAATTCTTGTTTGTTTGTCTTTTTATTTGTTTCTTATCTTGTTGAGAGTACATAAATTAAATTAAGTTGTTAAGAGTACCTTTGTTTCTGAATTTTTTTCTCCAAATTAATTGTGTATGTTGTATGTATTAAGTAATAATTTTATTATCTTTATTATGTTTGTTATATATTTTTATTTTATTTTTAAACTTGTTGCTTTTACGTAACCTTTAAAACAAATACATAAAGACTTGTAGAAATAACTATAAAATGAGTGATAATTCGAGTGTTTGGACCTTAATGGATTTTCAACAAATTTATGTATTTTCATAAGAAGACAATAGCATTGGTATGTTGACATTGAACATGTAAGCTATTTCCACAAGACAAGAGGAGTGAGCAGTGGAGATGTTGTTGTCGATTTGTGTATGTCCGATTTTCTCTTGTATCTCTTGGTGTGCATGTGTTTGTTTCTCTTTAATTTGATGGGTAATATGTAAACAAAAATCGTTGTTTGTTATATTTATCGAGTTCATAATTTACTCAGTTTTTTCGTTTAGGTGATTTTATCGATCTTGGTTGTCTTCTTCGCCTTCTTCATAAGCATCCGCGAAAGTATATTTATAAATTGTTAAATAACCTGTTTGTGTAGTTTGTATTTGTTTACCTGACTCGATTATATGGCGCTGAGTTTTAGTTAAGGTGCTTGGTTTGATATATTTGGTTTGAAGTTTATTTGTAAAATTAGACAAAAAGGTGATCATTAATGATTCGCTTTTTGGACTCTAGTTTTTTATTCTAGTTTTGATGTTTTGGTTATTTGGGTTGTTATGGTTTCTTTTAAGTTGTAAAATAAAGGTTTGTGTGAAATTAGTTTGATAAGTAAGGAGATAAATAGACGACCACGATCTTGGGTAGGAAATATTTTGGATCATTAACGTTAGTACAATATGCATGCGAATTGTGTGTTGATTTTTCTCGACTAGTCATGAGGATACGGATAATGACTCGAGTTGTTTATTTTATGAGGTTCGAGCCCCGACGAACGGATTTTCCCAACCAAATGTGAGTTTAAATATCATTTATAATATCGAAACATAATATAAACCCATATGTAATATGATAATGTACATGGAAGTTTGAGGTTTGTGGTTGCAATCATTTGGAGATTGTCGAACAGCCTAATCATGACCGGAGATTCATCTCATGATCACTGTGATGACTTCATCAATAATGGTTGATGGAATGAGGAATTGATGATCGTTATCTTGTACATGTTTGAGCACTAGCAATCTCAAACGATCGATTTTCACGAACCAGCTTTGAAAGATGGCATGTAATAATTAGCACATCCGGCGGAATAAATCCATGAATCACAAAATCTGGAAATAATATTATTCAACAAAGAATCAGAAATCAATTAAAACAATTATATTAAATAAATGTGATAGATCAAATATTAACTTACCATAAACTCACCGCTTTCTTGAATTTCAAAGAATCTCAAAAGCGAGGAGGCAAATGACAATGCTCGACTACTACGACCACTAAGGAGAAACTCGGTTTAGTGACGACGCGGACGCTGGTTTGAGAAACCGGAGAGGCGGAGAGATATTTTCTAAGATGGTTAAAGCTAAGAGGAATCAATGATTTATGTGGAGATGCAGATTGAGTTCATCAAAGATGAGAATTATATATATATATGTGGTTTAAAGAGGGGCTACAAATCAGAAATATTTATGATCAAGCGATTTAAGATGGGGAGATAAATAGTTCACCGGTAGAAAAAAATTACGAACAGACAAACGGCGCAACTTTATAACTCAGTCCGATACAATGATGAAAAGAATTCTAACTCATGTTAAACAACGACGATTTACAATATGAGAAAACTATAATTGTTGCAAACTTAAGCTATTTCTTAATATAACGTGATGAAGCTCATTTAAAAATGAATCCCATAATACATTTGTAGTCGCCCCTCAGAGAAAGCCCAAGAAGTAATGGCTTCCAACCTTCATAATATATATTAGTTTCAACCATCAATGCATAAATTATCCATTAGTTGATGGTATAAATGGTGGATGCCAGATCTTAAGAACCCTGGCTTCAAACCACGATTTTGACATTTTTTAACATTTTTTTTTAAATGGACCCCACAAAAACGCGCTGATGTGTCGCATCAGGAGTGATGCAAGTGCCTCATTATAGTATAGATTTTTGTTTTACCTACGAGAAAATGAGAAAACAAAGCAGCCTGATCGACAATCTGAACTCTATTTACACCAAATACACTTCACCACAACACGACAAGAGTTTTTCACAAAGACAAAATCAATCAACAATGTCTCGTTGGCACATGAAGGAAGAGATAAGATCCGGATCACCAAAGTTCATAAGCAAGTCCAGATACTGCATAGCTTCTTGAGGAGTGAGACCCTGGAGTATAAAATCAAAGCCGTTAGTATGAGTCCCTCTCATAACTTCCAACCCTTGATTCATGAGCTTCTTCTGCTTCTCTTTCCCCATCTCTGCAGCTTCCACCATCGGTAGTGACGACGCGGACGCTGGTTTGAGAAACCGGAGAGGCGGAGAGATATTTTCTAAGATGGTTAAAGCTAAGAGGAATCAATGATTTATGTGGAGATGCAGATTGAGTTCATCAAAGATGAGAATTATATATATATATATATATATATATATATATATATATATATATATATATATATATATATATATATATATATATATATATATATATATATATATATATATATATATATATATATATATATATATATATATATATATATATATATATATATATATATATATATATATATATATATATATATATATATATATATATATATATATATATATATATATATATATATATATATATATATATATATATATATATATATATATATATATATATATATATATATATATATATATATATATATATATATATATATATATATATATATATATATATATATATATATATATATATATATATATATATATATATATATATATATATATATATATATATATATATATATATATATATATATATATATATATATATATATATATATATATATATATATATATATATATATATATATATATATATATATATATATATATATATATATATATATATATATATATATATATATATATATATATATATATATATATATATATATATATATATATATATATATATATATATATATATATATATATATATATATATATATATATATATATATATATATATATATATATATATATATATATATATATATATATATATATATATATATATATATATATATATATATATATATATATATATATATATATATATATATATATATATATATATATATATATATATATATATATATATATATATATATATATATATATATATATATATATATATATATATATATATATATATATATATATATATATATATATATATATATATATATATATATATATATATATATATATATATATATATATATATATATATATATATATATATATATATATATATATATATATATATATATATATATATATATATATATATATATATATATATATATATATATATATATATATATATATATATATATATATATATATATATATATATATATATATATATATATATATATATATATATATATATATATATATATATATATATATATATATATATATATATATATATATATATATATATATATATATATATATATATATATATATATATATATATATATATATATATATATATATATATATATATATATATATATATATATATATATATATATATATATATATATATATATATATATATATATATATATATATATATATATATATATATATATATATATATATATATATATATATATATATATATATATATATATATATATATATATATATATATATATATATATATATATATATATATATATATATATATATATATATATATATATATATATATATATATATATATATATATATATATATATATATATATATATATATATATATATATATATATATATATATATATATATATATATATATATATATATATATATATATATATATATATATATATATATATATATATATATATATATATATATATATATATATATATATATATATATATATATATATATATATATATATATATATATATATATATATATATCAGTTCAAAATGTGCTTTACACATCATCTGTTCAAACACCAACAACTGGTAAGTTTCATTACAAGAACACACATAAAACTGAAGATTTGTTCTTTTTTACCTGTAATGATTTGAAACGAGAAGCAAGACTAAAGAGCTCCTCAGAACATATCCCAGAATCCATTACAGCAATCGATTTGATGTACTCCTTGATTCCATTCATCAACGGTAACTCTCTCCCATGTTCTGCGCTTGCACTCTTACACATCCCTGCAAGAACTCGAAACTTAAATACACGAAACCTATTCATATGAATCAAAGAAAACCTCTTTTACCTCGATCAACAGATTCAAGAACGGGGAAGAGGATCCTCTCCTCCATCTGAGCGTGCTCAAGCATCAGCTCCTGCAGCTGCGTGTAGCCCTTCGCGAACTTCCTAATCTCCATCTTCGGCGTCCCCACGGACGGATCAGCAGCTCTCCTACCTCCACGTGCCGCTAGATCCTCCGACCACCTCAGCATCCTCTCCACGTGCCACGTCATGCTCCTGTGGTGAAGCCAGATCGCCTTCACTATCGGCGGCGTCGCCTCGTCGAAGCCTTCAAGGTTGAACTTCCATATCATCAGCCTCGGCTCCGGGAACTTTTCCTCGATGTAGCGGAGGAGAGCCTCCTGAGATCCCGACGTTTTCTCCGATCCGATTTGGATCGTCGGCTTCTGGTCTTCGGAGGGGACGAAGCGGAGGTTTACTTTCTTGTGGAGGAGTGCGAACCGGAGGTATGAAGTCGCCAGACTGTTCGACGGTCCGTATAGTTTCACTGTGACGGTGGAGGTCGCCGTCGCCGTAGCCGTCGTTTCCTTAGCTGAAGGCGGAAGGATTGGGAGTCGAGGAGCTGGAAGGTGAGTTTGTGCGGCGGCGGCGGGAGAGGATACGGCGACGGGTGGAGGTTTGACGGCGAGGTCAAGCGGAGAGATCTCAGCGGTGGATACAGAGGAAGTCGAGAAGCAGTTTCCCATTTTTCGAGACGGAATTGGAAAACGTGTGGGAGAAATATAGAATCTAAAAGAGAGACGAAGAGGAAAGCAAGAGAGAGGTGATGAGTAGAAGGAGTGAGCTGCAAGCAATTGGAGTGAGAGAAAGATAGATGAGAATGAGAATGAGAATGAGAAGAGATTGTTGTTGTTGAGAAGAAAAAAGGTGTTACGCCATTATCACACACGCACCAAAAGCTTAGGATACATGAATTTTATTCCTCTCCCCGATCATAGTGTTTCCCAAAATTTAATATTTTAAATGACTTTTTGTTTCATATACAAAAACAAAATTGAAAATCGAGATTTCGATCGACTCTTTGGGACTCTGCGGGGGATCACAAAGTAATAATAGTCGTCGTCTCTAGACCCAATTGCGTTGATGCTGCTTAGATTTGTTTGTTTCTGATTATATATTTGTTTGTTTTTAGCAATTCAACCAATTTAAGACATGATTATTTAAGACAAAAATCATTATGTTTTTTATTTATGTTCGTACGAGGAGAAAAGAGGAAGAACAAATGTTTTTTTTTTCTTTATTGATTGAGATTTTACTAGTGAATATGGCAACTAATTTTGCCATTTATAGTGGATTAAACTGAGATCTTCGTAATTAGTTCAAAAGTGGCATATAATATCTAGTTAATCAATTTTGTAGGATCTCTATGCATAAATGTGAGCTAGATGAGTTGTTCTGGGCTATGTCATGTCTAAGGGACCAAAGTATATCATCAGTGAAATTTGAAACAGATCAGATTGTACGGATCTTGTCAAGATAGTAGAGCTCTGGACTGGCCTGCCTTTAAGATCAGAATTACAGTATTTCCAAAATATTCGGGATCAATTTAACGTTATTTCTGTAGATTTTATTCATAGATTCCAAAATGTCCGTGCGAATTTTTTTGCCAAATGAATCCGAACACGTGAAAATCTATTTTCTCATGTAAATTATGATCTGTGGGTAAATGTTTCCATCCGAAATCCACTGCAACCAATCTAATATAACTTAATAGATGGTATTTGTAGGAAAAAAAATCTAATTTCTTGGGTGCAGCATTATAATTCAATATTCAAATCAACGCTCTTCTGGACAAGCTCTATTTTATTAATTATTTTCTTAATATTTAAGACTAATGATAGCTATAAGTTTCAGTGGTTATCCTTAGAATGCTGCTAAACTCAGTATCAGTGGTTAGCCAACTAGCTAAGGTTTCGATAGAGAAATGGAGAACCATGTTACAAACGTCAGGAAATATAACGTACCTCAGGAAATATAACGCCAACATTATACGCATCAAATTTGACAAAAGTTACGTGAATGTAAATCACGTGGAGCCTACCGATACTGTGAACGTATAGTAATTTTTACTTTTTCTTTTATATATAAACGATCGATTCCGATCACCTTAACATATCTTCTCCCTCTTTATAATAAACTCTTTCTATCGTATATTTATCATATATTAATGTTATTTCTTTTCTACGGGTATAAAATTTCGCCTTTATTTAAATTTTTAGATACTATAAAATTATAAGTTATTTTATAACACGTTATCAGCACGATCACTCTGCGAAATTTATATGTATCATATACACCCTACTATAATGACCGGTATACCGCCTATATTACTATTTATTATTTTGTAGTAATTGTTTTAATTTATTATCATTTACCTATATTAATGCGGACGGTATGCCGTCTCGTTAAAAAATCTTGATTGTTAAATACACTATAATTACTGGTTTGGCTGTGTCGCCGCATAATTTATTTAATGTTATAATTTTTCTATTACCATAATGCGATTGATATTTATTTTTTTATTATATCATGGTTATTATATAAATGTTTGGTCACCTATATAAAATATTATAAAATTTACGGAATTTGGTTGACTGATTATTACAATATTTTCAGATTGATTTTTGGTTCATACGATTTAATCCCAACGGTCACAAAGAAAAAAAATTCAAAATTTTTACCTTTCTCAAATGGCGATGAACAGTGTTTTCATCTATAAATATACTCATTCTTCACCCATTTACTTCATCCAAAAAAATTCATCTTCTCTCAAATATTTTCAAATCGCTCCATTCCGGTTTTTCATTTCAAGAAAGATGATTCACATATTTTTGGTTTTATGTGTGATTCTAATTTTTGCCTCTATGTACGGTCTTTTTATTGGAGAATTTACGCTTAATGTTGGTTTATTTTTCTATGCGCTATTTTTCCTTGTAATTACGTGTACTATTAATATAAATGGTTCATTTTAAAATTATAAAATTCTAATAAAATATATTATTTTGTGTTTTAGAAATACATGGCAAACATCGAGAAACTTCAGTTCCCGACTCTGAAATAACTGGCGAAAATTACATCGGATGTGTCACAAATGTGAAACCTTACCTTGTAATGAAGAAATTAACCGAAACGATAAAAATCGGTAACAAATCGCCGCCCAAGCATATAGCTGAAGTGATAATCTTCCTGAAGAAGCATTTAGATGAGAATCTAACGCACGACTATGCAAACATCGAGGACCCAGCCGAACTTTGGCAAGCCTTGAAGGAGAGGTTTGATAACCAGAACGAAATCAACCTCCCTCACGCTCTTTAGGAGTGGAAAAACCTAAGGTTTCATGATTTCAAAAGTTTAAGGAATACAATTCTGCTGTTTTGAGGATAGTTGTACAACTAAAGTATTGTGGTAGTCCCGTCTCGGAGGCAGAAATGCTCGACAAGACATACAACGCTTTCTACAAAGAGCATAAACTCCTACCCTGAATTTACAGAAAATATGGGTACACTAGATTTTCTGAATTGATGGTTACGCTCATGTTGGCTGAAAAGAACGATGAGCTACTAATCAAAAACCACAATTTCCGACCTACAGGAGCCAAGGCATTCCCTGAAGTGAATGATATGGCAGTAGAAAATTCAGAAAGGAGAAACCAGACCAACTGAGGTCGTGGTCTCCGTTTCAACAACAAACGGGGAAAAACTTATAATCCCAAGTGGAAGAGATCTAACAAATGGGTTATATCTGAACAACTTCCCAAGGGTAAAGAAACTCAAGAGGATACCACCCAGAAGCGTGAGACTGTATGTTACAAATGTGGATGTAAAGGACATTGGTCTCGTACCTGTCGTACTCCTCCACATCTCTGTAAGTTATATCAAGAGTCCACGAAAGGCAAAGCTAATTAAATAAATATCACTGAAAACTTTGAAGGGACATCGTACCTCGAAGCCTCTGATTTTGCAAATGAGATGGACTAAATTACTCCTGAAGAGAACTGAAATGATCGTAATAATACAACTGAATATTCTTCAGTATTGTCATGTATAATTATTACATTTCATGTTTTAAGCGAATAATGATATTTTAATGTCACCTTAATGTATGATTATTGTGTGTTTCCTTATATGATTATTATATTAATGAATTTTATATTTTCTTTTATTAATATCTATGACAATTTCAGAATGGATCAAAATGCTAATGGAGCAAAATCCAAGAAACAGATTGGAAAATATGTATACCAGATAGTGGAACAACACACACTATTCTGAGACAAAAGAGATATTTCTCTGATATAAAACCGACAAGAATTGTCGTCAATACAATATCGGGTTCTGCAGACATGATTGAAGGAACTGGTAAAAAAAACTTTACGTTGCCAAATGGAACAAAGTTTTCCATAAATAATGCTCTATATTCTCTGAATTCTAAAAGGAATTTGTTGAGTTTCAAAGACATTTATCTTCACGAATATGATACTCAGTCTACAACTGAGAATGGAAAGAAGTACATATATGTAACTTCTGATAAATGTGGCAAAAAGCACATATTGGAAAAGTTCCCAGAACTTCCTTCGGGATTGCATCATACTTATATCAATGAAATCGAATCAAATCATGTAGTGAAACGAAATCCAGAAGAATTCACATTATGGCATGATCGCCTTGGACACTCATGCACTACAATGATGCGTAAAATCATAGAAAGCTCACATGGTCATTCACTGAAAATCCAGGAGATTTCTCAAGAGAATAAAATGACATGTGTTGCATGTTCTCTAGGAAAATTGATTGTAAGGCCATCGCCAACCAAAATCGATAAAGAATCACCAAAGTTCCTTGAAAGAATTCAAGGTGATATATGTGGACCATTCCACTATTTTATGGTAATAATTGACGCATCCAGTAGATGGTCACACGTTTGTCTATTATTATCTCGAAATGTAGCATTTGCCAAATTTCTAGCTCAGATAATCAAACTGCGAGAACAATTCCCTGATTATACTATTAAAAGAGTTAGATTAGACAATGCTGGTGAATTCACATCTCAAGCATTCAATGATTATTGTCTGGTAACGGGAATTAAAGTTGAACTTTTTGTTGCTCATGTTCATACTCAAAATGGTTTGGCTGAATCTTTAATTAAGCGTCTGCAATTGATTGCAAGACCATTGATCATGAGATCAAAACTTCCAACCTCTGTATGGGGACATGCTATTTCGTATGCAGAAGAACTCATTCGGATCAGACCAAGTGCATACCATAAGTATTCCCCAATGAAGTTAGCGTTTGGTCGAGAACCAAACAATTCCCACTTAAGAATCTTTGGTTGTGCGGTATATGTGCCTATAGCACCACCACAACATACAAAGATGGGACCACAAAGGAGATTAGGAATATATGTTGGTTGTGATTCTCCATCAATTATACGATACCTAGAACCACATACTGGTGATGTCTTTACGGCACGGTTCGCCGATTGTCATTTCGATGAGAAAGTATTCCCAGTTCTAGGGGGAGAAAACAAAAGTGTAGGAATGGATATCAAATGGATTGTACCATCAATGTTACATTTTGATCCTCCTACTAAAGAGTTAGAACTAAAACTTTGGTGAATTATGCATTTACAGAGTATAACTAATCAGCTACCTGATGCATTTGCAGATACCAAGACGATAACTAAATCCCATATACCAGCTGCAAATGCTCCTGCTTGTATCAAAATATCAACTGAGGAAGGACAAGCAGATGATACACGTGAGTCTAAAACATGCCTGAAGCGTGATATACCTGTTGGTTCTAAGAATAAAAATCCTAGAAAACAAAATGATGTCGAGATAAATGACACACCCAAAATAGCAGAAAGTATTTAGGAAAAAAACAAATAATGAGGATACTGAGAAAGTTGAGCATCATGAGTCAGAAAGTAATCATGAAATTTCTATCAATTACAATAAGAAGATATGGAAAAGAAATAAAATGGATGATGTTGATGATGCCTTCTCATATATTGTGTCAAGTGAAATAAATGAAAAAATCGATGATCCAGAACCAAAATCTGTTTATGAATGTCAAAAGAGACATGATTGGAACAAATGGAAAGATGCAATACAAACCAAACTCAATTCGCTTAATAAGCGAGAAGTGTTTGGATCTATTATAATCACACCTGCAGATGTGAGACCAGTTGGATACAAATGGGTTTTTGTCAGAAAGCGAAATGAGAAAAATGAGGTTACGAGATACAAAGCTCGCCTTGTGGCCCAAGGTTTTTCTCAAAGACTTGGAATTGATTATGAGGAAACGTATTCTCATGTTATGGATGCAATCATATTTAGATTTCTGATGAGTCTAGCAGCTGATAAAAATCTCGAGATGCGTCTCATGGATGTTGTTACAGCCAATCTATATGGATCATTAGATTCAGATATCTACATGAAAGTTCCTGATGGATTTAAAAGGCCAAAAGCATTAAGTTCCAAACCTAAAGAGTTATGGGCAATAAAATTGCAAAGATCATTATATGAGGTAAAATAATCTGGACATATGTGGTATAATCGTCTCAGTGAGCATTTAACAAAAGAAGGATATGTGAATGATCCTATATGCCCATGTGTTTTCATCAAGAAACAACATCCGGATTTGTGATAATCGCGGTATATGTTGATGATCTTAATATTATCGGAACTCAAAAGAAAATACAAAAGGCATGAGATTATCTCAAAGGAGAATTTGAGATGAAAGATCTTGGACAGACACAATATTGTCTTGGCCTACAAATAGAGCATTCTCAAAATGGTATATTAATGCATCAATCCACATACACTAAAAGAGTATTGAAACGGTTTAACATGGATAAATCTACTCTTCTTAGCACTCTAATGGTCGTTATATCACTTAATATTGAAAATGATCCATTTCGACCACCTGAGAAAAATGAAGAGATATTTGGTCCGGAAGTACCATATCTAAGTGTAATTGGAGCGCTGATGTACCTTGCAAATTGTACACGGCCCGATATATCATTCGATGTTAACCTTTTGGCGAGGTTCAGCTCATCTCCCACACGGAAACATTGGAGTGGAATTAAACATATTTTTTATTACCTTCAAGGGACCATTGATTTGTGCTTGTTTTACCCTAAGGATTCAAAAGGTCAAATGGTTGGTTTTTGCAGATGCAGGATATCTTTCAGATCCACACTAAGCCCGATCGAAAACATGATATGTTTTCACGATCGGAAGCACTGTTATATCTTGGCGTTCTCAGAAACAAACGCTCGTGGCTACTTCTTCAAATCATGTTGAGATCATCGCACTCCATGAAGCAAGTAGAGAATGTGTATGGCTAAGATCAATAAGCCGACACATCTGTTCAAGCAGTGAGATTAACGAAAATATAGAGCCAACTATTTTATATGAAGATAATGCGGCATGTGTAGCTCAAACAAATGAAGGATATATCAAAAGCGATAGAACGAAGCATATTCATCCGAAGTTTTTCTCATACACTCAAGAGCTCGTGAAGAAGAAAGAGATTGAAGTAAGATATGTCCGATCATGCGACAATGCAGCCGACCTTTTCACAAAATCACTTCCCACTTCGGTATTCAGAAAACATGTCCATAACATTGGAATGCGTCATCAGAAGGATCTATGACTGCTCATTCGAGGGGGAGCTTACGTAGTTGTACTCTTTTTACTTTACTATGGTTTTTCCCATTGGATTTTTTTGGAAAGGTTTTTAACGAGACAACATAGACGTTAAGCAAGAAACGATAGTGACACTGGTCTCCAAGGGGGGAATATAACGTCAACATTATACGCACCAAATTTGACAAAAGTTACATGAATGTAAATCATGTGGAGCCCACCGTCACTGTGCATGCATAGTAACTTCTACTACTTCTACTTCTTCTTTCGAACATTTGTAACTCGCACCTTAACATCTTTTCTCCTTCTTATTAATAAAGTCTCTCTATCGTATATTTATCATATATCAGTGTTATCTCTTTTCCGCGGATATAAAATTTCGTTCTTATTTAAATTTCTTGATAATATAAAATTATAAGTTATTTTATAACAAACCAAAGATACTTTAAACCTCTTCTACGAAATCAGAACCGGCCCTAGATTTAGAAGGCTCCAAACAAGGGAAAATAACTGGTCACATTTCTGTTTTAAAAACTGGCCCAAAAGACCCGCTATCTATACAGCAAACATTTTTTGCTCAAAAAAACAGTTCATGTGGTTCTAGTTGACAGTGTAAAGATGCAAAATGTGTTGTGTCTACCTACACCTACAAAACTGCAAAATACTTCCTCTGGATTTAAATGTATGATGTTTAAGGTTTTACACACATATTAAGAAACAATAAATACACTATTTTAATTGTTATTTTTTTATTATATCAATAAAGTTTCACCACTCATAATTTTACTTTTTAATTTAAGTTTAAATTTTAAAAATAAATATATTAATTATACCTAAAAACATCATACATTTGTATACAAAATAAAAGGATAGAATATCTTACATTACGTTTGTATCCGGAGGGAGTATACGAGTTTAGACAATTCTATCTAGTAAAATGATTTCTAATACCGTGCAAGTATCCTTAAAACCCGCACGTACTAAAGCAGCAGCTCATCAGTTACGATATAATGTATCTGTTTATCATATGGTATATATTTTTTTAAATTTGTTTGCTTATACTAGTTATGTTATCAATGGGGATGATTTAAATTATTTATCTTTAATTGATTTCATTATCCACTTTATAAACGAGAAACAAGTCAGACAAGCGAAAAACAGTCTGTTTGGAGTGCGTCACGGTCGGCGTGGCGCTGTCGCCGTCGCCGCCGTAGCTGTCGTTTCCGCCGGAGTAGTTGGGAGTGGCTGAGCTGAAACGAGTTTGTGCGGCGGCGGCGGCGGGAGAGGAGGCTACGACGGCGGGGAGGTTTGACGGCGAGGTCAAGCGGAGAGATCTCAGCCGTCGATACGGAAGAAGTGGAGAAGCAGTTTCCCATTTTCGTCGTCTGGAAGCAGAAAACGTGTGGGGAAATATAGAATCTAAAGAGAGAAGAAGAGGAAAGCAAGAGAGAGGAGTGAGATGCAAGCAATTGGAGTGAGAAGAGAAGATTGTTGAGAAGAAAAAGGTGTCACGACATTATCACACACACCAAAAGCTTAGGATACATGAATTTTATTCCTCTCTCCCCGATCATAGTGTTTCCCAGAATTTGGAATATTTAAATGATTTTTTTTGTTTTATTTCACATACACCAATAAAAACAAAACAAACAAATGAAAATTGTGAAAATTGAGATTGAGATTTCGATTTGATCGACTCTTTGGGACTTTGCGGGATGATCGATCACAGTAATAATGGTCTTCGTGACTAGACCCAATCACGTTAATGCTGCTTAGATTTGTTTGTTTCTGATTATATATTTATTTTATTTTAAGCAATTTGACCAATTTAGACAAATATCATTTTATGTTTTTATTTATGTTTGAGTCGTACGAGAAAGAAAAGAGGAAGAACAAATGTTTTTTTCTTTATTGGGCAGTTTCAAGCATCTTATGGAAAACCGTTGCTTGCTGCTAGAGATCCTAAATG
Organism: Brassica carinata; assembly: GCA_016771965.1. NCBI lineage: Eukaryota > Viridiplantae > Streptophyta > Magnoliopsida > Brassicales > Brassicaceae > Brassica > Brassica carinata. The sequence goes on along the minus strand of CM028687.1, from coordinate 1,393,710 downwards.
CTCTGCTAAGGATGCTGAAGCGGGTGTACTGGCGATGGAAGCACTCCATAAGCAAGTAATGCCTGTTTCTCAAGTTCATCTATTGCGGCTTTTGAAGTTTTTCCCCTCTGTTGCATTTGTTTTAAAACTGGCCCAAAAGACCAGCTATCTATACAGCAAACATTTTTGCTCAAAAACAGTTCATGTGGTTCTAGTTGTGATGTAAAGATGCAAAATGTGTTGTGTCTACCTACACACAAAAACTGAAGATTTGTTTCTTTTACCTGTAATGATTTGAAACGAGAAGCAAGACTAAAGAACTCTTCAGAACATATCCCAGAGTCCATCACACTAATCGATTTAATATACTCTTTGATTCCATTCATCATCGGTAACTCTCTCCCATGTTCTTCGTTTGCACTCTTACACATCCCTGCAAGAACTCGAAACTTCAGACATACAAAACCAACTCATGTGAAATCAAAAAGTCTCTCTTTACCTCGATCAACAGATTCAAGAACAGGGAAGAGAATCCTCTCTTCCATCCGAGCGTGCTCAAGCATCACCTCCTGCAACTGCGCATAGCTCCTCGCGAACTTCCTAATCTTTTTCAGGAGGTGAAGGCTTCTACAGATTCATCGCCGCTGGTCTAGTTCCCGGGGAGTGGAGGCTTCTTCAGCTCTGCGTTCGCCGGCTTCAGTTTATGGGGGGTGAAGGCGGACTTAGCCTTGCCTCGCCGGCTTTTGTTTCTCTAAGTTTTAGGGTTTGGTTTTATCTTTGTGCGTTTGCTGTTCCAATAAAGTGTCGTTTGAGGAGCTCGTCGGAAGACGATCGAAGCTATCGAGTGTTGAAGGTTGATGGGTGTGAAGTTTTATTCCCAGCTCCGATGATGAAAAGAGGCGGATGAGATCTCGGTATGCCGATTGCATCTCTCCACTATGGTGAGCTTTGGGTTGTAAGCGTTTGCGGCTAAGAGAGTGTGAAGTCAGCTTCTGTTGGTGTATCCCGGTGGATCGTCGGCTTCTGGTCTGAGGCGGAGGAGGAGGGGACGAAACGGAGGTTCGCGTTCTTGTGGAGGAGAGCGAAGCGGAGGTACGAAGTTACCAGACTGTTCGACGGTCCGTATAATTTCACTGTGACGGTGGAGGCTGTTGTCGCCGTCGCCGCCGTAGCTGTCGTTTCCGCCGGAGTAGTTGGGAGTGGCTGAGCTGAAACGAGAGTTTGTGCGGCGGCGGCGGCGGGAGAGGAGGCTACGACGGCGGGGGGAGGTTTGACGGCGAGGTCAAGCGGAGAGATCTCAGCCGTCGATACGGAAGAAGTGGAGAAGCAGTTTCCCATTTTCGTCGTCTGGAAGCAGAAAACGTGTGGGGGGAAATATAGAATCTAAAGAGAGAAGAAGAGGAAAGCAAGAGAGAGGAGTGAGAGGAGTGAGATGCAAGCAATTGGAGTGAGAAGAGAAGATTGTTGAGAAGAAAAAAGGTGTCACGACATTATCACACACACCAAAAGCTTAGGATACATGAATTTTATTCCTCTCTCCCCGATCATAGTGTTTCCCAGAATTTGGAATATTTAAATGATTTTTTTTTTTTGTTTTATTTCACATACACCAATAAAAACAAAACAAACAAATGAAAATTGTGAAAATTGAGATTGAGATTTCGATTTGATCGACTCTTTGGGACTTTGCGGGATGATCGATCACAGTAATAATGGTCTTCGTGACTAGACCCAATCACGTTAATGCTGCTTAGATTTGTTTGTTTCTGATTATATATTTATTTTATTTTAAGCAATTTGACCAATTTAGACAAATATCATTTTATGTTTTTATTTATGTTTGAGTCGTACGAGAAAGAAAAGAGGAAGAACAAATGTTTTTTTTTTCTTTATTGTCTTATTGATTGAGATTTTTTTTTTTTAAGTGATTATGGCAACTAATTTTCCATTTATAGTGGATAAACAGAGATCTTCGTAATTAGTTCAAATGTAGCATAATGGACTCGATTAGTTATCAAATTCGTAGGAGGATCTCTATACATAAATGTGTGATTCACCATCCCATATCTAACTTCTTTGGTGCAGCATTATAATCCCAAAATCAAATCATTACTGTATGAGACCAGTTCTTGTTTTTATTTCGATTATGATACATTATTACATTTTATCAGAAAATTCAGTGATACTTTACACCTCTTCTGTGTATTCAGAACCGGCCCTAGATTTAGAGGCCTCTCTCTAAGTAAGGAAAAATAATTGGTCTCATAACTGTACATTTGGCCCACAAGACCCGCATCTATACAGCTATCGCTTTTTGCTCAAAACTCGTTATTCTCAGTTCACGTGGTTCTAGTTGTAAAGATGCAAATAAGCGGTGACTGCGGTCTAATACTATACCTACAAAACTGCAAAATAATATATAAGTTCAAAGAATTCTATCTATCTATTAGAAGTAGAACGATATCTAATACCATGCAGACATCCTTAAAACCCGCACTTATTAGAGCAGAGCTCATCAGTTACTCTTTATATAGCATATGGTATTTTTAGTATTTGTTTGCTTATATAGTTATGTTCTCAATGAGGACTACGTAGAGAACAGAGACTACGTATGTGGGGATGATTTAAATTATTTCTTTCTTTAATTGATTTCATTATCCACTTTATAAAACGAGAAACAAGTTGTATCAGACATGGAGAATGACTTTGTGCCTTTCCCCTTTTTGTCCAGCCCATGTGTTGTTCTTTGCCCCTACTTACCTCACCTTTACGCCTCGCCTTTTGATCTTTGCTTCATCATCCACAAAGAGTTAAAGGTATTTGAGAAAAGACAATATCTAATATGCTTTTCTAAATCCTAATCTTGGTTTTCAACCTCTTTGATTTAAGATACACAAAACTTGAAATCAAATAAAGATTTTCTTTTTAATAGATAGCATTGTAGATAGCTTCGTGGGAATGATGGTGATGATGATGATGATATGGTCCAACATATACAAACATGAGCATGTGTCTTACGTGTGTAAACAAGGTGGTGATGATGATCAAACAGATACAAACATCATGACGAGCATTTAAAACCTCCACAAGCAACAACCCAAACGATGAGAATAAAGGACATAACAGCACCTCCCACCATCAGCTTCATCTGCAGGCTCTGTATCCACATCTTCCTTCTCAGCTGCCTCCCTTGTCTCTGGAAACTATCCGCTTGGAACTGAAGGTTCTCCGTTTTGTCAACCAGAAGTTCGATCTTCTCTCCTCTGTCTAGAACCTGTAAAAAAAACACCACACAAACCATTACAAAAGGGACACATTAACTGGTCCTATTACAGTTTTCTTGACCTTTTCCAAAACCAAAAAAACTGGACTATGTTGACAAATTATTTGCAGATACTCTGCTTAGAACGTATTGGACTTCAAAACTCAAAGCAAACACAAACATAATCAAAAGTAACAGGTGATGACTTGACTCATCACTATATCACAACTGATTCCTGTTATGAGAAGCGGGGGTGTTCGTGCTATAATGATCCCATATATCTTTTACACTTCCCCAGTAAACTCCTATCCAGATCATATGACTCATTGGAAATACTAATGAACTAAAAGACATGCATTCGAAAGAGAACATCAAAAACTACCATTTTCCTAGAAATTTCAGTCAAAGACTTATTAGCTGCATGCAACTTCTTAATTCCTAACAGACTCAGAACATCACAGATTCATATAACAGAGTAATCAGCACACAGTATACCTTACCAGATTTAGACTAATGAATAAATTGTTGCAGAGATTAAAAAAAATTGATAATTTTATCTGCCGAACTACCATGAAAAAAAGAATCCAGTTCTTCAAGAAGTTGGGACATGCGTAGTATTCTTTCCTGCATTTATTTCTACCTTGCAGATAAAACTATTCTCACCTCAAACCCAAAAATACAAAGAGTGGCGTGCTACTACGTAAGCTAAAAATATCTCAGCTTGTTTCTATCTGTTAATTAAAACGACTCAACTGACCATCACTCAGCTTGTTCATCTTTTCCTATAAACAACAAAAGCATATACCTTCTCAATGTTATCCATCATGATTCCCTTGACCTCAGTTATCTGAGCCTTCAACTTTGAAAGCTTACTCATCTCTTCTGGATGGCTCATACAATACTGCATATGCTCCTTAAGTATAGGCCTGTTAAAGGGGAACAAAAGAAAAAGACTATAGAAACACTTTTTCAATGACTGATAATCAGAATAGTCATGGCTTAGAGACAGACCCGAACTCCCTATCAAGATTATACGCGATGCTAAACCGATCACCAAACAAATCATCATCTTCATCGTCATCATCATCAGCAAGAGGGTGTGGGTCATCGTTCTTTATACTGGCCTCGTACCGTTTCTTGAAGTCTTCTTTGACCCGTTCAAGAAACACAAAAGGAACACTTCTTCCAGTCGACTCATCAGCAACCACAAGAAAGACTACATATACACAATCAAAGGCATCATCAAACTAGAACCATACCAAAAAGACAGCTTTTAACTAATATAAAACTGACCAAAACCAGTGTCGAGGAGGAAATTGAAAGTGTGAGCATCGCAAGAGTAAGTATACTTGCTGCTACTAGTGGGAAGCTTCTGGAGGCATTGAACAGCGATGGTGCTAAAGTTTCCTGAGTAAGGAGTATGCTCAGCTAGAACAACGGTTCCTTTGGCAACGAAGCTGTATATCAAACCCTTCTGGCTCATTTCTGAAGCTCTCTATAGAAAGAAGTCAACCAACCAATATACGATCGGATCTGGAAAAAATGCAAAAATACCAAATGGAATCATAATCCAATAACTACGAAACTGAGCAGGTCAAATTTATAGATCACTACACTAAAACAAAATGAGCAGTTAAAGTCGCTGAATCGGAGATGGCTAGTTACTACTGATCGTGTGGAGGTAATCGAGAAGAATAATAGCACCGATTCGGAACCGGAAAAAACATGATCGGATACTCCGATTACGTAAAGATCGGCGCTAAATAAAGACAAAAACGATCGATGACATTGAGAGAAAGAGAGAATCAAAACAAGCTTATTAGCGATTAGCAGTGGAAGAAACGAGCGAGGGAGGAAGAGGGAGGGAGGCTTACTACTACCTTCAGACTTATTAGCTTGTTGGTGATGATGGATTCTTATTGTTATGCTAAAATTCTCTGTAACGAAGGCAAAGAGAAGATATGTGCTCCTCTTATATTATTATCAGAGGCGTAACTACTGACATTAACTTAATCAACTTTATAAACAAAACAAAAAAATTAGCATTCAAATAGTATTTTTGTTCAATTGATTGCTTCTTTTCGGTTCTATCGATTTCGGTTCTTTGGTTTTTGTTGGTTTAAACAGTGTTCATTCTTGCTCCTTTTGGTTTAGATATTCATTCTTTCTCCAGTTTCAATGTGTATACAAACCGTAACTATGTTAAACTATTTCGATCTTTTTCGTTTAGATTAGATAAACCTCAATTAGCTGGCTTTTTAGATATCCAGCTAGTTGAGACTCGTGTTAGAAAAAAAAACATGGGAAACATGATTATTGAAAATCAACAGAATTATTTGTAGCCGTATGTTAAGATTACTGAGCTCTCTATATAAAATATATTTTTTTAATCAAGTCTCAAGTTTAAAAATCTTTCAGTTTAAGAGGTTGCGGAGTTGGAGGCGCACTGTCTCTGCAAGTGGCTCTAAGGGAAGGAGATATTCGCATCCCAACATGATGATCTTCCTTGGCTTCTCTTTTCTTTGGGACACGTTCAGATAACTCTATCAAATTTGGAATTAAATCAATCCTTTGCCTATTTTCAGATATGCTTGCTTCATCTTTAGCTTCAAATTCTCAGTATCTCTTTGTCCATTTACCTTGCTCAACAGACTGAAACTCATGCGTTTAGGTTTAAGAGAATCTTGTTATGATCCATCCTTGGATCAAAATGGGGTGGGTGTCTACTACTACTTCCGGTTTTAAGAAACTGAAAATCATCTTTCTTGTTTTTGTTGATATTAACCTTCAATATACTATTTTAACAAAAAAAAAAAAAAACCTTCAATATACTAAGATCGCTTGGTCTACGCTCTGATTGGCATATAGACTGTTGGGGCTCTAAGATATTTTACAGTCGTCAAAGTCAAAATAAAATCAATCAGAATTTTATCTTCGATTTTTTCTCTAAAGTTTTCAACGATCTGACTGTTAATTATTTACTTGTTAAATATTTATTTGTTTTAAAGCTAGATAAACGAGACTTTAGATTGCTGTGAAGACTTTTTTTTTTTGCATTTTTCAAGTTTCTTTCTTTCTTTAATAAACACTAAAACAATTAAAATAAAAATGTGCTACATAACAAAAATAAAATTCAATAAAATTAAATTAAAATCAAATCAAGTAAATTTCAACTTAGATTTTTTATACAAACATAAATTATTATTTTTATTATTTTTATGACAACAAATAGATAAAATACATTTTGTGACAACATTTCACTAGTTTCTTGTTTAAATTATATAATACCCTCCATGTTTTAAAAGATGTGTATTTTAGAATTTTTATTGAAGAAAACATATGCAATTTTAATTACTAATACATTATTATTCCCTATAAATTTTGACTAATAAATATTTTAATAAATACAAAATTACGTTTTTTGAAATTTACAGTTTACCATTAAGTAATGTTTTGAAAGTAAAAATGTATTTTTTGAAACAATATTTTTCAAAAAACTTTTTTTTTAAGTGGAAAATGTGTATTTTGCATAAGTAAAAATAAATAAATTGAAAGAACTATTTACCAGATTTTGGAAATGATTCATACACATAATCACAACTTCTATTTTTTTTTTAATACCAATCGTGCTTTAAAAAATATATAAAGTAACAGCTAAAGTTTTTAAAACCAAAATCTCTACAACCAAGATTCTAAATTCAAGGCCCAAAGCCAAAGTCGTTACGAGTTGGAGCCTTGGTCACACTAATCACACGTTGTCCGTGTTCATCTATCTATAAATATCTATCTCTCTTCCAAGTGCATCCACACGAAGAACAGGGGGCCTTCGTCGGTTTCTGTGCCACTGCGACAGCTGTCTCTGTGGGTTCCTGTCCTCGAAGCTGACAAAATTTCATCTGAGCAGCCAGGTCTTGAGCTCGCTTAACAGCTTCAAAGATTTGTCTAGAAGTCAGTAGAAGGAGAACGTCCTCACTGACTCGAGCACCACATAACCTAGGTTTCTTGATTCCTTCCCTAGCGCCCATTCTCTTCCTCTCTGTCTTTCCTCTTTTTCCTTGCTTCCATATCTCCTTACTTCCTTTTTTTTTGTTTAGACCTCTCTCATGACGATGAATCACGACGGGTGCATGCTACTCGAGTGTCTCTTCTTTTCTTTGTCCATGCATGTTGAATGAATGATCTGGGGAAATTCAAGTAAGCAATAAAGCAAAAGGCATTATTCATTTCATTTCCCTATTGCAAACCGGAAAGTTTATGCCGTTTTCCATTTTTCTTTTTTTTACTAAAACTCTACAAAAAGAAAATGGAAATTTTATATTGTTCTCCTTTTTTTTAACCGATACACCACCGCCTTTTTAGTCGATTATTAACTTCTCGTATGAATTTTTTTTTTTTAAAAAGGAAAACAAAAATTTCTTTCAAAAGGGGTACGTTATATAATTTACAAAAAGTTAACTAGGTAAATTAAACTACGACAGGGCTTACTATATAACGTGCCGTCTACTGTGTTGTATTATATATACAGAACCCTAATTACAAACAATACTTTAGTAAAAAGGGGAATATGAGGGTTTTCAAAAAAAATTATGCTTGAGCAATCAAGCATGGATGATGAAGAAGAGGAGAAGACGAGAGAGATCCAGAGATGATGATGATAGATCTCAAGTACACAATATCCCTCTTAATCTAACCTTGGAGATATTCTCAAGACTTCCTGCCAAATCAATCATGAAGTATCGATGCGTCTCGAAGCTGTGGTCTTCTTTTCCTACACTGAAAGCTGAATATTTCTCTTGATTGATTCAACGTAAGTACATCGGTGTATATGGACTACTCTGTTACAAGTCAGTTAGATACTCCTAGATTACAGGGAAGTATATTCAAATTGAACAAGAATATTTGACATATTCTTTCACCCTCCCTCAGTTGGAGCGGCGGAGGATCTGACGGTCAAACTGGTGCGGAAGCTGTTGAAAAGCGATGTTGGTAAGCCTTTGGTGAAGATATCCGCGTACTGGTAAGCAGTTGGGACGTGTAAGACTTTGACTTGTCCAAGCGCAACACGTTCTCTAACAAAGTGGAGATCCAGTTCGACATGTTTTGTCCTCTGATGTTTCACTGGATTTGAGGAGAGATAGACAGAGCTGACGTTATCACAGAAGATCAGAGAAGCCTTGGTGATTGGAATGTGTAGCTCGAGTAGGAGGTTGCGTATCCAGCAAGTCTCAGCAACTGTGTTAGCAACACCTCTGTACTCGGCTTCAGCGCTTGATCGGGATACCGTGTGTTGTCTTTTTGAAGACCAGGAGATCAAGTTTTCTCCGAGATAAACACAGTAGCCAGACGTGGACCTGCGCGTATCCGGGCAACCGGCCCAGTCGGCGTCGGAATAGGCTGTAATCGTGTCTAACTTTGATCTGTAAAGCTGTAGTCCAAACGTTTTTGTACCTTGTATGTAGCGAATAATCCTTTTGAGAGCATTGTAATGTTGGATTCTTGGATCATGCATGAATAAACAAACTTGTTGCACAGCGTAGGTGATGTCGGGTCGTGTAAATGTAAGATATTGAAGTGCACCGGCTAACTTTCTGTAATGTGTAGCATCTTTGAATCGCTCTCCTTCGTCTCCGGAGAGCTTTGAATTTACATCGACCGGTGTGGAGACCGGTTTGCAGTCTATCATGCCTGCTCTCTCTATAATCTCCGATGCATAATGCTGTTGAGAGAGGAACATACCAGACGCATTGTAGTCGACTTTGACCCCAAGAAAATACTGAAGCTTTCCCATGTCTGTCATAGGGAACTCCTTCTTTAAGCATGTGGTAATGCGTTGTATCAGAGATGAGCTTGAGCCTATTAAGACAATGTCATCTACATAAAGAAGTAAGTAAGCAAGGTCACTGCCCTTTTTATACACGAACAAAGAAGCATCAGATCGGCTCGTAACAAAACCAAGGCTTTTGAGGAAGTGACTGAACCGAGCATTCCATGCGCGTGGTGCCTGTTTAAGGCCATAAAGAGATTTTTCCAACTTGCAGACATGGTGAAGGTGATTGTAACGCCCCGACCCGCCCATGGCTAATGGGCCACCCACGCCCGCTCTCTCGGCCCGTGGGCCCCATCCCATCCGACGGTCGGTCGTTAAATTTCCGAAGGCTCGAAATCATTGTTTACTGACCCTGCAATCACCACATGACCTTTCCCCGTACTTTGGCCTCACTCGCACGCTATCGCGAATCACTTCCCGATAGGTCACCCATCCTTCCACTACTCCAACTCAAGCACGCTTAACTCTGGAGTTCTTTCAGGATGTGCTCCGGAAAAGGTAAGTCAACTTTGGTGACATAGGTAGCCAAATCAATTCTCTTAAGCCTTTTCACATATCACAACTTCGGGATGTTACAATTCACCCCTCTCAAAGAGCAACGCCCTCGTTGCGCCCGAACAGTCTCAAGGCGCCTCTCGGTCGAGGCGGGGCGGCTAACCAGCTCGATACCACTTGTAGCGCCCGACCGCCCATGGCTAATGGGCCACGCCAGCTCTCTCGGCCCGTGGGCCCCATCCCATCCGACGGTCGGTCGTTAAATTTCGAAGGCTCGAAATCATTGTTTACGACCTGCAATCACCACATGACCTTTCCCGTACTTTGGCCTCACTCGCGCGCTATCGCGAATCACTTCCGATAGGTCACCCATCCTTCCACTACTCCAACTCAAGCACGCTTAACTCGAGTTCTTCGGGATGTGCTCGGAAAAGGTAAGTCAACTTTGGTGACATAGGTAGCCAAATCAATTCTCTTAAGCCTTTTCACATATCACAACTCGGGATGTTACAGTGATTCTTGTCAACAAATCCTGGCGGCTGGTGCATATAAATTGTCTCCGAGATTGTCCCATGAAGGAACGCATTCTGAACGTCGAGTTGCTTTATCTCCCAATCTCGCTCGGTGCAATGTCGAGGACCATTCTGATGGTTGCTGGTTTGACGACAGTGACGTTTCATCGAAGTCAATCCAGGCTCCGTGTCTTCCCATTTGCTACTAATCTTGACTTGTGGCGCTTTAGAGTTCCATCTGCACCAAACTTATGTTTATACAGCCACATAGAATTAATAATATTAGCTCCTTGAGGCCTAGGTACTAGCCTCCAAGTCCTGTTTTTAATTTGTGCATCATACTCATCGTTCATGGAAGGATTCCAGTTCGGATCAGCTAAAGCTTTTTGGTGGCTTGTGGGGATTCTGGAAACTGAAGAAGTTAGCAAAGAGATGATTTTCTTTGGTTTAACAATCCCCAACTGTCATCGTGTTACCATACGTGTCCGTTGTGGAACGTGATGTTGAGTAGTTGTGGAAGGAACCGCAGTGGTTTGATTAACTGCAGTACTCGAAGGAAGACAAGAAGGGATTTCGAGTACCTGTTTTTCGAGAATGGATTTGAAGATGGGAGATTGATTTGTGGTATCATCCAGGAAAGTGTAAGTGTGGTGATCACTGGATATTTTCTGAGCAGCTGGAAAGGTATTCTCATCGAAGATAACGTGTCTAGAGATGAAAATACGATTTGTTTGGAGATCAAGACATCTGTAACCGCGATGGTGAATTGGATAGCCAAGGAAGAGACAAGGTTTTGATCGCGGAGAGAGTTTGTGGGCATGAGAGTTGTTTATATTGGGAAAACACAAGCAGCCAAACACACGAAGATGGTTGTGTGTTGGTGCCGTTCCGAAGAGCTTTTTATGCGGTATCTCATTAGAGATGGACGATGAAGGAATGATGTTTAGAACATGAGCTGCAGCATGGAGAGCTTCAGCCCAATAAGTAGGAGGCATTTGAGCTTGAAAGAGGAGCGATCTGATGGCATTATTGATTGTCCGAATCATGCGCTCAGACATGCCGTTTTGCTGAGAGGTGCGAGGACAGGAAAATCTAAAAGAGATACCCTGCTCAGCAAAGTGTTTCTTGAAGTTGATGTTGTTGTATTCCCCTCCATTATCGCATTGAAAGCTTTTGATGTCAGCATTGAATTGCCTTTTGACAAAGGAGGAGAAGTGTAAGAACTTTGAGAACACTTCACTTTTGTTCCTGAGAGGATATACCCATAAGTAATGTGAGTAATCATCAAGAAAAAGAAGATAATATTTCATGCCGCTAAGACTCAAGATTGGAGAAGACCATAAATCAGAATGAATGAGATCAAAAGGTTTAAAACTTTTATTGAATGACTTTTGAAAAGGAAGTTTAACCTGTTTACCCAACTGACAGGCATTACAAAAAGGTAAGCCTTGTTTATTACAAGAAAGAGAGCTAGAGGAAATAAGATTGCGAATTGTCTCAGGATTGGCGTGGCTTAGTCTCCTGTGCTAAAGAGCTGGTGTCTCAGTAACGAAGGCAGTATGTTGACGAGACTTATTGAGATAAGAAGGCACAAAGTACAAGTCGCCAGAGCTCTCACTGCGGAGTAGAGGAGTCCGCGACTGAAGATCCTTCACAGTGAAACCAAAAGGATCAAACTCTACAGATACCCAATTGTCAGTAGTGAATTGTCTGACAGAAATAAGATTTTTAACAATGTCAGGAGCAATGAGAACATTTTTAAGAGACAAGTTTCGATTTTTAGAAGCAATGAAAGAATGGCCAGAGGAGTGAATGGGAATTGAGGAACCGTTACCAACCATGACCGATTTTCCAGTGTCCAAATTAAATACTGATTGGAGGATACCTGATGTGGAAGCAAGATGAGACGATGCCCCTGAGTCCATGTACCAATTTGGAGACGGTTCAGAGAGTGTCATTGTGTTGAACGCTTCTGCAAAGTCTCTTGTAGGCTGATAGTGAAAATCCACCATTTGAGCTTCTTGCTGGTTGGGGGCCATTGGGCGAGGTGCGTAACCGCGAGGATGAAAACCATAGTTGTTCCATTGTAGCTGCGGTGGAGCTTGCCACGGTGCTTGTTGCGGGTTCCACCATGGTGGAGAAGCACCCCAGGTTCCATACTGATATCGCTGGTTGTTGTTGTTGTAGCGCCCCCGTCCTCTGCCTCCACGGCGGTTGCCTCTGTTGCTTCTGAGATTGATCGTTGCTCTGTTTGTTGGGAAGAGATGTGGTGACAAGTGCTGTCGAGGAGGAGGAGTGATCAGAGTGGTTGATGTGCGTCTTAAGTGGCTTCTTCAACCGAGTTTCTTCCATCTCCAACCTATTCTTAGCTTCCTCAAAGCTAGGAAATGGCTTCTGGTGCTTGATGACATTGATGATATGATCGAATTTGTCATTCAAGCCGTTGAGCAGATACATGACCAAGGTCTTGTCGCTCACTGGAACATCAACATTCTGGAGCAGATCGGCGATGGACTTCAGGCTTTGGGAATATTCCTGAACAGAAAGGTCACCGATTTCCTTCGTACAAAGGTCATTGTCCAGTTGGATGGCTCTTGCTTCTTTATTGTTTCGAAATTGGTTTTCGATACGAAGCCACACATCTCGAGCTGTACCACCCGTCTTGAATGAAGTTTTAAAGAGAGGTGGAGCGAGAGTTCCATAGATCCACAGTTTGACGAGTCCGTCACGCTTAAGCCACTGTGTATCTGTATCGTCCGCCGGAGTGGAGCTGCCGTCGACGTGTCCAAGAACATCGAAAGCAAGACAATGGGTGAGAAAAAGCTCTCTCCAGGCGTCGTAATTAAAGACATCTAGGTCCAGAATAATGGGTATGTGGTGCTTGATGTTGGTTACTCCAAAAGCCCTCTCAATTGCAGCCATAGCAAGCAATCGTAGACGAGACAATCGAAGTAAAGAAAGAAGAAAATTGTGAGAAGAAAAAAAATCAGACTAGAACTAGCTCTGATACCATGAAAACTGAATATTTCTCTTGATTGATTCAACGTAAGTACATCGGTATATATGGACTACTCTGTTACAAGTCAGTTAGATACTCCTAGATTACAGGGAAGTATATTCAAATTGAACAAGAATATTTGACATATTCTTTCACACACTTCCAAGTTTCATCGACTCGTTCACGTCTCGGTCCACTTCGCGATCACCGACTCTTATGGTGACCTTGTCATCAGAATCGGCGAAATACGTGTTATTCTTTCCTACACACCAGAGTCCTGACGTGTCGACTTATTCTTCGCTATACAGTTACGAAGTAACAGACTTGGACTGGAAAGGTTCGCGATCCGAGAGCGTCCATGGATTGATTTTAACATCCGTGATAAAGATTTGGAACCCAACCTTGAGACGGTTTTTAGAATTACCACATCCTCCTGGTGAACACAGCTCAAGTCGAGGTTGGTGGTCTTATTGGCCGGTGAACACAAAGTACTCTGCGTATTATCTAAAAAAATACTCGGATCAGCCTCTGGTTCTTACGCTGGGAGCTCAAGAATCATGGAGAACAGTAACCAAAGGACGTTTCCCTATGCACCGTCCAACTGGAGAATACGGGCGATGCTTCGATGGGATCCTGTATTATAGAGGTCGTCTTCTTGGTGGTGGTCATGATGATGTCATAATGAGTTTTGATGTCAAATCTGAAAATTTCAGTCCTATAAATTTTGCTGAAGATCGCTCTCGTCAGCTTCATATGATACCTTATGAAGGAAAGGTAGCCTTAGTTACTCTTACCTCTAATGTTGTTAAACTCTATGTTTTGAAAGATGCACACGGACACGAGTGGACACGCTTTGATCTTCGTGTACCGTGTAAGAGCGTAGGGAAGAATTCTATACATTTCAGGGGTACTTCAGATGCTGGTGAGCTTATTTTTGCTCCGTATAGTTTCTATGGAGATTCTTATATTTTATATTTGGATCTGAGGAGAAATAGTACTAGAAGAGTCTTTTTTGAAAGAGATATGGGTGACTTTAAAAGCCGCTCTGGACTTGATAGCAAACACGTTTTCACTGTGGAAGTTTTCCCAAATCACATCGAGAGTTTCTTTTCTTTATAGAGCAAACGCCTTCGGTGCTGCTCAATACTCTTTAGTGATTTTTTTTTGGGAAGTTTACTAAAATGACACAAATTAATTGTGTTATTACTAAAATGACTCATATTTTTTGAAAATTATTAGAAAATTTTTTTGGTCGAAATTGCCCTTACACATAGTTATAACAAAAAAAACATATTACCAAAATACCCTTAATATTTGATCGACGGCAGACTTATTTTCAAAAAAATAAATCTGTCGAGTAATAAATCTGTTTATAAAATCTGTGTAGAAAAAAAAATCTACCAGTACAATGGTGTAAGACTTTCTAAGAAACGTCAGATTTGTTCATACGGCAGATTTAATTGGCAGATTTGATTAGAAAACAGATTTTTAAGAATATATCTGTCGAGTGAGGTAGCAGATTTGTTATAAATGGTAGATTTATGTGGTCAACTTATTTTCTTATGGACCGACTTATTTTCTTATGTCCGACTTATTTTCTTACGGCAGATTCATATATTCGACTTAAAATTGTTGGTAGATTTTTTATTTATGTGGTGACAGACTTTTTAATTTATGTTGTAGCAGATTTATTGACGGAAATCTGGGTTTACATAAACCAATTTTAATTGTGATCCGGTTTACATTAATTTCAAATCTGATTTATTTTTGGGTTAATTAAACTCATAGTTAGGGAAAATTTTGTAGTTGTGGATTGATTGGTATCAATACCCTGAATCAACAGTGGGTTGCTTTCTCAAGTTTTATTTTACAATGTCTATATTCTCACCAAAATGTTCAATCTCTTAAAACGTTTATGGCATTAGACAAATCTTAAGAAATCAATTGGTTAAGGCTATTATTCTACTTGAGCCGATATGCTAAAAATGAAAAAAATGAAAAACAACAGTGGGTTGCTTTCTCAAGTTTTATTTTGCAATGTCTAATTGGTATGATAACGCATGCAGCTACTATACAAGTATAACATAACTACGGATACAGATATGTGGTGGTGCGGTCATCTCTTTCGATGCGGTTATTGGTAAATGTAATAATAGACAGCGGATCAATTGTTGGTTCCATTATGTTAAAAGCTGGATCAGTCGAAAATTGGAACATCATTAAATATGAAGAATCTGACAAGAAACACAAAGTATCACTAAAGAATTAATCAATATGTAAGCTCAATGACACAAGTGTATCTTGTTTCTTCTTTTACCCTTGCAAATTCTAGGAGCTGTGCTCATGTGTCGCCCATGCCATGATGATAAACTCACGAATGTTTTGTTTACATGCAAGTAATCACACCAGTGATTTACCAATGGCCACTCTCTTACTGCAAAGAGCAACTGCCACATCCCAATCGCTGTATCTAAAGCAAGAGACCTCTGCCCCTGCACCATTTTAACTGTTGTCTTTTTTATCACTAGCACATATAGAACATCTCCTGAAAGCTACTTCAGATCAAGCTCTGTTTAAGCTTCTCTTTCGTCCACCCAAAAGCAAAGCAGTATATCTCATGAAATTTTTCTGAACAAGATAAATGCACAAGAAGAACATTTACATGAAGCTTTCCATAAACCACATCATAAAATGGAGATGGCTATTTTTATTTGCTTCTCAAGTTCACCTTTAAGCTCAAAAGGCATAAATGCCATCTTTTTCTGCAACCTCCCAATGGAATCTAAGCTGCCATTAGACAAATCAAAATGATTCTCTGGAGCCAAAACATAGCATAAAGGAAAATAGACTAGAGACACTTAGAAAGAAAAATCTAATTCGAACTTTATTATGGCAAAACCAGACATCACATCTCAATTTATTGCCCCACAAACACACCAAGAGCCAGGAGGAATAAGAAAGGAAACTACCCAGGGCAATGAAGAGCACACCAGATAACATTCAACCACCCACAATACGATACGATACAGATAAAGAGCCAAAGCCCCTCTTCCTTGAAATCAAACCGGAGAACTAAACCCGAACCTAAGATAAAACAACCCAACATAATCTATTCCGTTGCTAAGAAGCTCAAGGAAGATCATAACCTTCAAACCACGACATGATTACCCGAGAAGCAACCGGAGAGAGCACAAGCAGAACGGAACCATGACCAGCATCGGGAAAGGAGAGACTCACCGAAAAAAGCCCTACAAAAGCCCTTCGATACGATGCACAGACAAGGCGGAGAAGCCACTCAACCCTGAGACCAAGCGGTGAAACTATCCACCACCAACGCACTTCCGTCAAGCCTCCCAATCTAGAACTAGATTAATTTTTAAGGAATCAACTAGTCTAGACAAAAGATATAAAACCGACAACTAAAAAGGGGAAGGCCAGGTGCTGGATGAGCCAACATACCTGCCTCAGATCTGAAATTGGCTGCTGCGAAAGGTTGAGAAAGACTAGAGATATTAGGTTCAGGGAAATTATTTTTTAGAAAACAAATAAAACATTTACCATTTTTTTGGTCAAAAAAAGGGAAGGGTGGTTTTTTCGTACTTTCGCTGGTCCCATGAATTAGTCTAGTAAATACAAAAGTTTATGAGTTATTCTAGTATTTTCATGTAAAATTTGAGTCATTATAGGTAATTCCTCTTTTTTTTTTAATGTTTTGGCATTTTTCTGTTGTTCTTTTCTGAGAACACATATTGTGTACCTTGATGTTCTTTGGTGTTATTTTGTTCTTTTTGATTCACTGAGTTCATGGCATCACTTAGATTTTTTCTTATGCTATTTCTTACTAAGATTTTGCATTAGAATATTGATTCAAAGATTAAGGAGATACTCCATAGTTGCTTCAGTTATGATTCTATAAGAAAGGGATCACCAATAAATGATTTTTAATTATCTTCTCCAGCAGTTGAGATCTGTATTATTCTCTTCTAATATAACCAAGAACACATTTTATTCCAACAATGCCAAACACAAAGCATGAGTTCCCTGAATCCTCGGTAAATATATATAGATTGAAAAGTTGAAACACAAAAGGAAACAAACAGCTGTTTATTTTGTTTTGACTCGAAGTTCCTCAAAACTTCACTTTAGGCGGTGGTGTTGAAGCTTCGATAGCATGGGTAACTTTCTCAAAACGTTACCATAAGAGCATCATGCTCTTAAGCCAGGGTTTTTAAAAAAAAAAAATATAAACAATTCCTGGGTCCTACTCATTTATAAAAACTCTCTCCTCTCACCTCCAAATAGCTGAAGTTCTTAGAGCTGTTCGTGGGTCCCACGATAGCGTGTAATCGCGATTAGTCACTTTTAATTTTTTAAAAAAATTTGACAAAAAATAAAAAAAATAATAAAAAAAAATTAAGATCCCATAGTGATAATGCTGCTCTAAAGTCTTGAACTTCGACAGTCACTTTGCTCTTGCATGGACCAGCAAAAATAACTGGACCAGCCAAGAACTCTCCTTTGGAACTAGTAGCGTTGCTGGTAAATGTTTCTTGTCATGTGTATTTTACTAATATTTTATTGAAATTTGTGTACAGTTAATTGATAAGAAGTGATTTGGTTGAAACTTTAGAAGGAACATGATCATGCTTTCCTTTGTTTCATAATCATGCTTTCTTTTGTTTGATAATCTTTGTAAAGTGTAAACTGTGAAAGTGAACAAAAAAAATCAAAATAGAATACGTTCACTTTTGGATGTCTTCCGGGCAAATTCATCAAAATACCACATACTGTTTTTGATAAATCCTCAAATCTTATAAAGAAATGATAAAAACGTAGACGCAAACAAAGTTAAAAAATCTAAAACAATAATATTATTATAAATCAAATACTTTCCCCAATCCAAAAGATACTGTGGACATTGCCACAAATTAAGATGAGCCAAAATGTGAAAAAGCAGCAAAGTTTGGAGTAGAGTGACAAAAACATGCAAACACAAAACAGTGACTACTACTACACTTGTTTCTTCAAAAAGCAGTCCCACACTGTTTTCAGACAATCTTTCAGCATGTCTGAAACACATTTCCTCTCCACACTTTCCTCCTGACATTGCAAACAAACAAAAAATTATTGTCACGTAATTGACTATCACTATTCAATTCAAGAAGCATAAATGTTACCTTAAGTAGTTTGCTTAAGGCTTTTAGCTTGAGAAAAACTTCCCTTGAGGTTCCTCCAGTCCCAGTTCTGAAATCATACCGATCAGCCTCTCGGACTTGAAGCCTCAAACTAGAGTTTCTGTATGTAGTTGTGACGGTATGCCACACGCCGCAGACGCTATAACGATCAGCACATGATGATTTCCCAAGACCCCATTTTAACCCACCTTTAACACTTGGATCTATCACTGCTGAATCTGTCAGTTCTCTAAGATTCTTGGTTTCATTCTCCTGGATACAAATCAAAAACAATGTTTAATATTTCAAATAATCTACTTGTTGGATACTACATAGGAAACAAACCAAATTGACTCACTGATAGATTGGTTAATGTCCTCTTTGAATCAACCGACAGCCTCATGTCAAGATCTTGATCAAGGCATGATACATCGAGAATCAAGTGCCTGAGAGCATTAAGCTCAGCCTGAAGAAAGTACACGACAAAACTTCTAACGTCATTCTTGAAAACAAGAAGAGGAAAAAAAAAACAACTTGCCTTATAGAAATTGAGTCGTTTACGTTGTTGGTCCACCGTACATTTACAGGAGATGGTTATATCAGGACGAGTGTTGTCCAACACCTACAAAACCATAAACCAAACCTCAAGATTTTCAAAATGAAACAACAGACAGTGATTATTATATGTAAAAGGAAAAAAAAAAAGACACCACCTTCACATGATACAACTCTTTGGTCTCTTCAACAGAGAATCCCATCTTAGGAACAACTCCATACGCAATGTTCTCGACATATGACTTTGGAACATTTGTATGAAATGTTTTTTTGAATTTTTCCAGTACACTTTTAGTTACGTTACCATCTCTTAAAGTTTCTGATGAGTTAGCTGATCTGCACCATATAATAACAGTCTTCAAAAGTTTTTTTTGTAAAATAACAATTTTTAAATGTTAAACTGAAATCTTTATGTTCGATCAAACTAGTCTACTCAATTCACAGGAGAAAATTACAGTGCTTATGTAAAAAATATGGAAGAAAAGTCAAGACTCTTTACCCATTGAATACAGCTTTACCAAACCGAGCGAACAATCTGAGATTGATATCCTCTGATGCATAACGTAGAAGCGTCTTCTTTGCCCTACTAAATCCCAACATAAGATCATTCTCCACCTTCTCTGCTACCCATAGCCATGGAGTTTCCAGTTTTCCAAACTCGCTCTTCACTAACATTACCAACGGTTTGTCTTCCGACTCTCTCCTCCATTCTGAAGAAACGGGCACAAGTTGAAAGTTGTTGTTGTTGTCCTCCGAGCCGACAAGAAACCACCTGGAGATGAAATCGTTTGCGTAGATTATCTTTGTATTTTTGTGTTTGGTAAGAAGAGAAGGTGGAACAGAGGATGCTCTGGCTGCAACGTTTTCATGTCGTTTATGTGGAGGAACGTAAGACATAACGGAATAACTTTAACGTCGGTCTCAAAAGAACTCGAAATCTGTTTCCATACGAGCCACGAGTTGGAGAAGAAGAGCACACAAAGCATGTCTTTTTATAACGATTAGAGTAGAGAAGAGGAAAGTGGAAGAGACGGTTCCTTGTCTTAATTACTAGTAGCTTTTACAGCCTTGGAAAAGAACATAGTATCCCACTCGTCTTTCGGTTTCCGTATTCAACGTCTAGTCATTTTTAACCCGGTAATAGTAGTATTTTTTTTTTAAAGGGATTTCATATTAAAGATGTGTTTAATTTTTTTAACAACGACAACTAACAAAGAATAAATAAAAATACAGTAAAAACAACTAGGCCTGGTATTTATTATCCGGGATCCGGATTCGATCTGAGATCCGCTCCGAATCCGCTCCGAAAATAAGATATCCGGGGCACCCGGATCCGAATCCGGATAGTAAAATCAAGGATCCGTCAAAACTGAATCCGGTTCCGAATATCTTAATTTTTAGGTCCGGATATCCGGATCCGGATCCGTGCTTTTAAAATATATTAATTGTTTAAATTTTATTAATAATTATATTTGATATATTAATATTTATTCATAAAACTAGTTTTATAATACTATATTTTAATTTTTTAAAATATTATATTCATATTTATATTTATAATGTATATTTTAGAATTTTAATATTTTTTAAAATATTATTTTTATTTTATTATTTATTTTTACGAATCTCGATCCGGATATCCGCGGATAGCATGATAACTGGACGTATATCCGGAACCCGGATATCCGGAATCCCCGAATCCGGATCCGGATACTAAATCCACGGATCCGGCGAATTTGAATCTAGATCCGGATACCCCAAATTTTTTGGATATCCGGATCCGTCCCACCCCTAAAAACAACGACTTAATCATATCCCGGTCAAACCAGACTATACACTAGTCTAAGACCTAAACCAAATATCTAATGACAAAATAGAGTGCTATGAACCGATCCGCCGGAGAAAGTTACCAGTGAACATTTAGGAAGTGTTAGTGAGAATTAAAATTTTAATGATTTTAAGAATTTTTAGAGTCTAATGTTATTGAGTTATAGATTCTCACTAAAATTTATATGATTTTATAATTCTATAAAAAATACTCTCTGTTTTTTAATAAGTATCGTTCTAGCATTTTTTTTGTTTCAAAATAAGTGTCATTCTACATTTTCTAATACAATCTTTATACATTATCTCATTCTTATCCTTTTAACTAACCAATGAATATTTATTTAAATAATTTTCATTTAAATAATTATACAATTAATAAGGGTACATTAGTATATTTAATCAATTTCTTAATATACATAAAATGTGTCTATTTTGTTATTCAAAGACTTTAGATTTTAATGATTTTAGATTTTAATGATTTTAGATTTTAATGATTTTATAACTCTATTGCATTTAGTATTCTTAACTATTTAACTCATGAAACAAAATTTATAAAATACCACATTTATCCCATTCTTAAAATCATTATAGTAGTTTATTTTCACGATATATAAAATTTTCTACAATTTTTTTTCAAATTTAACAAAGCTATCTACTTTTAAAATTAACAATTTCCACATTGATCTAAATCCCACCAATACTTTCTTGGTAGTAAAAATTTTTTTTTATCAAAAGATTCACTGATCAGACCCATGCCCTATCTATAGTCATTGGATTTTGTTACTAACCAAGTGTAATGAGTAGTACTGTTTGGTTTGATCATATATTTTTACGTCTTAGGTTACACAGCGTGTGTCAAACCACTCAACATGATTTATGTTTTTTTTCCGGTAATGTGTGACAGTTTTTAATTTAGCTAAGCTAATATGCTAGCAACATATTATTGTTGTTTAAGAAACGTCTTGCCTTTATAATGTATTTTATTCGTTTGCTAGCTAATGTTATTTGAAATAGATACCATAACCGTGAAGGAGGGGTTTATGTGCAAGCTGCGGTCTTTGAAAACTGGTTGACAGTCCCGTACATGTGATACCATTAACTGTATCCACTTATTCATGTACAAATGTAATTCCTGTGCTCTAAGAATGTGACAATAATTTATTGTAATTCAAATTTAGTTTACTTAATATTTTCAATTAAGATTTGAAAATTTGACCTTTATTATTTACAATCACAATATTTCATTATAATCTAGTCAATTATATAACATTTAGTATTTTTGTTGTATAAACAGTATAATTTCTACATTTACAACTATTTCAACAATTTCAATTAGATATTTTACTGGATAGATATAGATGCGATCATATATATATAAGTGTTTTTTTGGTCTAAATGATATATATATATATATATATATATATGTGTGTGTGTGTGTGTTCAGCGTTTTAAGTGTATACTTTGGTTACTATCAGCTAAGCATCTACCAACTTTTGGCAAAAGATGCATCTAATTTTAGTTAGGTTACAACTTATTCAACTTCTGGCAAAAGAATACAAATATTTTTCACCTATATATGTTATTTGATATACGATATTTTGTACATTTTTAAGTATATAAATAAAAAAGCTAAAAAAATTGAGTATATTAATAGGTCATTTTGATAGATTTTAGAAATAAAGATATTTAATTTTCAAGAAGAAAAAAGACTATACATCTTTCATGGGTGAAAAATATTTGTATTCTTACCAATTATCTTTTCTCAAATAAAACAGCTTTAAAAATAAAATTTCAAACAAAATCAAATTAATATTTTTGGATTTCAATTTTTTTCTAACACTAAAATTTTTTTTTTACCTACCAAAATTTTTTTTTGTTTTTTTAATCATATTGTTCAAGAGAAAAATACGTAACTGATGTTCTAATGAAAATCTAAACGATCACCTACACATATTTTAGCCGTTACAAATTTATAAACCGTGAAAATTATTTTATATAAGTTAAAATTATATGGTTTTGGTTTTTTTAGTTAACTCGACGGTGTTAGTCAAATCTTGGCTTCTATAAATATCTATTATATTATTAATGCGCAAATAAATATTTGTTTTAGTTTAATATACTAAATTCTACTATAATTATATACATTTACAGTTACCAATTTCAAATAATTTTATAAATGAGTTTACATTGAATTTGATATCATGATTAGCCTTGCTGTAAAATTTAATACAATTCGATAATTGATGTAATTTATATTTAGTTACTTAGCATTTTTAATATTATAAAAACTGACATTTTTGTTATTTACAATCATAGTATTTCATTACCATTGGCTCAACTATATCACATATATTATTTTATTTTGGATTCCAAAAAGATTCCCAATTTTTTTTCAAGAAGCTAGTCAATAATTGCCAAAACATAAAACGTACAAATAATTAATGAAAGAAAAAACGTACAGAAAATCAAAAATTACAAAAACGAAAATAAGGACAGCGTGGAGAGTGTAGCTATTGGTAGCATGGCTGCAACAGAAGGCCAAGTGTTTGGTCTTACAACTATTCTTTTTGTTTTTAATCATATTGTTCAAGAGAAAAATACGTAACTGATGTTCTAATGAAAATCTAAACGATCACCTACACATATTTTAGCCGTTACAAATTTATAAACCGTGAAAATTATTTTATATAAGTTAAAATTATATGGTTTTGGTTTTTAGTTAACTTCGACGGTGTTAGTCAAATCTTGGCTTCTATAAATATCTATTATATTATTAATGCGTAAATAAATATTTGTTTTAGTTTAATATACTAAATTCTACTATAATTATATACATTTACAGTTACCAATTTCAAATAATTTTATAAATGAGTTTACATTGAATTTGATATCATGATTAGCCTTGCTGTAAAATTTAATACAATTCGATAATTGATGTAATTTATATTTAGTTACTTAGCATTTTTAATATTATAAAAACTGACATTTTTGTTATTTACAATCATAGTATTTCATTACCATTGGCTCAACTATATCACATATATTATTTTATTTTGGATTCCAAAAAGATTCCCAATTTTTTTTCAAGAAGCTAGTCAATAATTGCCAAAACATAAAACGTACAAATAATTAATGAAAGAAAAACGTACAGAAAATCAAAAATTACAAAACGAAAATAAGGACAGCGTGGAGAGTGTAGCTATTGGTAGCATGGCTGCAACAGAAGGCCAAGTGTTTGGTCTTACAACTATTCTTTTTGTTTTTAATCATATTGTTCAAGAGAAAAATACGTAACTGATGTTCTAATGAAAATCTAAACGATCACCTACACATATTTTAGCCGTTACAAATTTATAAACCGTGAAAATTATTTTATATAAGTTAAAATTATATGGTTTTGGTTTTTAGTTAACTCGACGGTGTTAGTCAAATCTTGGCTTCTATAAATATCTATTATATTATTAATGCTAAATAAATATTTGTTTTAGTTTAATATACTAAATTCTACTATAATTATATACATTTACAGTTACCAATTTCAAATAATTTTATAAATGAGTTTACATTGAATTTGATATCATGATTAGCCTTGCTGTAAAATTTAATACAATTCGATAATTGATGTAATTTATATTTAGTTACTTAGCATTTTTAATATTATAAAACTGACATTTTGTTATTTACAATCATAATATTTCATTATAATATAGTCAATTATATAACATTTTATTAGTTAATACTGTTGTAATATTTTTTATATGTGCTTAGTTATTTACAAAACCTTTATGAATTTAAATTAATATGATAAATATAAGGATGTTAAGTTTGAAGTTTTGCTTTTGGAGAAAAACAATTTTAAAATTCAAATATAGAGTTTTGAAAACTTCAAAATAGAGTATCTTTTGGAGATGGTCTAAGAGTGTGTCAATAATTTATTGTAATTCAAATTTTATTTACTTAATTTTTCAATTTATAAATTAAGGTTTGCAAATTTGACCTTTATTATTTACAATCATAATATTTCATTATAATATAGTCAATTATATAACATATAGTATTACTTTTTCTATAGACAGTTAACTATCTACATTTACAACTATTTCAACAATTTTTAGTTTGTGATCTACAAATTAAAAATAAAGAGAGTCATTTTTTTTTATTTCGAAATACACTAGTTGATCATATATGCATTACAAAAATAATTTATGGAATAATATGATATTATTCTTGAAGTTTAATATTAATTATGTTATTTCTATTTAAAATTGTATTTTATATAACATTTTATTAGTTAATACTGTTGTAATATTTTTTATATGTGCTTAGTTATTTACAAAACCTTTATGAATTTAAATTAATATGATAAATATAAGGATGTTAAGTTTGAAGTTTTGCTTTTGGAGAAAAAACAATTTTAAAATTCAAATATAGAGTTTTGAAAACTTCAAAATAGAGTATCTTTTTGGAGATGGTCTAAGAGTGTGTCAATAATTTATTGTAATTCAAATTTTATTTACTTAATTTTTCAATTTATAAATTAAGGTTTGCAAATTTGACCTTTATTATTTACAATCATAATATTTCATTATAATATAGTCAATTATATAACATATAGTATTACTTTTTTCTATAGACAGTTAACTATCTACATTTACAAATATTTCAACTAGACATTTTACTGGATAGATATAGATGCGATCATATATATATAAGTGTTTTTGGTCTAAATGATATATATATATATATATATATATATGTGTGTGTGTGTGTTCAGCGTTTTAAGTGTAGACTTTGGGTTACTATCAGTTAAGCATCTAGCATTTTTTGGAAAAAGATGCATCTAATTTAGCTAGGCTACAACTTATTCAACTTCTGGCAAAAGAATACAAATATTTTTCACCTATATATGTTATTTGATATCACGATATTTTGTACATTTTAAGTATATAAATAAAAATCTAGAAAATTTGAGTATTTAATAGGTCAATTTGATAGATTTTTGAAATATTGATATTTAATTTTCAAGATGGAAAAAGACTATACATCTTTCATGGGTGAAAAATATTTGATCTTAAACATCAAATTATATTTATTTTCTTTACATAAAAATTAGAAAACATCAATTAAAATAAAACAAGAAATAATGCTAAAACATCACTTAAACTGGAGCGGAGGAAATATAATTGAGAAAAAGAAAAAAAATAAATGATTGATTCTTTTAGATTTGATTTGGGTTATGTTTTTCTAAACTGCATTTCGATTGCATGTTTCTTTTACAGACATAGATGGACGGGGAGATACGAGGCCCATCTCTGGGACAAAAGCTCGTGGAATTCGATTCAGAACAAGAAAGGCAAACAAGGTTCTTAATTTCACAAAACCCATCTTGATTCTGTAATAAAGATCTGACCTTTTTTGTTTTTAACACTTTGCTAATCAAACCCATAAGCCCTTTTACTCCCCTGAGAGTCCTGAGGGTTTTATTTAAACTTCCCTTTCTCATCTCCTCCTTTTGGTAAAGCCACTCCATTCTCTCAAAAACACAAAATCTCATTCTCTTTTTTTCTCAGTTTTTTTAATGAAGAGACCCTTAACAACCACTTCTCCTTCTTCCTCCTCTTCTACTTCTTCTTCGGCTTGTATACTTCCGACTCAATCAGAGACTCCAAGGCCTAAACGAACCAAAGGGATAAGAAATCTTCTCTTCCTTGTGATGCCAAACCACAGAATCCCACCAGTCCTGCCTCCACCAGACGCAGCTCTATCTACAGAGGAGTCACTCGGTTGGAAAAAATAAATAAATGATTGATTCTTTTAGATTTGATTTGGGTTATGTTTTTCTAAACTGCATTTCGATTGCATGTTTCTTTTACAGACATAGATGGACGGGGAGATACGAGGCCCATCTCTGGGACAAAAGCTCGTGGAATTCGATTCAGAACAAGAAAGGCAAACAAGGTTCTTAATTTCACAAAACCCATCTTGATTCTGTAATAAAGATCTGACCTTTTTTGTTTTTAACACTTTGTTAATCAAACCCATAAGCCCTTTTACTCCCCTGAGAGTCCTGAGGGTTTTATTTAAACTTCCCCTTTCTCATCTCCTCCTTTTGGTAAAGCCACTCCATTCTCTCAAAAACACAAAATCTCATTCTCTTTTTTTCTCAGTTTTTTTTTAATGAAGAGACCCTTAACAACCACTTCTCCTTCTTCCTCCTCTTCTACTTCTTCTTCGGCTTGTATACTTCCGACTCAATCAGAGACTCCAAGGCCTAAACGAACCAAAAGGGATAAGAAATCTTCTCTTCCTTGTGATGCCAAACCACAGAATCCCACCAGTCCTGCCTCCACCAGACGCAGCTCTATCTACAGAGGAGTCACTCGGTTGGAAAAAAATAAATAAATGATTGATTCTTTTAGATTTGATTTGGGTTATGTTTTTTCTAAACTGCATTTCGATTGCATGTTTCTTTTACAGACATAGATGGACGGGGAGATACGAGGCCCATCTCTGGGACAAAAGCTCGTGGAATTCGATTCAGAACAAGAAAGGCAAACAAGGTTCTTAATTTCACAAAACCCATCTTGATTCTGTAATAAAGATCTGACCTTTTTTTTGTTTTAATCTGATTTTGGTTTTTGCTGTTTGATCTCCACTACCGCCTCACTCTTTGCGCCTTCTACTCATCAGTTTATCTGGGTAAATTTTTTAATTCTTTTTTTTTAATTGAGAAATTTAAAAAGAGTTTGATTTGGTCAAGAAGATGAACGAACGAATCTCAACTGCTCTGACGCCGTAATTGCAGGAGCATATGACAGCGAAGAAGCAGCAGCTCATACGTACGATCTAGCTGCTCTCAAGTACTGGGGTCCCGACACCATCTTGAACTTTCCGGTAAGAAAAAAATTTAACTTTGATTGATTGATTGATTGATTTGATTGCATGTTTGTTTTAATTCGATTTGGTAAATTAATTATACCAAAATCAGAAATTAAATCTTCCTTTTCCGCATTATTTGAAAAAGTAATTAATACGGTGGTGACCAAGAAAAACAAAACAAAATAGGAAATGTGATTTTTTGGAAATTAAAAAAGCTGGACTTTATTTTCCTGAAGATTTGCTTTTAGAATATTCTCGCTCCCTATCATAATTAACTTTTGTTTAATTACTTTTCCTGCATAACAATGGAGATGTTTATTGTAAATATGTGATAGTTATAACTTTATTTTCGCAAATGATTTGTTACTTGTATTAAACAAATTTGTCAAAAAAAAAATTGTTATTTTTTCCCATTTTATATTCTGGAAAAAATAAGAAAGTAATAAAAATTGCAAATTATGGGAAAACAGGCATCACCATAACGGAAGATGGGAAGCTAGGATTGGAAGGGTGTTTGGAAACAAGTACTTGTACCTCGGCACCTATAGTACGTACATCCTTGACTCTTTACTCTTAAATAATTAATTGTTAAAAAATAATATCATATTAATTTTAAATTTTTTTGACATAATCGAATATTTATAAACTACCGGGCATAACGGATCCTTTAAACAAACTTGTTTGGTGTTTAATTTTAAAATAAAACTTCAAACAAAATCAAATTAAGATTATTCGATTCCAGTTTCTTTTTAACACTAATTTTTTTTTTTAATCATATTGTTCCAAAAGTAAAATATATAACTTATGTTCTAAAAAAATCTAAACAGTCATCTACACATATTTTAGCCGTTACAAATTTATAAAGCTTGAAAATTATTTCGTGTTCCCTCTGTTTTACGATAATTGATTTTAAGATTTTTAAATACCAATTAAGAAACTGCTAATTTTTATTCAGATTATTTTTATTTTCTTAAAAATAATAATTACAACTAGTTCAATCAGTGAAAAATCATATTACAGAAAATAAATGATCTTAAACATCAAATTATATTTATTTTCTTTACATAAAAATTAGAAAACATCAATTAAAATAAAACAAGAAATAATGCTAAAACATCACTTAAACTGGAACGGAGGAAATATAATTGAGAAAAAGACAAAAAATAAATGATTGATTCTTTTAGATTTGATTTGGGTTATGTTTTTCTAAACTGCATTTCGATTGCATGTTTCTTTTACAGACATAGATGGACGGGGAGATACGAGGCCCATCTCTGGGACAAAAGCTCGTGGAATTCGATTCAGAACAAGAAAGGCAAACAAGGTTCTTAATTTCACAAAACCCATCTTGATTCTGTAATAAAGATCTGACCTTTTTTGTTTTAATCTGATTTTGGTTTTGCTGTTTGATCTCCACTACCGCCTCACTCTTTGCGCCTTCTACTCATCAGTTTATCTGGGTAAATTTTTAATTCTTTTTTAATTGAGAATTTAAAAAGAGTTTGATTTGGTCAAGAAGATGAACGAACGAATCTCAACTGCTCTGACGCCGTAATTGCAGGAGCATATGACAGCGAAGAAGCAGCAGCTCATACGTACGATCTAGCTGCTCTCAAGTACTGGGGTCCCGACACCATCTTGAACTTTCCGGTAAGAAAAAATTTAACTTTGATTGATTGATTTGATTGCATGTTTGTTTTAATTCGATTTGGTAAATTAATTATACCAAAATCAGAAATTAAATCTTCCTTTTCCGCATTATTTGAAAAAGTAATTAATACGGTGGTGACCAAGAAAAACAAAACAAAATAGGAAATGTGATTTTTGGAAATTAAAAAGCTGGACTTTATTTTCCTGAAGATTTGCTTTTAGAATATTCTCGCTCCCTATCATAATTAACTTTTGTTTAATTACTTTTCCTGCATAACAATGGAGATGTTTATTGTAAATATGTGATAGTTATAACTTTATTTTCGCAAATGATTTGTTACTTGTATTAAACAAATTTGTCAAAAAAAATTGTTATTTTTCCCATTTTATATTCTGGAAAAATAAGAAAGTAATAAAATTGCAAATTATGGGAAAACATCACTTAAACTGGAGCGGAGGAAATATAATTGAGAAAAAGAAAATAGCAAATCAGCTTTTGTTCAACCAATAGACTTCAAGGTCAAAAGTCACAAAAATAGCACTTAATGTTTTATCAAAAGTCATAAACTTAGGGTTTAGAGTTAAATGGTGGGGTTTAAGATTTAGGGTTTAGGGTTTAGGGTTTATAGTTTAGGGTTTAGGGTTTAGGGTTTAGGGTTTAGAGTTTAGGGTTTAGGGTTTAGGGTTTAGGGTTTAGAGTTTAGAGTTTAGGGTTTAGAGTTGAGAAATGAGGTTTTGGGGATAAGATTTCAAATTTTGAAAAATAAAAAAATTAAAATTTTCAAAGGATAAACTTAGAAAGGTGCTATTTTGGTCATTTTAGTTTTTGAGTGTTTTTTTTATTTTTGTGATATAAACTTAGAAAGGTGCTATTTTGGAGATTTGCCCAATATAATTTGTAGTTAGTTCGACGGTTTTAGTCAAATCTTGGCTTCTATAAATGTCTGCTATATTATTAATGAACAAAAAAATATTTGTTTTAGTTTAATATATTAAATTTTACTATAATTACTAGCTTCAAATAATTTTACATTTAATTTGATATCATGATTAGATTTACTTATAAAAAATTGAATACAACTCAACAGTTTGATGTAATTTATACTTAGTTACTTAGCATTTTCAATTCTTATTTAATATTAGAAAACTGACATTTTTTGTTATTTACAGTCATAGTATTGAATTACCATTGACTCAATAATATCACAATATATTACTTCATTTTGGATTCCAAAAAAAGATTCCCAGTTTTTTTTTTTTAAACTAGTCAATAATTGCCAAAACATAAAACGTACAAAAAATTAATGTATGGAAAACGTACAGAAAATCAAAATACAAAAACAAAATAAGGGACAGGGTGGAGAGTAAAGCTATTGGTAGCATGGCTGCAACAGAAGGCCAAGTGTTTGGTCTTACAACTATTTTTTTTTGTTTTTAACACTTTGTTAATCAAACCCATAAGCCCTTTTACACTCCCCTGAGAGTCCTGAGGGTTTTATTTAAACTTCCCCTTTCTCATCTCCTCCTTTTGGTAAAAGCCACTCCATTCCCCCAAACACACAAAATCTTATTCTCTTTTTTTCTCAAGAGTTTTTTTTAATGAAGAGACCCTTAACCACTTCTCCTTCTTCCTCCTCTTCTACTTCTTCTTCGGCCTGTATACTTCCGACTCAATCAGAGACTCCAAGGCCCAAACGAGCCAAAAGGGCTAAGAAATCTTCTCTGCGTTCTGATGTTAAACCACAGAATCCCACCAGTCCTGCCTCCACCAGACGCAGCTCTATCTACAGAGGAGTCACTAGGTTGAGAAAAAAAAAAAAAATTAAATGATTGATTCTTTTAGATTTGATTTGGGTTATGTTTTTTTTTTTTTTTTCTAAACTGCATTTCGATTGCATGTTACAGACATAGATGGACAGGGAGATACGAAGCTCATCTATGGGACAAAAGCTCGTGGAATTCGATTCAGAACAAGAAAGGCAAACAAGGTTCTTAATTTTTACAAAAAAACCCATCTTGATTCTGTAATAAAGATCTGGCCTTTTTTTTGTTTTGTTTTAATCTGATTTTGGTTTCTGTTGTTTGATCTCAACCTCACTCTGCGCCTTGTTCTTCTACTCATCAGTTTATCTGGGTAATTTTTTTAATTGTTTTCTTTTAAATTGAGAAATTAAAAAGAGTTTGATTTGGTCAAGAGGATGAACGAATGGAATCTCAACTGCTCTGACGCCGTAATTGCAGGAGCATATGACAGCGAGGAAGCAGCAGCACATACGTACGATCTAGCTGCTCTCAAGTACTGGGGTCCCAACACCATCTTGAACTTTCCGGTAAGGAAAAATAACTTGATTGATTGATTGATGCATGTTTGTTCTTGTTGAATTAATTAAAAAAAATGATCCAAACAGGTTGAGACGTACACAAAGGAGCTGGAGGAGATGCAGAGATGTACAAAGGAAGAGTATTTGGCTTCTCTCCGCCGCCAGAGCAGTGGTTTCTCTAGAGGCGTCTCTAAATATCGCGGCGTCGCCAGGTTCTCTCTTTTTTCTTTAATTACGTGTTTGTTTTTAATTTGATTTGGTAAATTAATTACACCAAAATCAGGAATTAAATCTTCCTTTTCCGCATTTTTTGAAAAATTAATTAATAGGGTGGTGACTAAGAAAAAGAAAACAAAACAGGAAATGTGATTTTTTGGAAATTAAAAAAGCTGGACTTTATTTTCATAAGATTTGCTTTTAGAATTTTTATCTCTTTCTCTCTCTCTCTCTCTCTATCATAATTAACTTTTGTTTAAGTACTTGTCCTGCAATTGAGATGTTTATTGTAATTTGTAAATATGTGATAGCTATAGCTTGATTTTCGCAAATGATTTGTTAGATTTATCAAACTTTTTTTGTTATTTCTTTCCCATTTTATATTCTGAAAAAACAAGAAAGTAATAAAAATTGCTATGGGAAAACAGGCATCACCATAACGGAAGATGGGAAGCTCGGATTGGAAGGGTGTTTGGAAACAAGTACTTGTACCTCGGCACCTATAGTACGTACATCCTTGACTCTTTATTCTTAAATAATAAATTTTAAAAAAAATTAAAAATTTAAGAATCATTATCGTAATCGAATATTTATAAGCTACCGGGCATAACGGATCCTTTAAAAACAAAAACTACTCTGGTATTTGATTTGAAAATAGATATTACAATGTTTTGAGTTAGTTTATACTTTATACTACTATTTTCTACGAGTTTTATATTATACTTGTGATTAAGCAAATAATTATTTGTTTAGTTGGTCAATTAGAAATTTAGAATAAACATAATGGGGAGGCAGTGAGTGGGGGTTTACACACTCACGTGAGACGAGAGTTTTGACATCATGTTCCCTCGCTTCATACTAATTGATTTTTATCTTTAATAAAATCAGCATTTTCAGAGTATTATTTAACTATCTGATCCCTGCATAATTACCTTTTAAATTCTGCATTTTGTGGATCCAATACTCTGAACACGAAAATTAAAAACTCTGCAGAAGGGAATATTAACACCAACTCTTTACTGAAAAGTAATACTACCCTTTTTCAATTCTTTTGATCGGGTCCTTAGGTTATTAATGGATCTTACTTTTGAAAAAAAAACAAGTTACAAAAAATTCAAGATGTTCTTAGAGTTTCTCGGATTCAGTTTTGCAAAAATATAGGGAGTGTTATAACAAAAGGGCACATATTATTCAGAAAAAAAATAGGAGAGCCAGGAGCATAATAACAAAAAAATGAAAGTAGTAGATGTGAATAAATGTATAGAATAATGTAACGTTACAAGTGCGCGTGTAGCGCGTAGCTCACGTGGTAACACTCTCCTCTCACTTCATAAAAAGGACAAATTAGTTCAGAAGGGCTAGGACCAAACCCGAGGTCGATCTGGTCTACTTTTTTTGTTTGTGTGGTGGTTCATTAAAGAATGGTTTTAAGAGTTGAGTCTGTTCTCAGTAGCAGTCACGAGCCCTCACGTGCATGTTTCATCTCTCTCTCTCTCTACCAAATCTTTCATCTTGTCCCCAAGAACAAAATCTGGTCTGCTTTATTTTTAAATGTAAATTATTGTCTTCAAATTTATTAGTAAACTATGAAGTTAATAGTGATAGTTATTACGTATTAGGAGCTTAGAGTTGACACTAGGTTGGTATTTTTATTTGCTAATTAGTCAGTAATTGTACGTTCGTGTATTTATTTATATATTGTTGCATTTGTTTAAGCTACAAACTTGGACTCTTTTTAGCGTCTAGAGCGGCGGAGAGTGGAGTAGAAATGGTCTCGTCCACGCCTCAACTCTATACGCATCTCACACACCTATAGTGTAACCCTAGTTGTCCCCACTAACACGTCACCTAATTCCCTTTGGTTTTTTGTCTTTATTAGGCATCTTAAAATTCTAAAAATAAAATATTAAAATACATACTGAAACACATGTTTGGTGAAGTAACACAAACAATTATGTGAAAACTGTTACTTTCAAAACACGCTGACTTTGTTTGGTTGTGCAGATACGCAGGAGGAAGCTGCAGCTGCATATGACATGGCGGCTATAGAGTACAGAGGTGCAAACGCAGTGACCAACTTCGACATTAGTAACTACATCGACCGGTTAAAGAAAAAAGGTGTCTTCCCGTTCCCCGTGAGCCAAGCTAATCATCAAGAAGCTGTTCTTGCTGAAACCAAACAAGAAGTGGAAGCTAAAGAAGAGCCTACAGAAGAAGTGAAGCAGTGTGTCGAAAAAGAAGAAGCTAAAGAAGAGAAGACTGAGAAAAAACAACAACAAGAAGTGGAGGAGGCGGTGATCACTTGCTGCATTGATTCTTCAGAGAGCAATGAGCTGGCTTGGGACTTCTGTATGATGGATTCAGGGTTTGCTCCGTTTTTGACTGATTCAAATCTCTCGAGTGAGAATCCCATTGAGTATCCTGAGCTTTTCAATGAGATGGGTTTTGAGGATAACATTGACTTCATGTTCGAGGAAGGGAAGCAAGACTGCTTGAGCTTGGAGAATCTTGATTGTTGCGATGGTGTTGTTGTGGTGGGAAGAGAGAGCCCAACTTCATTGTCGTCTTCTCCGTTGTCCTGCTTGTCTACTGACTCTGCTTCATCAACAACAACAACAGCAACAACAGTAACCTCTGTTTCTTGTAACTATTCTGTCTGAGGGGGGAAGAACTTTGCATTTCTAGGTTGAATTTTCTATTTCTTTTGCTTCTTTTTTCTTGTTGAGCTCCTCTAGGGTTTGTATTTCGTTTCAGGGTTTACTCATTGGTTCTGACAGTCAATGTTTAGCACTCTTTTCCGCTCGTCTATTCTTAAGATAAGACAAAAACTTAAGAACTAAATGAACCATAAAACGGAAACAGAGGTGGTAGTGTTCACAGATTGCATAGCCAGTATAAAATGGAATCAGAGAAGGCCTTAACTGTTTTACCTTAATCTACAAAATATTGACTTGGGCTAAGCCCCAATGGAGATAAAATTTCAAGTTGAAGGATCATAAAAAGTGTATCCATAAACTACTGCACTTAAGTTCTTGGTAAGCAAGCAAGATAGAAAGTAATACAAAGGAAAAGTTTAATGGAATCTTAGGCTGTATTGATCTCTTGAGGGATATTGTCTTTGAAATCCGAAATGAAGCAGTACTTCAAGGGCTATTTGCTTCTCAGCAGCAAGCCAGCAACTAACTAATATGGGCTTATATGATATGAGTGCTAATAAATTTTTTTTAAAAATGGACTACTATTTCAAGTTAAGAAGTGTAACGTGACATTCAAGCTTCTAGTTTTGTACATAAATCATATCAAGCTAAATATATTTAGTCCTCAGTTTCTTGAATTCATGTAACCTTCTGAATTAAAAGATAGCCAATCCTCCAGCTGGATGTGAAATCATACGAACTGCCTTAGTCGACCTTTTTGATAAAATAAAGGCAGAGCCGACTATGTAATACTGTCACCATAATATAGGGATAAAGACGGAGTAAGGGCGGGCTAGACTAGTGTGTCCATAGTCTTTTGAGGAAAAGTTCACTCTTTAACACTAGGTGTATTCCTAATTAACCGGATCGACCGATAGAATAAAAACCTAAGAAAAGGGAGTACGTAAGGGTAAGTAGGAGGTAGTCAATATAATATTATACATAGTGTTGAAAACGTTTCAATCCACAATAAGTCAAAGCAGCAAGCTATTGATCACACAATCCATACTTAAGGTTTTAAGAAATACATAATTAAGCAACATGATAGTTTATGGTTGTAGTAGAACCAGCCTTATGCTTTTCAAGTAGTTATTCAGTAGGTAGATAATGACAAACACCAGCAACCTTTTTTAACCATTAATCATTCGAGAAGGTGGAAGGTAATGATGTCAGAGGCAGATGGTGCATGAAGGGCATGGTTGGGGTAATGGTGATGCTGGTTCTGATGATAACGAAGAGCGTAAGCACGTGATCCTTCGATTTGATACCCAAGAACAGAATCGTAGTCGCCTCCATTGTCCACAAGTCCATAGTGAGGATCTTCTGCCCTTAGCTCCTATTTCATCAAAGAAATTATATTAAAAGCCATATATATTCCACATTCAACGTTGTTAACTCCAAGTGACATGACATGTTGAAGTCATTCACTAAGAGAAAACGTAAGAGGGACTCCATCTCCACACACGTACATGCATTATGCCTAAAACAAAAACAAAAAAGAGGGAAACAAGAGACATTATTACCAGCTCATGTATGAGATTCTTTTGTATGTCTTGTTGACTTTTGTTCTGCAATTGAGTAAACCAGAAGAGAAACTATGAAGAGACTGAAATGATTAAGACTCTTAACTGTCTAATCCACTTCACTTTCATTTAGCTTTTATGCCATCACTATAATATACTCTTGGCTTTTCCTTTTATCCATTACCTTAATTAGAAAATCTCCTTCCATGAATTTCGCTAACAAAAAATAGTAATATTTTAACAAAAGCTGATTATATTTTAAAATTTTCAAAATATTTGGAATCAATTAATCGTAGTTAATTGGATTGTGAAGTTCTCATGAGATTGTAAGACCATGATTAATGCAGATCTCTTAGGGATTGTCACTAAGCGAATATAAGAAACGTTTATTAACTTTTAACTAAAAAACTAAGTGACATCTTCTAAATAAGAAATATAAGAGACATTTTTTTTTTAGTTAAAAGTTAAAAGATTGTCTCTTATATTCGCCAAAACCCTCTCTAAAGACATGCATTAATCATGCCCTAAGAAATTCATGTTAGATAACAGTTTCCAAACACAAGAATACTACTTGATTAAAAAGATCTACTAATCTCGTTATCAAATATACGTTAAGATTTAAAGACTATAATTATAGAAAAATAGAATATAAAGTTATGTTCAAAAGTTGGATGGCGCAAACAGTGACATGGTTAGATGATAGTGCTATCAACAGTTTTAGCAAGAGCATAATATCACATCACACGAAAATATTGAGACAAATAGTATGATAAAAATGCAAAATGAGTGAAGATAGAAGAAGTTTTGACCTTTTTCTTGGTGGTTTCGATCTGATTCCCAAGGGATTTAAACTGCATGATTAGCATACATATGGATTAATAAAAATAACGGCTCACATGTAGCAATTTCAACAGTAACTAATACAACAAAAGTCTTCTAACATATGTAACTAAACTCAAAACAATTCGAAATGTGAAAACGGATGATAAGATTGTTAATTAAAACCCTAGATAAGGGCAAACATGATTATACCTTGCGCTCACGAACGAGTTTGAAAGTGTTTTCCATTTCTTCCTCAAGACTACGCAGCTCCTGAATATCAAGTTCGTCCAAACACTCACCTAGCCTCTGCCTACAATTAATAACAAAAATTTATAATTTTATAATTTTGATTTTTAAGTTTAAAGAGAGATGATGAGAGAAGAGAAATAAACAAATACTTAATCTGAGTCCGGAGCTTTCTATTTGTCTCCAACAGCTTCCTCTTGGTTTCTTGCATTCTCTACAACAACGAATAACCAAAATTCACCAAACCAACAAAAAAACACACATGTCAAGAACAAGAATCAAGATCTAAGAAGAAGAGAACCTCATAGTGAGCGCTCCAAACATCAACATCAGAAACGGTTTGGTACAGATCTATGATCTCCTTTGTTCTATATAACCAACAAAACCAAACGCAATAAGTCATTAACTAGAAGAAAAGTAAATCAATTAAAATTTAGTTTTATAGAGATTATGTACGTGGTGTTAGGGCTAATGAACTCATGAAGCTTGTTAGAGCTAGAGAACATGATAATAGAAACCCTAGCATCACATAAAACTGTAAGCTCGTGAGCTTTCTTGAACAAACCATTTCTTCTCTTAGAATACGTCACTTGTCGGTTGGTCTGGTTCTCTATCCTCTTGATCTGGATCTTCCCTCTCGCCATTCTTTCTTTTTAGTTTCTGTTTATCTTTTGTTGAAGAGATTTGGGGAGAGGACAAAGAGATATAATAATAACAAGAAGAAGAAAAAAAGTGAAAGAGAAAGAGTTGAAGAAGTAAAGGACCAACTTGAGTTGCTAAAATAGAAGGTATTGCCGAATCCATGAAAGGTAAGTTCAGAAGTTGATGAAAACTAAGTGATAAACTTTCCTTTTGGTAAGTGGAATGGACATATATGATGGTTACTTTCAAATCGTTTTGAAACACATGTTTGGTGAAGTAACAACAATTATGTGAAACTGTTACTTTCAAATACGTTTTGAAACACATGTTTGGTGAAGTAACAAACAATTATGTGATTGTTACTTTCAAATCGTTTTGAAACACATGTTTGGTGAAGTAACACAAACAATTATGTGAAACTGTTACTTTCAAATCGTTTTGAAACACATGTTTGGTGAAGTAACAAACAATTATGTGATTGTTACTTTCAAATACGTTTTGAAACACATGTTTATTTGGTTAGCACTATGTGAAGTAGCAGTTTCACATAATTTAATTGTTTGTTACTTCACCAAACATGTGTTTCAATATGTTTTTTTTGCTTTTAATATTTTATTTTAGAATTCAAGATGCCTAATAAAGACAAAACCAAAAGAAGACTGATAAGAAACAAGAAGTGGAAGCGAAGAAGAGCCTATAGAAGAAGTGAAGCAGTGTGTCGAAAAGAAGAAGCTAAAGAAGAGCCTATAGAAGAAGTGAAGCAGTGTGTCGAAAAGAAGAAGCTAAAGAAGAGCCTATAGAAGAAGTGAAGCAGTGTGTGGAAGAAGACGAAGAAGAAGAACCACAGGAAGCAAAAGAAGACTGATAAGAAACAAGAAGAAGTGGAGGAGGCGGTGATCACTTGCTGCATTGATTCTTCAGAGAGCAATGAGCTGGCTTGGGACTTCTGCATGATGGATTCGGTTTTGCGCCGTTTTGACGGATTCAAATCTCTCGAGTGAGAATCCCATTGAGTATCCTGAGCTTTTCAATGAGATGGGTTTTGAGGATAACATTGACTTCATGTTCGAGGAAGGGAAGAACGAATGCTTGAGCCTGGAGAATCTTGATTGTTGCGATGGTGTTGTTGTGGTGGGAAGAGAGCCCAACTTCATTGTCGTCTTCTCCGTTGTCCTGCTTGTCTACTGACTCTGCTTCATCAACAACAACAACAGCAACAACAGTAACCTCTGTTTCTTGTAACTATTCTGTCTGAGGGGAGAGCTTTGCATTTCTAGGTTGAATTTTCTATCTCTTTTGCTTTTTCTTCTTTCTCATCTATTATTTAATTATCTGATCCCTGAATAATTACCTTTTAAATTCTGCATTTTTGTGGATCCAATACTCTGAACACAAAAATTAAAAACTCTGCAGAAAGGAATATTAACACCAACTCTTTACTCAAAAGTAATACTACCCTTTTTCAATTGTTTTGATCGGGTCCTTAATTAATGGATCTAATCTTTTGGGAAAAATAAGTTCCTTTTCTTTCAAATTCGAGATGTTTTTCGAACTTCTCGGATTCAGTTTTGCAAAAATATAGGCAGTGTTTATAACAGTAGGACACATATTACATTTTTATTTAATTAAATAAATAGAAACGGAGAGAGGGGAGCCAGGAGCATAATTACAAGAAAATGAAAGAAGTAGGTGTGTATAAACGTAATGTTACAAGTGTAAAGGCGCGTGTAGCGCGTAGGTCACGTGGTAACACTCTCACTTCATAAAAAGGACAAATTAGTTCAGAGGGACTAGGACCAAACCCGAGGTCGATCTGGTCTACCTTTTTTGTTTTGTTTTAATCTGATTTTGGTTTCTGTTGTTTGATCTCAACCTCACTCTGCGCCTTGTTCTTCTACTCATCAGTTTATCTGGGTAAATTTTTAATTCTTTTTTAATTGAAATTTAAAAAGAGTTTGATTTGGTCAAGAAGATGAACGAACGAATCTCAACTGCTCTGACGCCGTAATTGCAGGAGCATATGACAGCGAAGAAGCAGCAGCTCATACGTACGATCTAGCTGCTCTCAAGTACTGGGGTCCCAACACCATCTTGAACTTTCCGGTAAGAAAAAATTTAACTTTGATTGATTGATTGATTGATTGATTGATTGATTGATTGATTGATTGATTGATTGATTTGATTGCATGTTTGTTTTAATTTGATTTGGTAAATTAATTATACCAAAATCAGAAATTAAATCTTCCTTTTCCGCATTATTTGAAAAAGTAATTAATACGGTGGTGACCAAGAAAAACAAAACAAAATAAGGGACAGGGTGGAGAGTAAAGCTATTGGTAGCATGGCTGCAACAGAAGGCCAAGTGTTTGGTCTTACAACTATTCTTTTTGTTTTAATCTGATTTTGGTTTTGCTGTTTGATCTCCACTACCGCCTCACTCTTTGCGCCTTCTACTCATCAGTTTATCTGGGTAAATTTTTAATTTTTTTAATGAAAATCCTCTAAATTATTATGTAAATAATGAAGTTAATAGTGATAGTTATTACGTATTAGGAGCTTAGAGTTGACACTAGGTTGGTATTTTTATTTGCTAATTAATTAGTAATCGTACTTTTGTGTAATTATTTATATATTGTTGCATTTGTTTAAGCTACAAACTTGGACTCTTTTAGTGTTTAGGCGGAGAGTGGAGTAGAAATGGTCTCGTCCACGCCTCAACTCTATACGCATCTCACACACCTATAGTGTAACCCTAGTTGTCCCCACTAACACGTCACCTAATTCCCTTTGGTTTTGTCTTTATTAGGCATCTTAAAATTCTAAAATAAAATATTAAAATACATACTGAAACACATGTTTATTTGGTTAGCACTATGTGAAGTAGCAGTTTCACATAATTTAATTGTTTGTTACTTCACATAGTGCTAACCAAATAAACATGTGTTTCAAAACGTATTTGAAAGTAACAATCACATAATTGTTTGTTACTTCACATAGTGTAACAAATAAACATGTGTTTCAATATGTTTTTTGCTTTTAATATTTTATTTTTAAATACTATGAATTATTATCTTATAACTTCCTACTTTTGCATTTTAAATTTTTTGACATAATCGAATATTTATAAACTACCGGGCATAACGGATCCTTTAAACAAACTTGTTTGGTGTTTAATTTTAAAATAGGTATTATAATGCTTGAATTAAAATAAAATATTAAAATACATACTGAAACACATGTTTGGTGAAGTAACACAAACAATTATGTGAAACTGTTACTTTCAAATCGTTTTGAAACACATGTTTGGTGAAGTAACAAACAATTATGTGATTGTTACTTTCAAATCGTTTTGAAACACATGTTTGGTGAAGTAACACAAACAATTATGTGAAACTGTTACTTTCAAATCGTTTTGAAACACATGTTTGGTGAAGTAACAAACAATTATGTGATTGTTACTTTCAAATCGTTTTGAAACACATGTTTGGTGAAGTAACAACAATTATGTGAAACTGTTACTTTCAAATACGTTTTGAAACACATGTTTATTTGGTTAGCACTATGTGAAGTAGCAGTTTCACATAATTTAATTGTTTGTTACTTCACCAAACATGTGTTTCAAAACGTATTTGAAAGTAACAATCACATAATTGTTTGTTACTTCACATAGTGTAACAAATAAACATGTGTTTCAATATGTTTTTTTGCTTTTAATATTTTATTTTTAAATACTATGAATTATTATCTTATAACTTCCTACTTTTTGCATTTTAAATTTTTTTTTAATGAAAATCCTCTAAATTATTATGTAAATAATGAAGTTAATAGAGTTGACACTAGGTCGGTATTTTTATTTGCTAATTAATTAGTAATCGTACTTTTGTGTAATTATTTATATATTATTGCATTTGTTTAAGCTACAAACTTGGACTCTTTTTAGTGTTTAGAGCGGCGGAGAGTGGAGTAGAAATGGTCTCGTCCACGCCTCTGCTCTATACGCATCACACAGATACTGCAACCCTAGTAGTAGTCCCCACTAACACGTCACCTAATCCCCTTTTGGTTTTTGTCTTTATTAGGCATCTTGAATTCTAAAAATAAAATATTAAAAAGCAAAAAAAAAAACATATTGAAACACATGTTTGGTGAAGTAACAAACAATTATGTGATTGTTACTTTCAAATACGTTTTGAAACACATGTTTATTTGGTTAGCACTATGTGAAGTAACAGTTTCACATAATTTAATTGTTTGTTACTTCACATAGTGCTAACCAAATAAACATGTGTTTCAAAACGTATTTGAAAGTAACAATCACATAATTGTTTGTTACTTCACCAAACATGTGTTTCAATATGTTTTTTTTTTTGCTTTTTAATATTTTATTTTTAGAATTCAAGATGCCTAATAAAGACAAAAACCAAAAGGGGATTAGGTGACGTGTTAAGGGGACTACTACTGTGGTTGCGATCTCGTAGGATGCGATAGAGCGTATGGACGACCATTTCTACTCCACTCTCCGCCGCTCTAAACACTAAAAAGAGTCCAAGTTTGTAGCTTAAACAAATGCAATAATATATAAATAATTAAATTATGTGAAACTGTTACTTTCAAACACGCTGACTTTCTTTGGTCACACAGATACGCAGGAGGAAGCTGCAGCTGCATATGACATGGCGGCTATAGAGTACAGAGGTGCAAACGCAGTAACCAATTTCGACATTAGTAACTACATCGACCGGTTAAAGAAAAAAGGCGTTTTCCCGTTCCCTGTGAAGAACCAAGCTAACCACCAAGAAGCTGTTCTTGCTGAAGCCAAACAAGAAGTGGAAGCGAAAGAAGAGCCTATAGAAGAAGTGAAGCAGTGTGTGGAAGAAGACGAAGAAGAAGAAGAACCACAGGAAGCAAAAGAAGAGAAGACTGATAAGAAACAAGAAGAAGTGGAGGAGGCGGTGGTCACTTGCTGCATTGATTCTTCAGCCATCATGGAGATGGAACGTTCTTCAGACAGCAACGAGCTGGCTTGGGACTTCTGCATGATGGATTCGGGTTTTGCGCCGTTTTTGACGGATTCAAATCTCTCGAGTGAGAATCACATCGAGTATCCTGAGCTTTTCAATGAGATGGGGTTTGAGGATAACATTGACTTCATGTTCGAGGAAGGGAAGAACGAATGCTTGAGCCTGGAGAATCTTGATTGTTGCGATGGTGTTGTTGTGGTGGGAAGAGAGAGCCCAACTTCATTGTCGTCTTCTCCGTTGTCGTGCTTGTCTACTGACTCTGCTTCATCAACAACAACAACAACAACAGCAATAACCTCTGTTTCTTGTAACTATTCTGTCTGAGGGGGAGAGCTTTGCATTTCTAGGTTGAATTTTCTATCTCTTTTGCTTTTTTTCTTCTTTTTCTTGTTGAGTTCGTCTAGGGCTTGTATTTCGTTTCAGGGCTTGCTCATTGGTTCAGAACAATCAATGTTTAGCTCTCTTTTTCCCCCCCGTCTAAGAACTAAATGAACCATAAAACGTAAACAGAGGTAGGAGTGTTCATAGATTGCATGGCCAAACTATAGAATGGTACCAGTAGGCCTTAACTGTTTCGTTAATCTACAAAACATTAGCTTAGCCAAAATGGAGATAACGATTCAAGCTAAAAGCTACACACTATAGTTGCTACCCGAAACGAAGCAATACTTCAAAGGCTATTGCTTCTCAGCAGCAAGCCAGCAACTAACTAATGAAAGAAAAACGTACAGAAAATCAAAATACAAAAACAAAATAGGAAATGTGATTTTTGGAAATTAAAAAGCTGGACTTTATTTTCATAAGATTTGCTTTTAGAATATTCTCGCTCCCTATCATAATTAACTTTTGTTTAATTACTTTTCCTGCATAACAATGGAGATGTTTATTGTAAATATGTGATAGCTATAGCTTGATTTTCGCAAATGATTTGTTACTTGTATTAAACAAATTTGTC
The DNA here is from genome assembly GCA_016771965.1 of Brassica carinata. Lineage (NCBI taxonomy): Eukaryota > Viridiplantae > Streptophyta > Magnoliopsida > Brassicales > Brassicaceae > Brassica > Brassica carinata. Next base: position 1,350,110 of record CM028687.1, on the reverse strand, counting down.
AAAAATTGTTATTTTTCCCATTTTATATTCTGGAAAAATAAGAAAGTAATAAAATTGCAAATTATGGGAAAACAGGCATCACCATAACGGAAGATGGGAAGCTCGGATTGGAAGGGTGTTTGGAAACAAGTACTTGTACCTCGGCACCTATAGTACGTACATCCTTGACTCTTTACTCTTAAATAATTAATTGTTAAAAATAATATCATATTAATTTTAAATTTTTTGACATAATCGAATATTTATAAGCTACCGGGCATAACGGATCCTTTAAACAAACTTGTTTGGTGTTTAATTTTAAAATAGGTATTATAATGCTTGAATTAAAATAAAATATTAAAATACATACTGAAACACATGTTTATTTGGTTAGCACTATGTGAAGTAGCAGTTTCACATAATTTAATTGTTTGTTACTTCACCAAACATGTGTTTCAAAACGTATTTGAAAGTAACAATCACATAATTGTTTGTTACTTCACCAAACATGTGTTTCAAAACGTATTTGAAAGTAACAATCACATAATTGTTTGTTACTTCACCAAACATGTTTCAATATGTTTTTTGCTTTTAATATTTTATTTTTAAATACTATGAATTATTATCTTATAACTTCCTACTTTTGCATTTTAAATTTTTTTAATGAAAATCCTCTAAATTATTATGTAAATAATGAAGTTAATAGAGTTGACACTAGGTTGGTATTTTTATTTGCTAATTAATTAGTAATCGTACTTTTGTGTAATTATTTATATATTATTGCATTTGTTTAAGCTACAAACTTGGACTCTTTTAGTGTTTAGGCGGAGAGTGGAGTAGAAATGGTCTCGTCCACGCCTCAACTCTATACGCATCTCACACACCTATAGTGTAACCCTAGTTGTCCCCACTAACACGTCACCTAATTCCCTTTGGTTTTGTCTTTATTAGGCATCTTGAATTAAAATAAAATATTAAAATACATACTGAAACACATGTTTATTTGGTTAGCACTATGTGAAGTAGCAGTTTCACATAATTTAATTGTTTGTTACTTCACATAGTGCTAACCAAATAAACATGTGTTTCAAAACGTATTTGAAAGTAACAATCACATAATTGTTTGTTACTTCACCAAACATGTGTTTCAAAACGTATTTGAAAGTAACAATCACATAATTGTTTGTTACTTCACATAGTGTAACAAATAAACATGTGTTTCAAAACGTATTTGAAAGTAACAATCACATAATTGTTTGTTACTTCACCAAACATGTTTCAATATGTTTTTTGCTTTTAATATTTTATTTTTAAATACTATGAATTATTATCTTATAACTTCCTACTTTTGCATTTTAAATTTTTTTAATGAAGAGACCCTTAACCACTTCTCCTTCTTCCTCCTCTTCTACTTCTTCTTCGGCTTGTATACTTCCGACTCAATCAGAGACTCCAAGGCCTAAACGAACCAAAAGGGATAAGAAATCTTCTCTGCGTTCTGATGTTAAACCACAGAATCCCACCAGTCCTGCCTCCACCAGACGCAGCTCTATCTACAGAGGAGTCACTCGGTTGGAAAAAAATAAGAAAGTAATAAAATTGCAAATTATGGGAAAACAGGCATCACCATAACGGAAGATGGGAAGCTCGGATTGGAAGGGTGTTTGGAAACAAGTACTTGTACCTCGGCACCTATAGTACGTACATCCTTGACTCTTTACTCTTAAATAAAAAGGTGTCTTCCGTTCCCGTGAGCCAAGCTAATCATCAAGAAGCTGTTCTTGCTGAAACCAAACAAGAAGTGGAAGCTAAAGAAGAGCCTACAGAAGAAGTGAAGCAGTGTGTCGAAAAGAAGAAGCTAAAGAAGAGAAGACTGAGAAAAACAACAACAAGAAGTGGAGGAGGCGGTGATCACTTGCTGCATTGATTCTTCAGAGAGCAATGAGCTGGCTTGGGACTTCTGTATGATGGATTCAGGGTTTGCTCCGTTTTGACTGATTCAAATCTCTCGAGTGAGAATCCCATTGAGTATCCTGAGCTTTTCAATGAGATGGGTTTTGAGGATAACATTGACTTCATGTTCGAGGAAGGGAAGCAAGACTGCTTGAGCTTGGAGAATCTTGATTGTTGCGATGGTGTTGTTGTGGTGGGAAGAGAGCCCAACTTCATTGTCGTCTTCTCCGTTGTCCTGCTTGTCTACTGACTCTGCTTCATCAACAACAACAACAACAACAGCAACAACAGTAACCTCTGTTTCTTGTAACTATTCTGTCTGAGGGGGAAGAACTTTGCATTTCTAGGTTGAATTTTCTATTTCTTTTGCTTCTTTTTTCTTGTTGAGCTCCTCTAGGGTTTGTATTTCGTTTCAGGGTTTACTCATTGGTTCTGACAGTCAATGTTTAGCACTCTTTTCCGCTCGTCTATTCTTAAGATAAGACAAAAACTTAAGAACTAAATGAACCATAAAACGGAAACAGAGGTGGTAGTGTTCACAGATTGCATAGCCAGTATAAAATGGAATCAGAGAAGGCCTTAACTGTTTTACCTTAATCTACAAAATATTGACTTGGGCTAAGCCCCAATGGAGATAAAATTTCAAGTTGAAGGATCATAAAAAGTGTATCCATAAACTACTGCACTTAAGTTCTTGGTAAGCAAGCAAGATAGAAAGTAATACAAAGGAAAAGTTTAATGGAATCTTAGGCTGTATTGATCTCTTGAGGGATATTGTCTTTGAAATCGAAATGAAGCAGTACTTCAAGGGCTATTGCTTCTCAGCAGCAAGCCAGCAACTAACTAATATGGGCTTATATGATATGAGTGCTAATAAATTTTTTTTAAAAATGGACTACTATTTCAAGTTAAGAAGTGTAACGTGACATTCAAGCTTCTAGTTTTGTACATAAATCATATCAAGCTAAATATATTTAGTCCTCAGTTTCTTGAATTCATGTAACCTTCTGAATTAAAAGATAGCCAATCCTCCAGCTGGATGTGAAATCATACGAACTGCCTTAGTCGACCTTTTTGATAAAATAAAGGCAGAGCCGACTATGTAATACTGTCACCATAATATAGGGATAAAGACGGAGTAAGGGCGGGCTAGACTAGTGTGTCCATAGTCTTTTGAGGAAAAGTTCACTCTTTAACACTAGGTGTATTCCTAATTAACCGGATCGACCGATAGAATAAAAACCTAAGAAAAGGGAGTACGTAAGGGTAAGTAGGAGGTAGTCAATATAATATTATACATAGTGTTGAAAACGTTTCAATCCACAATAAGTCAAAGCAGCAAGCTATTGATCACACAATCCATACTTAAGGTTTTAAGAAATACATAATTAAGCAACATGATAGTTTATGGTTGTAGTAGAACCAGCCTTATGCTTTTCAAGTAGTTATTCAGTAGGTAGATAATGACAAACACCAGCAACCTTTTTTAACCATTAATCATTCGAGAAGGTGGAAGGTAATGATGTCAGAGGCAGATGGTGCATGAAGGGCATGGTTGGGGTAATGGTGATGCTGGTTCTGATGATAACGAAGAGCGTAAGCACGTGATCCTTCGATTTGATACCCAAGAACAGAATCGTAGTCGCCTCCATTGTCCACAAGTCCATAGTGAGGATCTTCTGCCCTTAGCTCCTATTTCATCAAAGAAATTATATTAAAAGCCATATATATTCCACATTCAACGTTGTTAACTCCAAGTGACATGACATGTTGAAGTCATTCACTAAGAGAAAACGTAAGAGGGACTCCATCTCCACACACGTACATGCATTATGCCTAAAACAAAAACAAAAACAAAACAGAAAAAGAGGGAAACAAGAGACATTATTACCAGCTCATGTATGAGATTCTTTTGTATGTCTTGTTGACTTTTGTTCTGCAATTGAGTAAACCAGAAGAGAAACTATGAAGAGACTGAAATGATTAAGACTCTTAACTGTCTAATCCACTTCACTTTCATTTAGCTTTTATGCCATCACTATAATATACTCTTGGCTTTTCCTTTTATCCATTACCTTAATTAGAAAATCTCCTTCCATGAATTTCGCTAACAAAAAATAGTAATATTTTAACAAAAGCTGATTATATTTTAAAATTTTCAAAATATTTGGAATCAATTAATCGTAGTTAATTGGATTGTGAAGTTCTCATGAGATTGTAAGACCATGATTAATGCAGATCTCTTAGGGATTGTCACTAGCGAATATAAGAAGCGTTTATTAACTTTTAACTAAAAACTAAGTGACATCTTCTAAATAAGAAATATAAGAGACATTTTTTAGTTAAAAGTTAAAAGATTGTCTCTTATATTCGCCAAAAACCCTCTCTAAAGACATGCATTAATCATGCCCTAAGAAATTCATGTTAGATAACAGTTTCCAAACACAAGAATACTACTTGATTAAAAGATCTACTAATCTCGTTATCAAATATACGTTAAGATTTAAAGACTATAATTATAGAAAAATAGAATATAAAGTTATGTTCAAAAGTTGGATGGCGCAAACAGTGACATGGTTAGATGATAGTGCTATCAACAGTTTTAGCAAGTGCATAATATCATATCACACCAAAATACTGAGAAAAATAGTATGATAAAATGCAAAATGAGTGAAAGATAGAAGAAGTTTTGACCTTTTTCTTGGTGGTTTCGATCTGATTCCCAGGGATTTAAACTGCATGATTAGCATACATATGGATTAATAAAAATAACGGCTCACATGTAGCAATTTCAACAGTAACTAATACAACAAAGTCTTCTAACATATGTAACTAAACTCAAAACAATTCGAAATGTGAAAACGGATGATAAGATTGTTAATTAAAACCCTAGATAAGGGCAAACATGATTATACCTTGCGCTCACGAACGAGTTTGAAAGTGTTTTCCATTTCTTCCTCAAGACTACGCAGCTCCTGAATATCAAGTTCGTCCAAACACTCACCTAGCCTCTGCCTACAATTAATAACAAAAATTTATAATTTTATAATTTTGATTTTTAAGTTTAAAGAGATGATGAGAGAAGAGAAATAAACAAATACTTAATCTGAGTCCGAGCTTTCTATTTGTCTCCAACAGCTTCCTCTTGGTTTCTTGCATTCTCTACAACAACGAATAACCAAAATTCACCAAACCAACAAAAACACACATGTCAAGAACAAGAATCAAGATCTAAGAAGAAGAGAACCTCATAGTGAGCGCTCCAAACATCAACATCAGAAACGGTTTGGTACAGATCTATGATCTCCTTTGTTCTATATAACCAACAAAACCAAACGCAATAAGTCATTAACTAGAAGAAAAGTAAATCAATTAAAATTTAGTTTTATAGAGATTATGTACGTGGTGTTAGGGCTAATGAACTCATGAAGCTTGTTAGAGCTAGAGAACATGATAATAGAAACCCTAGCATCACATAAAACTGTAAGCTCGTGAGCTTTCTTGAACAAACCATTTCTTCTCTTAGAATACGTCACTTGTCGGTTGGTCTGGTTCTCTATCCTCTTGATCTGGATCTTCCCTCTCGCCATTCTTTCTTTTTAGTTTCTGTTTATCTTTTGTTGAAGAGATTTGGGGAGAGGACAAAGAGATATAATAATAACAAGAAGAAGAAAAAGAAGTGAAAGTGTGTGGAAGAAGCGAAGAAGAGCCTATAGAAGAAGTGAAGCAGTGTGTCGAAAAAGAAGAAGCTAAAGAAGAGCCTATAGAAGAAGTGAAGCAGTGTGTCGAAAAAGAAGAAGCTAAAGAAGAGCCTATAGAAGAAGTGAAGCAGTGTGTCGAAAAAGAAGAAGCTAAAGAAGAGAAGACTGAGAAAAACAACAACAAGAAGTGGAAGCTAAAGAAGAGAAGACTGATAAGAAACAAGAAGAAGTGGAGGCGGTGGTCACTTGCTGCATTGATTCTTCAGCCATCATGGAGATGGAACGTTCTTCAGACAGCGAGCTGGCTTGGGACTTCTGCATGATGGATTCGGTTTTATGCCGCTTTTGACGGATTCAAATCTCGAGTGAGAATCCCATTGAGTATCCTGAGCTTTTCAATGAGATGGGGTTTGAGGATAACATTGACTTCATGTTCGAGGAAGGGAAGCAAGACTGCTTGAGCTTGGAGAATCTTGATTGTTGCGATGGTGTTGTTGTGGTGGGAAGAGAGCCCAACTTCATTGTCGTCTTCTCCGTTGTCGCTTGTCTACTGACTCTGCTTCATCAACAACAACAACAGCAATAACCTCTGTTTCTTGTAACTATTCTGTCTGAGGGGAGAGCTTTGCATTTCTAGGTTGAATTTTCTATCTCTTTTGCTTTTTTTTATCCATTACCTTAATTAGAAAATCTTCTTCCATGAATTTCTCTAACAAAAATAGTAATATTTTAAACAAAGCTGTCTATAGCATTACATTTTTAAAAAATTTATGAAGTTCTCATGAGTCACTTATTCTTTTCATTTTATAACTGTAGGAAACTCATGCTAGATAACAGTTTCCAAACACAAGAATACTTGATTAAAAGATCTACTAATCTCGTTATCAAATTTACGTTTAAAATTTAAAGACTATAATTATAGAAAAATGGAATATAAAGTTATGTCTGAAAAAGTTGGATCCATAATCAGTCAAAGCATCAAGCTGCGTACTGATAACACAATCCATACTTAGGTTTATTAGAAACACATAATTAAGCAAACACGATAGTTTAAAGGTTTTAGAAGAAGCTATTAAGTAGTTATTTAGTAGATCGATGATAATCACCAGCAACCTTTTTTAACCCTTAACTTATTCAAGAAGGTGGAAGGTAATGATGTCAGAGGCAGATGGTGCATGGAGAGCATGGTTGGGGTAATGGTGATGATGATTCTGATGGTAACGAAGAGCGTAAGCACGTGATCCTTCGATTTGATATCCAAGAACCGAATCGTAGTCGCCTCCATTGTCTACTAGGCCATAGTGAGGATCTTCTGCTCTTAGCTCCTATTTCATCAAAGAAATTATATTATTAAAATCTATATTCCACATTAAACGTTGTTAACTCCAAGTGACATGACATGTTGAAGTCATTCACTAAGAGAAAACGTAAGAGTGACTCCATCTCCAGACACTTCTATTATGCCTAAAACAAAAACAAAAACAAAAACAGAAAAAAGAGGGAAACAAGAGATATTACCAGCTCATGTATGAGATTCTTTTGTATGTCTTGTTGACTTTTGTTCTGCAATTGAGTAAACCAGAAGAGAAACTATGAAGAGACTGAAATGATTAAGACTCTTAACTGTCTAATCCACTTCACTATAATATACTCTTGCTTTTCTTTTTATCCATTACCTTAATTAGAAAATCTTCTTCCATGAATTTCTCTAACAAAAAATAGTAATATTTTAAACAAAGCTGTCTATAGCATTACATTTTTAAAAAAATTTATGAAGTTCTCATGAGTCACTTATTCTTTTCATTTTATAACTGTAGGAAACTCATGCTAGATAACAGTTTCCAAACACAAGAATACTTGATTAAAAAGACCTACTGATCTCGTTATCAAATTTACGTTTAAAATTTAAAGACTATAATTATAGAAAAATGGAATATAAAGTTATGTCTGAAAAAGTTGGATGCCGCAAACAGTGACATGGTAAGATGATATTGCTATCAACAGTTTTAGCAAGTGCATAATATCATATCACACCAAAATACTGAGAAAAATAGTATGATAAAAATGCAAAATGAGTGAAAGATAGAAGAAGATTTGACCTTTTTCTTGGTGGTTTCGATCTGATTCCCAAGGGATTTAAACTGTATGATTAGCAAACATATGAATTAATAAAAATAACGGCTCACATGTAGCAATTCAGCAGTAAACTAAATGCTTGCTTTTCCAACATCTAACTAATACAACAAAAGTTTTCTGACCATATATATGTAATTAAACTCAAAACAATTCAAAATCTGAAAAAGAATAATAGAAATGTTAATTAAAACCCTAGATAAAGGCAAAATATGATGATACCTTGCGTTCACGAACGAGTTTGAAAGTGTTTTCCATTTCTTCCTCAAGACTACGCAGCTCCTGAATATCAAGTTCGTCCAAACACTCACCTAGCCTCTGCCTACAATTAATAATCAAAATTTATCTTTTTTTTTCAGTTTAAAGAGAGGTGGTGAGAGGAGAAAGAAACAGTACTTAATCTGAGTCCGGAGCTTTCTATTAGTTTCCAACAGCTTCCTCTTGGTTTCTTGCATTCTCTACAACAACGAATAACCAAAATTCACCAAACCAGAAAAAAACACACATGTCAAGAACAAGAATCAAGATCTAAGAAGAAGAAAACCTCATAGTGAGCGCTCCAAACATCAACATCAGAAACCGTTTGGTACAGATCTATGATCTCCTTCGTTCTACAACCAACAAAACAAAACGCAAAAAAAAAGTCTTTAACTATAAGAAAAGTGAAGTAATTAACATTTAGTTTAAGAGTGGTGTTTTAGAGAGATTAATTATATGTATACGTGGTGTTAGGGCTGATGAACTCATGAAGTTTGTTGGAGCTAGAGAACATGATAATGGAAACCCTAGCATCACACAACACCGTAAGCTCATGAGCTTTCTTGAACAAACCATTTCTTCTCTTGGAATACGTCACTTGTCGGTTGGTCTGGTTTTCTATCCTCTTGATCTGGATCTTCCCTCTCGCCATTCTTCTTCTTCTTTCTTTTTTAGGTTCTGTTTATCTTTTGTTGAAGAGATTTGGTGGAGAGGACAAAGAGATACAATAACAAGAAGAAATAAGTGCAAGAGAAAGCAAAGGACCCACTTGAGTTACTAAAAATAGAAGGTATTGCCGAATCCATGAAAGGTAAGTTCAGAAGTTGATGAAAACTAAGTGATAAACTTTCCTTTTTGGTAAGTGGAATGGACATTATATGATGGTTAATCACAAGACACTGCTTAGATTAAAATCAAGGAAAAATTGGAAAATAAAGACACTTTTTTCATAGATTTGTCACAATAGGATTTATTTTAGATTTTTAAGGTAATTAAGATTTTTCTTTTTTTTAATACCATAATGCCCTTATATTTTAATGCCCTTATATTTACGTAATCCCATTAATATTCTAATTTCCTTAAGTATATTTGTTAATTTGAAAAAAAAATATTAAAAATAAGGCAATAATTAAAAAGCAAAGAGTCGACGTAATAACCCTCGTGTTATTTCTCCTCCTCTTCTCCGCCGAGCCTTCACCTAGTTCTCCTTTAATGGCGATTTAAGGTCAGAACTCACCATCACTCTTTTGTTCACCGTAGAGTCTTGAGTTCTCATCGATAATCTCATTATCGACTTTTTCTTTGTTATAGGCACAACTCGAAGAATTGAGATTTCGTCTTACTCTACGCCTTCGTCGGACGCCTTATTCCTCTTCTACCATCAATTTCACAACATCTCACGCTTCTAAACACTAGGTTTGCGATTACTCTATTTGATTCTCTCAATCCTAAATTTCTTAACCAAACTCATCACTTAGAACTCGATTTGTCTTTTCCTTTACACCAGTACCAGTACCGAGAACGTGACACACAAAGTTGTAGAGGAACCCTTCTTGCGTAGCTCACAAAGTTACATACTTGTCGATCATTGCTGATACTAATGGGAGGATTTCCTCTTTGATTCACCATATCATAACTGAACTCCACATTAACCAAATTAGGTCGACCCCATAATCTTCACACACCATGATCTTGAGTTCCTCCAATGAAGTAGTAGTTTCTATTGTAACCATTCGACCATCGCTTTGTTTGTCGCCAAGAAATTTCACTCGCCACCTGAAACTTGACATCCATACACCGATTTAACATAGATTAGAACCATCTTCTCGTTGGTTGATAGAAGATTGTTTGTCGATGAACAAAAGAGAGGAACAAGGAAGAGGGAGAAGAGATCGTGTGAAGATGGAGAAAATCGTGGGGAAATATACTTAGAGATATTTATGATAGATTTATGATAGATTTAGGATAGATTTAGGAAACATATCACACGAAATTTGGAAGTTTCCATATTTACTTTATTTGGCTAGAATATACATCATAATGAAGGCACAAACATGTAGAGAGTGGAAACTACATTCGCCAAGAGCTATTATTTAGTAAAAGCGCGAATAAGGTATGACGCGTAAAAAGAAAAGGTATTTCATTGATGTTGGGTAAAACTTATAAAAATGTCTCGTAAACTGATATATAGCTAGAATAATGCAGACAAAATCTAGCTAAGGTAAATTGTCAAGAAAGAGCAAGATATATTTTCTACCAAGGGTAAACCTATGTGTAATACTTTGTATTCGATTTGTACAAGACGTAGAAGGCTAGAATAAATATTCTATCTTAGGTTTGACATTAAATAAAACATAGTTCCATAATTTTTTAAAAAATTTAAACATAGAAGTAGATATACTTTGGTTTATAATGACTTATATATTTTTAATATTTTTTATCTTAGTTTACTATTTTTCCACAACACAGCAAGAAAACTCATTCAAAATGAACAAAAGATCAAAGCCTTATTTGACAAACAAACAAAAAACATGCTTGTTTTCCAATTCTCCCTAAAATCAATTGCCTATATAGGTAGAAGAGGGGACCAAAGCTATAAACGGGCTTAGTTTGCTTTCCGTTTGTTAATTAACAGAGCTCTGTTAAGTTTCCTCGTTGTTTAATGTTTACACGATGGCATACTTAACGGCGTTTGTAAACGTCAAATCAGTGCAGGTGGATTTGGTTAGCTTTTGCCCTTACCCTAAAGCAAATTAAGTTTATGTTTGAACTCTGAACCAAATTTGTATCTTGTTGGTTAAAAGCCAAGATTGTACTTTTGTTTGCTGAATTAAGGGATTAATGTTTTTAATTCTCCCTAAAATCAATTGCCTATATAGGTAGAAGAGGGGACCAAAGCTATAAACGGGCTTAGTTTGCTTTCCGTTTGTTAATTAACAGAGCTCTGTTAAGTTTCCTCGTTGTTTAATGTTTACACGATGGCATACTTAACGGCGTTTGTAAACGTCAAATCAGTGCAGGTGGATTTGGTTAGCTTTTGCCCTTACCCTAAAGCAAATTAAGTTTATGTTTGAACTCTGAACCAAATTTGTATCTTGTTGGTTAAAAGCCAAGATTGTACTTTTGTTTGCTGAATTAAGGATTAATGTTTTTAATTCTCCCTAAAATCAATTGCCTATATAGGTAGAAGAGGGGACCAAAGCTATAAACGGGCTTAGTTTGCTTTCCGTTTGTTAATTAACAGAGCTCTGTTAAGTTTCCTCGTTGTTTAATGTTTACACGATGGCATACTTAACGGCGTTTGTAAACGTCAAATCAGTGCAGGTGGATTTGGTTAGCTTTTGCCCTTACCCTAAAGCAAATTAAGTTTATGTTTGAACTCTGAACCAAATTTGTATCTTGTTGGTTAAAAGCCAAGATTGTACTTTTGTTTGCTGAATTAAGGATTAATGTTTTTAATTCTCCCTAAAATCAATTGCCTATATAGGTAGAAGAGGGGACCAAAGCTATAAACGGGCTTAGTTTGCTTTCCGTTTGTTAATTAACAGAGCTCTGTTAAGTTTCCTCGTTGTTTAATGTTTACACGATGGCATACTTAACGGCGTTTGTAAACGTCAAATCAGTGCAGGTGGATTTGGTTAGCTTTTGCCCTTACCCTAAAGCAAATTAAGTTTATGTTTGAACTCTGAACCAAATTTGTATCTTGTTGGTTAAAAGCCAAGATTGTACTTTTGTTTGCTGAATTAAGGATTAATGTTTTTAATTCTCCCTAAAATCAATTGCCTATATAGGTAGAAGAGGGGACCAAAGCTATAAACGGGCTTAGTTTGCTTTCCGTTTGTTAATTAACAGAGCTCTGTTAAGTTTCCTCGTTGTTTAATGTTTACACGATGGCATACTTAACGGCGTTTGTAAACGTCAAATCAGTGCAGGTGGATTTGGTTAGCTTTTGCCCTTACCCTAAAGCAAATTAAGTTTATGTTTGAACTCTGAACCAAATTTGTATCTTGTTGGTTAAAAGCCAAGATTGTACTTTTGTTTGCTGAATTAAGGATTAATGTTTTTAATTCTCCCTAAAATCAATTGCCTATATAGGTAGAAGAGGGGACCAAAGCTATAAACGGGCTTAGTTTGCTTTCCGTTTGTTAATTAACAGAGCTCTGTTAAGTTTCCTCGTTGTTTAATGTTTACACGATGGCATACTTAACGGCGTTTGTAAACGTCAAATCAGTGCAGGTGGATTTGGTTAGCTTTTGCCCTTACCCTAAAGCAAATTAAGTTTATGTTTGAACTCTGAACCAAATTTGTATCTTGTTGGTTAAAAGCCAAGATTGTACTTTTGTTTGCTGAATTAAGGATTAATGTTTTTAATTCTCCCTAAAATCAATTGCCTATATAGGTAGAAGAGGGGACCAAAGCTATAAACGGGCTTAGTTTGCTTTCCGTTTGTTAATTAACAGAGCTCTGTTAAGTTTCCTCGTTGTTTAATGTTTACACGATGGCATACTTAACGGCGTTTGTAAACGTCAAATCAGTGCAGGTGGATTTGGTTAGCTTTTGCCCTTACCCTAAAGCAAATTAAGTTTATGTTTGAACTCTGAACCAAATTTGTATCTTGTTGGTTAAAAGCCAAGATTGTACTTTTGTTTGCTGAATTAAGGATTAATGTTTTTAATTCTCCCTAAAATCAATTGCCTATATAGGTAGAAGAGGGGACCAAAGCTATAAACGGGCTTAGTTTGCTTTCCGTTTGTTAATTAACAGAGCTCTGTTAAGTTTCCTCGTTGTTTAATGTTTACACGATGGCATACTTAACGGCGTTTGTAAACGTCAAATCAGTGCAGGTGGATTTGGTTAGCTTTTGCCCTTACCCTAAAGCAAATTAAGTTTATGTTTGAACTCTGAACCAAATTTGTATCTTGTTGGTTAAAAGCCAAGATTGTACTTTTGTTTGCTGAATTAAGGATTAATGTTTTTAATTCTCCCTAAAATCAATTGCCTATATAGGTAGAAGAGGGGACCAAAGCTATAAACGGGCTTAGTTTGCTTTCCGTTTGTTAATTAACAGAGCTCTGTTAAGTTTCCTCGTTGTTTAATGTTTACACGATGGCATACTTAACGGCGTTTGTAAACGTCAAATCAGTGCAGGTGGATTTGGTTAGCTTTTGCCCTTACCCTAAAGCAAATTAAGTTTATGTTTGAACTCTGAACCAAATTTGTATCTTGTTGGTTAAAAGCCAAGATTGTACTTTTGTTTGCTGAATTAAGGATTAATGTTTTTAATTCTCCCTAAAATCAATTGCCTATATAGGTAGAAGAGGGGACCAAAGCTATAAACGGGCTTAGTTTGCTTTCCGTTTGTTAATTAACAGAGCTCTGTTAAGTTTCCTCGTTGTTTAATGTTTACACGATGGCATACTTAACGGCGTTTGTAAACGTCAAATCAGTGCAGGTGGATTTGGTTAGCTTTTGCCCTTACCCTAAAGCAAATTAAGTTTATGTTTGAACTCTGAACCAAATTTGTATCTTGTTGGTTAAAAGCCAAGATTGTACTTTTGTTTGCTGAATTAAGGATTAATGTTTTTAATTCTCCCTAAAATCAATTGCCTATATAGGTAGAAGAGGGGACCAAAGCTATAAACGGGCTTAGTTTGCTTTCCGTTTGTTAATTAACAGAGCTCTGTTAAGTTTCCTCGTTGTTTAATGTTTACACGATGGCATACTTAACGGCGTTTGTAAACGTCAAATCAGTGCAGGTGGATTTGGTTAGCTTTTGCCCTTACCCTAAAGCAAATTAAGTTTATGTTTGAACTCTGAACCAAATTTGTATCTTGTTGGTTAAAAGCCAAGATTGTACTTTTGTTTGCTGAATTAAGGATTAATGTTTTTAATTCTCCCTAAAATCAATTGCCTATATAGGTAGAAGAGGGGACCAAAGCTATAAACGGGCTTAGTTTGCTTTCCGTTTGTTAATTAACAGAGCTCTGTTAAGTTTCCTCGTTGTTTAATGTTTACACGATGGCATACTTAACGGCGTTTGTAAACGTCAAATCAGTGCAGGTGGATTTGGTTAGCTTTTGCCCTTACCCTAAAGCAAATTAAGTTTATGTTTGAACTCTGAACCAAATTTGTATCTTGTTGGTTAAAAGCCAAGATTGTACTTTTGTTTGCTGAATTAAGGGATTAATGTTTTTAATTCTCCCTAAAATCAATTGCCTATATAGGTAGAAGAGGGGACCAAAGCTATAAACGGGCTTAGTTTGCTTTCCGTTTGTTAATTAACAGAGCTCTGTTAAGTTTCCTCGTTGTTTAATGTTTACACGATGGCATACTTAACGGCGTTTGTAAACGTCAAATCAGTGCAGGTGGATTTGGTTAGCTTTTGCCCTTACCCTAAAGCAAATTAAGTTTATGTTTGAACTCTGAACCAAATTTGTATCTTGTTGGTTAAAAGCCAAGATTGTACTTTTGTTTGCTGAATTAAGGGATTAATGTTTTTAATTCTCCCTAAAATCAATTGCCTATATAGGTAGAAGAGGGGACCAAAGCTATAAACGGGCTTAGTTTGCTTTCCGTTTGTTAATTAACAGAGCTCTGTTAAGTTTCCTCGTTGTTTAATGTTTACACGATGGCATACTTAACGGCGTTTGTAAACGTCAAATCAGTGCAGGTGGATTTGGTTAGCTTTTGCCCTTACCCTAAAGCAAATTAAGTTTATGTTTGAACTCTGAACCAAATTTGTATCTTGTTGGTTAAAAGCCAAGATTGTACTTTTGTTTGCTGAATTAAGGATTAATGTTTTTAATTCTCCCTAAAATCAATTGCCTATATAGGTAGAAGAGGGGACCAAAGCTATAAACGGGCTTAGTTTGCTTTCCGTTTGTTAATTAACAGAGCTCTGTTAAGTTTCCTCGTTGTTTAATGTTTACACGATGGCATACTTAACGGCGTTTGTAAACGTCAAATCAGTGCAGGTGGATTTGGTTAGCTTTTGCCCTTACCCTAAAGCAAATTAAGTTTATGTTTGAACTCTGAACCAAATTTGTATCTTGTTGGTTAAAAGCCAAGATTGTACTTTTGTTTGCTGAATTAAGGATTAATGTTTTTAATTCTCCCTAAAATCAATTGCCTATATAGGTAGAAGAGGGGACCAAAGCTATAAACGGGCTTAGTTTGCTTTCCGTTTGTTAATTAACAGAGCTCTGTTAAGTTTCCTCGTTGTTTAATGTTTACACGATGGCATACTTAACGGCGTTTGTAAACGTCAAATCAGTGCAGGTGGATTTGGTTAGCTTTTGCCCTTACCCTAAAGCAAATTAAGTTTATGTTTGAACTCTGAACCAAATTTGTATCTTGTTGGTTAAAAGCCAAGATTGTACTTTTGTTTGCTGAATTAAGGATTAATGTTTTTAATTCTCCCTAAAATCAATTGCCTATATAGGTAGAAGAGGGGACCAAAGCTATAAACGGGCTTAGTTTGCTTTCCGTTTGTTAATTAACAGAGCTCTGTTAAGTTTCCTCGTTGTTTAATGTTTACACGATGGCATACTTAACGGCGTTTGTAAACGTCAAATCAGTGCAGGTGGATTTGGTTAGCTTTTGCCCTTACCCTAAAGCAAATTAAGTTTATGTTTGAACTCTGAACCAAATTTGTATCTTGTTGGTTAAAAGCCAAGATTGTACTTTTGTTTGCTGAATTAAGGATTAATGTTTTTAATTCTCCCTAAAATCAATTGCCTATATAGGTAGAAGAGGGGACCAAAGCTATAAACGGGCTTAGTTTGCTTTCCGTTTGTTAATTAACAGAGCTCTGTTAAGTTTCCTCGTTGTTTAATGTTTACACGATGGCATACTTAACGGCGTTTGTAAACGTCAAATCAGTGCAGGTGGATTTGGTTAGCTTTTGCCCTTACCCTAAAGCAAATTAAGTTTATGTTTGAACTCTGAACCAAATTTGTATCTTGTTGGTTAAAAGCCAAGATTGTACTTTTGTTTGCTGAATTAAGGATTAATGTTTTTAATTCTCCCTAAAATCAATTGCCTATATAGGTAGAAGAGGGGACCAAAGCTATAAACGGGCTTAGTTTGCTTTCCGTTTGTTAATTAACAGAGCTCTGTTAAGTTTCCTCGTTGTTTAATGTTTACACGATGGCATACTTAACGGCGTTTGTAAACGTCAAATCAGTGCAGGTGGATTTGGTTAGCTTTTGCCCTTAGCTCCTATTTCATCAAAGAAATTATATTAAAAGCCATATATATTCCACATTCAACGTTGTTAACTCCAAGTGACATGACATGTTGAAGTCATTCACTAAGAGAAAACGTAAGAGGGACTCCATCTCCACACACGTACATGCATTATGCCTAAAACAAACAAAAAGAGGGAAACAAGAGACATTATTACCAGCTCATGTATGAGATTCTTTTGTATGTCTTGTTGACTTTGTTCTGCAATTGAGTAAACCAGAAGAGAAACTATGAAGAGACTGAAATGATTAAGACTCTTAACTGTCTAATCCACTTCACTTTCATTTAGCTTTTATGCCATCACTATAATATACTCTTGGCTTTTCCTTTTATCCATTACCTTAATTAGAAAATCTCCTTCCATGAATTTCGCTAACAAAAAATAGTAATATTTTAACAAAAGCTGATTATATTTTAAAATTTTCAAAATATTTGGAATCAATTAATCGTAGTTAATTGGATTGTGAAGTTCTCATGAGATTGTAAGACCATGATTAATGCAGATCTCTTAGGGATTGTCACTAGCGAATATAAGAAACGCTTATTAACTTTTAACTAAAAAACTAAGTGACATCTTCTAAATAAGAAATATAAGAGACATTTTTTTTTTAGTTAAAAGTTAAAAGATTGTCTCTTATATTCGCCAAGAAACCCTCTCTAAAGACATGCATTAATCATGCCCTAAGAAATTCATGTTAGATAACAGTTTCCAAACACAAGAATACTACTTGATTAAAAAGATCTACTAATCTCGTTATCAAATATACGTTAAGATTTAAAGACTATAATTATAGAAAAATAGAATATAAAGTTATGTTCAAAAGTTGGATGGCGCAAACAGTGACATGGTTAGATGATAGTGCTATCAACAGTTTTAGCAAGAGCATAATATCACATCACACGAAAATATTGAGACAAATAGTATGATAAAAATGCAAAATGAGTGAAGATAGAAGAAGTTTTGACCTTTTTCTTGGTGGTTTCGATCTGATTCCCAAGGGATTTAAACTGCATGATTAGCATACATATGGATTAATAAAAATAACGGCTCACATGTAGCAATTTCAACAGTAACTAATACAACAAAAGTCTTCTAACATATGTAACTAAACTCAAAACAATTCGAAATGTGAAAACGGATGATAAGATTGTTAATTAAAACCCTAGATAAGGGCAAACATGATTATACCTTGCGCTCACGAACGAGTTTGAAAGTGTTTTCCATTTCTTCCTCAAGACTACGCAGCTCCTGAATATCAAGTTCGTCCAAACACTCACCTAGCCTCTGCCTACAATTAATAACAAAAATTTATAATTTTATAATTTTGATTTTTAAGTTTAAAGAGAGATGATGAGAGAAGAGAAATAAACAAATACTTAATCTGAGTCCGGAGCTTTCTATTTGTCTCCAACAGCTTCCTCTTGGTTTCTTGCATTCTCTACAACAACGAATAACCAAAATTCACCAAACCAACAAAAAAACACACATGTCAAGAACAAGAATCAAGATCTAAGAAGAAGAGAACCTCATAGTGAGCGCTCCAAACATCAACATCAGAAACGGTTTGGTACAGATCTATGATCTCCTTTGTTCTATATAACCAACAAAACCAAACGCAATAAGTCATTAACTAGAAGAAAAGTAAATCAATTAAAATTTAGTTTTATAGAGATTATGTACGTGGTGTTAGGGCTAATGAACTCATGAAGCTTGTTAGAGCTAGAGAACATGATAATAGAAACCCTAGCATCACATAAAACTGTAAGCTCGTGAGCTTTCTTGAACAAACCATTTCTTCTCTTAGAATACGTCACTTGTCGGTTGGTCTGGTTCTCTATCCTCTTGATCTGGATCTTCCCTCTCGCCATTCTTTCTTTTTTAGTTTCTGTTTATCTTTTGTTGAAGAGATTTGGGGAGAGGACAAAGAGATATAATAATAACAAGAAGAAGAAAAAAGAAGTGAAAGAGAAAGAGTTGAAGAAGTAAAGGACCAACTTGAGTTGCTAAAAATAGAAGGTATTGCCGAATCCATGAAAGGTAAGTTCAGAAGTTGATGAAAACTAAGTGATATATAGCTAGAATAATCGAGACAAAATCTAGCTAAAAGTAAATTCTTTGAAGAAAGAGCGTTATATATTTTCTACCAAGGGTAAACCTATGTGTAATACTTTGTATTCGATTTGTACAAGACGTAGAAGGCTAGAATAAATATTCTATCTTAGGTTTGACATTAAATAAAACATAGTTCCATAATTTTTTAAAAAATTTAAACATAGAAGTAGATATACTTTGGTTTATAATGACTTATATATTTTAATATTTTTTATCTTAGTTTACTATTTTTCCACAACACAGCAAGAAAACTCATTCAAAATGAACAAAAGTATCAAAGTCTTATTTTGACAAACAAACAAAAACATGTCTTGTTTTCCAATTCTCCCTAAAATCAATTGCCTATATAGGTAGAAGAGGGGACCGAAGCTATAAACGGGCTTAGTTTGCTTTCCGTTTGTTTATTAACAAAGCTCCGTTAAGTTTCTACGTTGTTGAATGTTTACACGATGACATACTTAACGGCGTTTGCAAACGTCAAATCAGTGCAGGTGAATTTGGTTAGCTTTTGCCCTTACCCTAAAGCAAATTAAGTTTATTATTATTTAACCATACATTTGTAGTTTTAACCATTCATCCTCAGTGAACAATAATAAAATTTCTCAGTTTCTTCCAATCCTTAGTGAAGAATCAACACCACCTTTTTGTACAGAAGCTGCAAAGAGTCTAGCAATCTCTATCTGAGTGTTGGCCATTATCTCCGTTCGTTTCAAATCCATCTCTCCTCTCTTCACCTCTGCTTCAGCTCTCATCTTCTCTATCTCTTTCATCGTCTCCATCCTCGCTCTCTCCGTTCTCATCACCACCTCTGCTAACCACCGTATGCTTCCAGCTATCTCCTCCTTCTCTTCCTTGTACCTTCTCCTTACTTTCTTCGGCCTCACCTTCGCTTTCTCTCTGCAGAGCACTGGCGTACTACTATCTGTATCCATCTCCGTCGCTCTCTCAGGTTTGTGATCGTCCTTGAATCCCTCCTCCTGCACAGAACGCTCATAAGAAAGTTGTCCAACACTGGGAAATAGGGAAAAGTGCATATTTTAACCTGAACTTTATCCATCGTGTTTATTCCTACCTGAACTTTGTAATAGTGCATATTTCATACCGAACTACATAAAAACTCAAAAAATACTACATGAACTTTAAGCGTTTGTCTTTTCCTTCACGAACTTTACATTAGTGCATATTTCATACCGAACTAAACAAAAATTCAAAAATACTACATGAACTATCAAAATCGTGCTTATATATATAGTGACAATCAAAACTGTTAGTCATCCGTTAATTTATCAAATGATGTCATTTTAGATAAATTCTGTAAAATTAAAAATTAATATGTGAACAAGATTTTGAGAGTTCATGTAGTATTTTTAAATTAAAATGTAGTATTTTTAAATTAAAATGTAGTATTTTTAAATTAAAATGTAGTATTTTTAAATTAAAATGTAGTATTTTTAAATTAAAATGTAGTATTTTTAAATTAAAATGTAGTATTTTTAAATTAAAATGTAGTATTTTTAAATTAAAATGTAGTATTTTTAAATTAAAATGTAGTATTTTTAAATTAAAATGTAGTATTTTTAAATTAAAATGTAGTATTTTTAAATTAAAATGTAGTATTTTTAAATTAAAATGTAGTATTTTTAAATTAAAATGTAGTATTTTTAAATTAAAATGTAGTATTTTTAAATTAAAATGTAGTATTTTTAAATTAAAATGTAGTATTTTTAAATTAAAATGTAGTATTTTTAAATTAAAATGTAGTATTTTTAAATTAAAATGTAGTATTTTTAAATTAAAATGTAGTATTTTTAAATTAAAATGTAGTATTTTTAAATTAAAATGTAGTATTTTTAAATTAAAATGTAGTATTTTTAAATTAAAATGTAGTATTTTTAAATTAAAATGTAGTATTTTTAAATTAAAATGTAGTATTTTTAAATTAAAATGTAGTATTTTTAAATTAAAATGTAGTATTTTTAAATTAAAATGTAGTATTTTTAAATTAAAATGTAGTATTTTTAAATTAAAATGTAGTATTTTTAAATTAAAATGTAGTATTTTTAAATTAAAATGTAGTATTTTTAAATTAAAATGTAGTATTTTTAAATTAAAATGTAGTATTTTTAAATTAAAATGTAGTATTTTTAAATTAAAATGTAGTATTTTTAAATTAAAATGTAGTATTTTTAAATTAAAATGTAGTATTTTTAAATTAAAATGTAGTATTTTTAAATTAAAATGTAGTATTTTTAAATTAAAATGTAGTATTTTTAAATTAAAATGTAGTATTTTTAAATTAAAATGTAGTATTTTTAAATTAAAATGTAGTATTTTTAAATTAAATTTTAGAATTTTGTGTTGGTTTGCCTTTAGGTCAGAGGCAAAAAATTGTTTTTATAAATTCTCTAAAATTTAAAATTTGAAAATACTATTGACAATCAAAGATGTTAGTCATCAGTTAATTTATCAAAATGACGTCATTATATATATAAGTACGATTTTGAGAGTTCATGTCATTTTGAAAAATTAAAAATTAATATGTGAACAAGATTTTGAGAGTTTATGTAATATTTTTAAGGCGTTTAAAAACGTAGTATTTTTAAATTAAAAATGTAGTATTTTTAAATTAAAAATGTAGTATTTTTAAATTAAATTTTACAGAATTTATTAAAAACAACGTTGTTTGATAAATTATTGGTTGAATAACATCTTTGATGGTCAATATATATAAGAGCACGATTTTGAGAGTTCATGTAGTATTTTTGAATTTTTGTTTAGTTCAATATGAATTATGCACTATTGTAAAGTTCGTGAAGAAAAAAACACAACGTTTAAAATTCATGTAGTATTTTTTGAGTTTTTATGCAGTTTGGTATTAAATACGTAATATTACAAAGTTCTGGTAGGAACAAGCACGATGAGTAAAGTTCATGTTGAAATAGGTATTTTCCCCCTGAGAAATAGGCCTGGGGTTTTTATTTGAACCGAACCAAAATTTTCAGTTAGTTCGGTTAGTCCGGTTACGAGTTTGGTTCGATTTGGTAGTTTTTTTAAAAATGATTCAGTTTTCAATTCGATAATCGATTAGTTTGATGTTTTTTTCTAAAAAAATTATAACCAAATAATATCAATACCTGAACCGAACTAATCGAAATTGACCCAATATATCTGAAACTAAACCAATCTAACCGAAATCAAAAAGTTCTTTAAATAGGATTTTTAAATCTTGAACTAACCAAATCCCATACCGAACCGAACTAATCAAAAACTGAACCACCCAAACCGAATAACCCATACTAACCAAGCCGGGAGGTTACCGGGAAACATAACAAGATTGGTTTAGTGACCTTAATCGTGCCGACGCCGTTGGATCCGTGAGACATCTGAGCAGCAGGAGGTTGCTGCGGCGGATGAGTCACCGCCAGCGACGGAGGCTCGAGTAAGAGCAAAGGAGCAGAGCAATTCAGAGGCAGAACAGCCTGAGGCTGAGGCTGGACAGAGGTGGAAGCATTTCCGCGGAGGAGATGATCAAGACGAGAGTAAAGAGGCCAAGAGGATCCGTCGGCAGTTGCAGACTCAGAACGGTACCGTTTCTTCATGGACTCGATCTTGTTCTTGCACTGCGTCTGAGTCTTGGGAGACTTGCTGTGGCTAGCGCGTGAAGACACGTGTCTAGCCACGTCTTCCCAGTCTTGGCCCTTGAGCTTGGCTCTGTTCCTGAGTACCCATTTCGTCTCGTAGGCTTCGAGTAGACTCGACACAGCTCCTTCGCTCCATTCATCGCGTTTTAGCCTGTCAACGACGATGGAGGAAGTGGATGGCTTCTTGGGGGAGGAAGCGTCGTGGTTTGTGGTAAGAGGTTGGGGATGTTCTTGGTTAGAATCTCCGTCTTCCATGTATGGGCAGAGAGAGTGAAACAGAGAGCCAACACTCGAGAGAGTATATGATCAAAGGAGAAAGAGAGTGGAGATGGGTTTTTTTAGCAATTTTTTAATGAACAATGTAGACTTTTTGAAGTGAATGGAGTTTAACAAACTGTGTCATAATGAGACTGTAGTCACTCGTTGATGTCTGTCTAAAAACTGACCAATGAGGTTGGGTACACGCGTTTCTTCCATCTTCAGTGGTCGTGACTTACAGCTAAAGAAACTTACAGGTTTATTTTATTCCAAATTTCTTCTTATACTTTACATAAGATTGCAAATGCATACACTGATGATATTTATTGTTTATTAGATTATACTGTATATGACAATGACGGCAAATTTAGAAAGATTGGTATTTAAAATTTTAATGAAATAGCATGAGTTTATTTTTAGGGAATTGCATCATACATCCATCAAATAAATTATAATTCACCAACTATCTAAAAATATATTTCCTGAATGATTACAATAATTTTTCCTTATTTGCGTTATCTCTCAACAACTCAGTATTCATTATCTTTTGCATTTTGAATTTGATTTGATTTAATCAAACTTGCTTATAGTTTTGAGTTTGTTTTCTCATAATAGCCTAAGAATGGATGACACCCAAGGTTACATTTTCGGGTTGAGGATCAAGATTTGAGCTCTTCCACCGTGCATTGTAGACGTTTCAAAAGTAATCGAGAGTCATATGAGCAAGCAATACACGTCTAGCAAGAACCTATCACAACACGACTCGAACTCTGTTTGGTCTTTTTCCATTTTTTTTTCCATTTTCAGAGAACACAGAAAGGAGTTTCACAACTCTAAGTCACTTAAGATGTCTAATCTACCAAGAGGTAGTAACAACCACTCAGATTCTTCCACAACTCTTACATTCTACAAACAGCGTCTTCATAATAAGTTCATAGAGTGTATACAATCATCATGCCTTCTTCATAAGTTCATATAGAGTGTACACAATTTTGAAACCATCTCAAGATACAGAGCACTCTGTTTCTTTGGATCCTTAAGCGCAACACACAATATTTTAGCTTTCTCGTTCCTTTATTTCAGCCAAAACGCGACAGTGGTACAGTCTATATATATATATATACTTACAAAAGCATGCATCAGTTTAGATTGCAGTTTCTGCAGACTCTTCAGGCTTCTCTACTTGCTTCTTCAGAAACTCCAGAACGGAGAGACGCTGTTGGTCATGTTGAAATTACACTGTAAGATAAATTTCTTTTGAAAGGCCGAAGAAAGGAAGCAGTGCGAAAAAATCTTACTCGTGGCTCGAGAGCAGCAGAATCTGCAGAGTCCAGTTTCAAAGATTCCAGCAGTTTCATGCCTTCCTTGAAACCATCTGTGGCTGCATCTTCGTTTTGTAGAGCCCTGTCTATATCTGCAACTTTGGCTAAGGAAACCGCCACATCCAGAATCTACAAAAGAACAACCAAAGTTAGTAAATGTTTCTTTATTCACCAACGAGACATTCATTAAACACTTCATGTATCCACTATATAATAATTTGATTAACTAAAGACTCTCAACTCTCATCCTTGAACAAAAAGACCAACACACTTATGCCTAGATCCCTCTTAATCAGATATTAGCTTCCCGACTCAATGTCTGTTGCTGAGATTCCAAAGTAGTTACAGCGAACTACAGACCCCTAGGATAGCTACTATCTTCCTCTACTAGACTAACGAGAAAGTCTTATCACAGATTAATGTTCAGAGTAGGAAATGTGTTTTAATTGACTTTGTCTATAAGCCTAAAAAATGCACATAGTTCATACATCAGAACATCCGAGAATATGAGAAATCTTAGCGCAAATGTGACTCTATGAGAGCATATTGATGTACATTGTACTATTTTACGTATCAAGAGCATATTGATGTACATTGTACTATTTTACGTATCAGACCTAACACATAAAGCCTATTGCAACTCCAGGACAGACCTTGCAAGGAATCCAAAGATAGATTTCCAACAACATAACAAATGCCTCTAGATATTGAGCTTATGATCTTCAGTTAAAATGCACGCAAATCTATAGTTTATGATCTAAAAATGCCACCAGAAATAGATCTTATGATCTACAACTTAGCTTTCACATATCCTATAACAACTTAACTAACACCAAATTTCAGACATTGAGATGAGCACAGGAACTAAGAGTACCCACTTAAGTTCTTCTTTTCCTTGCCATATTCTAAGAAATTAAGCGGTAATACCTGATACTAAAGGGTCACTAGATCGGATAATTGCAAAAGTCTTTACCGACAATGGTTGATTACCATTAAAAAATAACATTCTAGGATTAACAAAACACCGGGATAAACAAAGAAAAGCAGCAAAACTGAAATAGCATGAAGGCATATTCTTACTTGTGAAGGAGCACCTGGGTGATGCTTCATTGCATCACGTCTAACATTTAAAGCACGGCAGTAATACGACCTTGCAGCTTCTAGGTCTTCCCCATAGTACTTGAGATCTCCTATTTTATTGAGCGATACAGAAAGTGTATGTGTAATCTGCAAGTTTAGAAATAACTGTTAATAAAATGGTAACAATTCCCAAATAAAAAAATAACAAAAAAAAAGTGTGCTAGAAACCTCCAAATCATCCATGGGCAATTTCATAAGGAATTCAATACTCTCTTCAAAATGATTGACTGCAGAGCTTGAGTCTCCCATTGCTCGGCTGCAGTTACAAGACAAAACTAAGTTAACCATCTTACTTAAGGTACTCAAAAAAGGGAGACAATGAGCATACCTGCAGTCACCGAGCATACCAAGGACTGCACCAAGCTGTGAACATAACTCTGGTGTATTACCCTCCCTCCTTAGCTGATCTCGGATATCCTCGGTACACATCGCCAGCCTTGACTTAGCACTTTCATAGTTCTGAGCTTGAAACGCCTGCGCATATTAAAACGTAATCGGTTGAAAGAAGAAATAACAGAACCAGTTAAGTTAAACAAAGGCTAAAGAGACAGAGAACTCACCCTCATAGCTTGTTGAACCAAGAAAGAACCTCTTTCCATGGAAACATCAGCGTAAATCACCTTCTTGTTATCGTTGTTTCCGACCTCTTCTTTATCTGTGCTATCCACAACAGACCTCTTGATTCTAGCATGGCCTTGAATAAACTGATCAACCATCTTCTGAAGGCTTTCATCAGCTTCAATACTCTCGACGTCAGCACCACATAAAGGGCAGTCCTTGAACCGTGATACGCACACTCTGCATTCAAAGAAAAAAACACTATCAAGAAACCAAAAAAGAAGGCAGAATATAAACACTAGGAGGGACTTACTTGCAGAAGACATGTGTACAAGGCACACATCTACTGCTCTCGTAAAGAAGTGCTTGACATAGCATACAGCTAAAAGGCCCAAGCTTGAAGGTCTGGGAGTCATAACCGAACGGGCACTTGGCAGGAACCGTTGCGGAATCAGTAGATTCCTCCTCCTTGTTCACTCTTCCTTCGTTTTCAGGACACCCTTTACTCGCCACTTCGCCTTGCTGCTGCTTTCGAGGAGAGGCATCAGATTTGGAGAAAGGGCAAGCGGAAGCAGTAGTTTCTCCTTGTTTTCGAGCAGCTTTAGAGAAAGGGCACACAGAAGTCGTCATTGCCAACAAACCCTACACATCAAAAAAGAAACTTTCAAATCCAAAATCAATAAAAATCGATTTTTTTCTTCTCGCTATAAAATTGAAGGGTTGACGACAATCTTGGACAAGTGAAAATTCAGATATGGATTCAGAAAGAAACTAATGAGAGAGAGAGAGAGATGTATATAAAC
Organism: Brassica carinata; assembly: GCA_016771965.1. Lineage (NCBI taxonomy): Eukaryota > Viridiplantae > Streptophyta > Magnoliopsida > Brassicales > Brassicaceae > Brassica > Brassica carinata. Next base: position 1,324,004 of record CM028687.1, on the reverse strand, counting down.
CTGGGGTTGGATTCAGATGTTCTTAAGCTGCAATCAATGATCGATGTGGATGATTATTATTATTATTGTAAAGCTTTTGGTTTCTTTGTTTCTCAGAGTTTTATCTGTTTCTCTCTCAGTCAGAAAGATTGAAGGAAGGATGTGTGGATTGTATTTGGGCCCCTTTACTTTTCTTCGACGAAATAATAGGAGTTCTTGGTTAAATGACACTTCTACCCTTTTAGATTATGACTGATTGTTGATAAAAAAAATAAAGAAGATTATGACTGATTACTTTAATCATCATCCGGTCGGACAGTGATTTGAACAAATAAAGGGAGTCGTGGTTACGGGTTTAGTTTAGGCTAAGCTAGGTAGGAAGGGGAGGGTGACTAAAATTGGTTTAAATCGGTCTAATGGAGCGATTCTGATTCTTTTCCTGTAAACTGAACCGGATACGGTTTTCATCGGTTTGGAGATGGGTTGTATTTTTGCAAAGATGGGTAATAGAGAGCTATCAATAAACAGGATATTACATGAATATTTTGGTCTAGTGAAGACTAGAAAATTGTTAATTAGAAAAGATTAAAATCTTACCTAACCAGCGACCTAAAATGTTATTTGTTGTTTAAAACAGTTACGGTAGCATGACGCCACCTACTTTCTCTCCTTGTTTTTTTTTGGAAAAGGATGATGCATATTTTTTTTGGTCAAAAGGATGATGCATATTAGAATCTAAAATTTAAAGGATTATAAACATTTTCGGTTTAATTTTCATTATTTTTTTCTATGTATAATAATCTTATAAAATTTGGGTCAAAGACTCAAAGTGAATGATTGTGCTCGAAACCAGCCATAAAAGTATCACCGTCCCACTCTCATGACTTCCCAAATCCAGAGAAGAAAGGAGCATGGTTTACATTTGTGGAGAGAAAAGACATTTTAAAAGAGAGGCTACAAAAAAACCCATCAAGGTTAAGAGATTCACTCGCCAGGGGAACTATTCTAGTCCTGAGAAAGAAAACGCATGTTACTAATGTAGATAGGAAGACCATATTGCGAAAGTAATGGTAGAGGGCACAGAAGATTCTTCAAATAATCCTTGATTCTCTCAGATTTACATAGTTTTTATTCTGAAAATACTACCACATCAAAACAGATGTCAATGATTTTTTGCTCACCACTCTAACTGTTGAAACATGAGGAAATGAATAGGGCCTCATTTTTTATACATTTCTTGGGTCATAAAAGATTAAACGACTCTATCCTGTTATACAAACTATCTTCATTTAAAAACCCAACAACAGTACAAGCTGCACTAAAAAAAAAACTAAAGGGGAACACTAAGGAAGGATACTACTCACGTTGTATGAAAACTCCCCTTCTTATGGGCTTTTACAAACAGCTTCACAACAACCTCTTGGTTTTAATTCCAATCAAATCATAACCTTTAAAAACCTTCCTCTAGACTACGTAAGTTTGGCTGCTTCGTGGGCAACACAATGCACCCATCGGAATAAATACATGTCTCAAGACCACACTCATGGCCTAGAGACTTAACATCCAACTCCTGATAGTATCAAAGTTGGCTTATGACATTTCAAGACTACTACAACAATATAAGAAAAGAAAAAACACTGAGGAATCTTAGTCCAAGGTCTGCATATATATTACCCTTCATCATTAGGTTCTGAGATAGTTGCAAAAGAGGATAGGGTTGAAGCTTGTAGCAAGCATTGTTTATGCATTCCATAGTATCTTTACCCACCATATAAGAATCCATCTAACTATTTGTTTTCTTTACCATACCAGCAACATTTTCAATTGTAGATCATCTTTACCACACTTGTTCTCATTTCATAGTACGTAAAGCCAGAAGCCATGATCATTCTGCACTATCAGAAGAACAATGATGGTGGCGACTAAATGAATGTGTATCACCGTCTAAAAAGAATCAAGAAGATGAACTCACTGCCTATACTATATTTGGTGAAATGAATAGTATAGTATATATATTGTTAAGTATAGCTACCTATGTACGGTTACCATACTATTTGAGACATATTTCTATACTACTTTAAAAATGTAATAATATGTCATGTTTTTAAATTTGATAGGTCTCTTCTTTGTCATTTTGTGTGATTTATTGTAATATGAAATTCATTTTTCGAGTGTTAGACAAATTTGATTATTTGGAACATTCGTTAAGATATGCAACATGCTAACCACACTACAAGAAAACAACGCATACTGAGGGAAAAATCGCCGGTATGTCGCCGGATAACGCTTATTTCCACATACCGACGAAAAGTCCCCTAACTCCTGAATTCATCTTTTCTGAATCCTCTGAATTTCCGACGAATTCGAGGAATGAATTTCCTCGAATATTCGAGGATTTTTTCGTCGGAAATTCCTCGAATATTCGAGGAATATGTCGTCGAATATTCGAGGATACACTTCCTCGAATATTTCCAAAATTCAAAAATTATAAATTTATTTTTAAATTGAAATTCAAAAATATAAAATTAAAATTGAAATAGAAAAAATATTTAAAATACAAAAATAATAAAATAGTTTTATAAATAAAAATGTTTTATAAATACAAAATTAGTTTTAATAAATATAATATTTTTATAGATATGAAATCATCTTTTATAAATACAAAATAGTATTTATAAATACAAAAATAATAAAATAGTGTTTATAAATCAAAAAATGTTTTATAAATACAAAATTAATTTTAAAATATGAAATCATCTTTTATAAATCCAAAACTAATTTATATACAAAGAACGCTTTGTATATTTAAAAATAGTTTTATAAATACAAAAATAATAAAATAGTGTTTATAAATCAAAAAATGTTTTATAAATACAAAATTAGTTTTAATAAATATAATATTTTTATAAATATGAAATAATCTTTTATAAATCCAAAATCAAATTTATATACAAAAACGCTTTGTAAAATCAATTTATATAAACGCTTTGTAAATACAAAAATAATAAACAATTTATAAAAAATTCTAAATCAATTTAACACAACCAAATCACAATTCTAAACCTATTACACAACAAATCACAATCCTACCCAATCGCCCTAACAAAAATCTATCAAAAACTTCTAAAATCATCAAATCTACTTAAAAACCTAACAAATAGGACCTAAGAGAGTGGGATAAGGTCCTTACATGATTTGTAAAGGAATGGAAAGGATTCACGGAGGGATCGTCATGAGAGAAGGTGGAGAATGCCTAAGGAGAGAGATCACGGAGAGGAAGAAGAGAGAAATGAGGAAGAAGAGAGAAATGGGGAAGAAGATGCGGTTCGAGTTTATAAACTCCTTGGTCCGACGGATATTTTCCGCCGAATTCCCTCAGATTTTCAGTTTCAATTTTCGCAAATATTGGCGGCTTGCTTTTGCTTAAATGAAAATATTCCGAGGAAATTCGACGGCCACTTAAATATCCGCCGGACCTTTGGAATATTTTCATTAATTCGAGATAAAGAATATCATGTGCATGTATTTCTATTAATTTATATTGTTCCTCGAATTTCCTCGAATATTCGAGGATACACTTCCTCGAATATTCGAGGATACACTTCCTCGAATATTCGAGGATACACTTCCTCGAATATTTCCAAAATTCAAAAATTATAAATTTATTTTTAAATTGAAATTCAAAAATATAAAATTAAAATTGAAATAGAAAAAATATTTAAAATACAAAAATAATAAAATAGTTTTATAAATACAAAATTAATTTTAAAATATGAAATCATCTTTTATAAATACAAAATTAGTTTTAATAAATATAAATATTTTTATAGATATGAAATCATCTTTTATAAATACAAAATTAGTTTTAATAAATATAAATATTTTTATAGATATGAAATCATCTTTTATAAATACAAAATTAATTTTAAAATATGAAATCATCTTTTATAAATACAAAAATAATAAAATAGTGTTTATAAATCAAAAAATGTTTTATAAATACAAAATTAATTTTAAAATATGAAATCATCTTTTATAAATCCAAAATCAAATTTATAATTAGAATCAAAGCTCAAAAATTTGAAAGTAAAAATAAGAAACAAAACAGAATAATTATTATCCATAAAATTTATAACATTCAATTCAATTTAGTCAATGCTAAAATAAAGTAAAAAAAACTAAAAAAGGAAGACTAAGAAAATAAGAAGCCACAATTGCGATGTATTGTTATTTAATTATAGTTCAAGTGTTGTACAAATTAGAGTTTCTTTATTACTATAAAAATATGGTAATTGTTATTAACAAAAATTAACTTATATAACAAACATCTTTTCATGTGTCGTTATAAAATAGATACATATTTACATGTTTCTACTTTTGATCGGTTTTGTTCGGTTTATTCGGTTTAATCGGTTATAAACCAAACCATATCCAAATCCTACGGTTTTTATAAAATCACATCCATTCGGTTTATATGGTATATACCAAAACCAAACCATATTGTCTATTTCGGTTCGGTTCGGTTCGGTACGGTTCGGTTTTACCGTATTGAACATCCCTAGTTATAACACAAGCTATTAAACTATATGTCGCTGCAGCATTCCATATATAACCACATGCAATTAGACTATCAAAGGTTAGATCAATCTGAGTTAGTAATGGCATGTCTACAAGCTAGATTGATCATATTTATTATTATTTAACCATACATTTGTAGTCAGGCGTAACCATAACCATTCATCCTCAGTGAACAATAATAAAATTCCTCAGTTTCTTCCGATCCTTAGTGAAGAATCAACACCACCACCTTTGTGTACAGAAGATGCAAAGAGTCTAGCAATCTCTATCTGAGTGTTAGCCATGATCTCCGTTCGTTTCAAATCCATCTCTCTCTCTTCACCTCTGCTTCAGCTCTCATCCTCTATCTCTTTCATCGTTTCCATCCTCGCTCTCTCCGTTCTCATCACCACCTCCGCTAACCACCGTATGCTTCCTGCTATCTCCTCCTTCTCTTCCTTGTATCTTCTCCTTACTTTCTTCGGCCTCACCTTCGCTTTCTCTCTGCAGAGCACTGGAGTACTGCTATCTGTGTCCAACTCCGTCGCTCTCTCAGGTTTGTGATCGTTCTTGAATTCCTCTTCCTGCACAAAACGTTCATAAGAAAGTTGTCCAATACTGGGAAATAGGCCTAGAATTTTTGTCCGAACCGAACCAAAATTTTTTTCAGCTATTCCAGTTAGGAATTCATTTCGATTTGCTCATTTTTTAAATAAAAATCAGTTTTCGATTGGATAATCGGTTATATCGGTTGTATAGCATACAAATAACTTGAACCAAATTAACCGATGTAACTGAAATTAATTGAATTTATAACCGAAAACAAAAGTTTTACGATATGATTTTCAAAACCAAACTAACTAAATTGAACTACCCGAAATTACCAAATTGAACTACCCGAAATTACCAAATTGAACTACCCGAAATTACCAAATTGAACTACCCGAAATTACCAAATTGAACTACCCGAAATTACCAAATTGAACTACCCGAAATTACCAAATTGAACTACCCGAAATTACCAAATTGAACTACCCGAACCGAATAACCCTTACTAATCGAACCGGCAGCTAACCGGGAAACATAACAAGATTAGTTAGTGACCTTGGGAATCCTGCCGACGCCGTTGGATCCGTGAGACACCTGAGCAGCAGGAGGTTGCTGCGGTGGATGAGTCACCGCCGGCGACGGCGGCTCGAGTAAAAGCAAAGGAGCAGAACAGTTGAGAGGCAGAACAGCCTGAGGCTGAGGCTGGACAGAGGTGGAAGCAGCATTTCCACGGAGGAGGTGATCGAGACGAGAGTAAAGAGGCCAAGAGGATGATCCGTCGGCGGCAGCGGACTCGGAACGGTACCGTTTCTTCATGGACTCGATCTTGTTCTTGCACTGCGTCTGAGTCTTGGGAGACTTGGTGTGGCCAGCGCGTGAAGACACGTGTCTGGCCACGTCTTCCCAGTCTTGGCCCTTGAGCTTGGCTCTGTTCCTGAGCGCCCATTTCGTCTCGTAGGCTTCGAGTAGACTCGACACGGCTCCTTCGCTCCATTCATCGCGTTTTAGCCTGTCGACGACGATGGAGGAAGTGGATGGCTTTGGGGAGGAAGCGTCGTGGTTTGTGGGAAGAGGCTGGAGATTGTCTTGGTTGGAATCTCCGTCTTCCATGTATGGGCAGAGAGTGAAACAGAGAGCCAACACTCGAGAGAGTATATGATCAAAGGAGAAAGAGAGTGGAGATGGGTTTTTTTAGCAATTTTTTAATGAACAATGTAGACTTTTTGAAGTGAATGGAGTTTAACAAACTGTGTCATAATGAGACTGTAGTCACTCGTTGATGTCTGTCTAAAAACTGACCAATGAGGTTGGGTACACGCGTTTCTTCCATCTTCAGTGGTCGTGACTTACAGCTAAAGAAACTTACAGGTTTATTTTATTCCAAATTTCTTCTTATACTTTACATAAGATTGCAAATGCATACACTGATGATATTTATTGTTTATTAGATTATACTGTATATGACAATGACGGCAAATTTAGAAAGATTGGTATTTAAAATTTTAATGAAATAGCATGAGTTTATTTTTAGGGGAATTGCATCATACATCCATCAAATAAATTATAATTCACCAACTATCTAAAAATCATGTTTTTTCAATATACACTGTATATATTATAGATTATTGTCGTATTATCCTTCTCAACCAACCGGTGGAAATCTACTAACAAAAATAATTAAAAAATATATAAAAAACTTTTAGCCACATCTTCTAATCCATCACCACCACTGTCACGTCTCTATTCCACCATCATTTTCCACTGTCTCTCTTTCTTCTTTCGATTATCAACAAAATCATACATTTTCTTTTGTCACATAATTTTTCTCTTTCAATACTTCACCAAAAAGAACAATCAATTGTTCTAAAGAAGAAACAACGATGAAGTCATAGACGGTGAACACACACAACAGCTCTTTCATTTCTTTTCCTTTTAAAAAAAAATCAATTGATTCTCACAATCATGCTTTTGTTTTCATACTCTGTTTTCGTTTCTGTTTTTGTTTTAAAAATCCAGTGGTGAAGAACATACAATGATGAAAGCGTAGACGGTGAACACACACAACAATTCATTCATTTTTCTCCTTTTTTTTCTTAAATCAATTGATTCTCACAATTATGCTTTTGTTTACATACTCTGTTTTCGTTTATGTTTTTATTTTACAGATCCAGTGGTGAAGAACAACGCATTTAATCGGTAAAAGCATCATCGTGTCGGAAAAGAGAGGAGATGAAGACGATCTCTATATGATGGTGAAGAATAATGATGGTGAACTAAATGAATGTATCATCATTCAAAAAAGAATGAAGAAGATGAACTCGTCTATACTATATTTGGTGAAATGAATAGTATAGTATATATATTGTTAAGTATAGCTACCTATGTACGGTTACCATACTATTTGAGACATATTTCTATACTACTCCTTAAAAATGTAATAATATGTCATGTTTTTAAATTTGATAGGTCTCTTCTTTGTCATTTTGTGTGATTTATTGTAATATGAAATTCATTTTTCGAAAGTGTTAGACAAATTTGATTATTTGGAACATTCGTTAAGATATGCAACATGCTAACCACACTACAAGAAAACAACGGCATATCGAGGGAAATCATTTGGATAGTCGCTCGGCTATTCGACGACATACCGACGAAAGTCCTGAAATAACTTCTGAAATTCATCTTTTCTCGAATCCCTGAATTTTCGACGAATTCGAGGAAACCCTTTTCTTCCTTATAATTTCCTCGAATATTCGAGGATTTTTTCGTCGGAAATTCCTGAATATTCGAGGAATATGTCGTCGAATATTCGAGGATACACTTCCTGAATATTTCCAAAATTCAAAAATTATAAATTTATTTTTTAAATTGAAATTCAAAAATATAAAATTAAAATTGAAATAGAAAAAATATTTAAAATACAAAAATAATAAAATAGTTTTATAAATAAAAATGTTTTTATAAATACAAAATTAGTTTTAATAAATATAAATATTTTTATAGATATGAAATCATCTTTTATAAATACAAAATAGTATTTATAAATACAAAAATAATAAAATAGTGTTTATAAATCAAAAAATGTTTTTATAAATACAAAATTAATTTTAAAATATGAAATCATCTTTTATAAATCCAAAACTAATTTATATACAAAGAACGTTTTGTATATTTAAAAATAGTTTTATAAATACAAAATAAAAATAGTGTTTATAAATCAAAAAATGTTTTTATAAATACAAAATTAGTTTTAATAAATATAAATATTTTTATAAATATGAAATAATCTTTTATAAATCCAAAATCAAATTTATATACAAAAACGTTTGTAAAATCAATTTATATAAACGCTTGTAAATACAAAAATAATAAACAATTTATAAAAAATTCTAAATCAATTTAACACAACCAAATCACAATTCTAAACCTATTACACAACAAATCACAATCCTACCCAATCGCCTAACAAAAATCTATCAAAAACTTCTAAAATCATCAAATCTACTTAAAAACCTAACAAATAGGACCTAAGAGAGTGGGATAAGGTCCTTACATGATTTGTAAAGGAATGGAAAGGATTCACGGAGGGATCGCGAGAGAAGGTGGAGAATGCCTAAGGAGATCACGGAGAGGAAGAAGAGAGAAATGAGGAAGAAGAGAGAAATGGGGAAGAAGATGCGGTTCGAGTTTATAAAACTGGTCCGACGGATATTTTCCGCCGAATTCCCCAGATTTTCAGTTTCAATTTTCGCAAATATTTGGCTTGTTTGCGGTTAAATGAAAATATTCCGAGGAAATTCCGACGGCCACTTAAATATCCGTCGGAATTTCCTTGGAATATTTTCATTAATTCGAGATAAAGAATATCATGTGCATGTATTTCTATTAATTTATATTGTTCCTCGGAATTTCCTGAATATTCGAGGAAATTCGAGGAACTAGTGTTTGGGGTTTCAAAACATCAATTTTTCACAGATTTCATTTCTTATACAATTGTAATGCATACCATTGAAGATTTTTGTATAGATGAGCATAAACCATGAAATAACAAATTTCAAAACGAATTGTAAGTATTACCTTTACCGTTCATTAAAGTGTATAAGTGTTTCTCTTATGTTGTGGGGATTTCGTTCATACAATCGGAAAAGTTATTATTATAGGGTGATGAACAAATTTTTGACTTCATAATGAACATAAGACACTTAATAAGGGTTATATAGGTGTTATTCAAAACGCAAAACGTTGTTTTCGGTTTAAAAACCCTATTTCCTCGGAATTTCCTCGGAATATTCCGAGGGAATTCCGAGGAAACCCTTTTCTTCCTTATAATTTCCTCGGAATATTCCGAGGAAATTCTGAGGAACTAGTGTTTGAGGTTTCAAAATCTCGAATGTTTTTTTATAAACGGATCGATCGATGTATTTATGTCCAAAAACGCATCGATCGATCACTAAGATGGACCAAAGCGTAACAATGTGATCGATCGATGAGATTATCCCATCGATCAAGGATATCAAATGTTCTCGAATTTCCTCGAATATTCGAGGAAATTCGAGGAACTAGTGTTTGGGGTTTCAAAATCTCAATGTTTTTATAAACGGATCGATCAATGTATTTATGTCCAAAACACATCGATCGATCACTATGATGGACCAAAGCGTAACATGTGATCGATCGATGAGATTATCCCATCGATCGATCAAGGATATCAAATGTTCTCGAATTTCCTCGAATATTCGAGGAAATTCGAGGAACTAGTGTTTGGGGTTTCAAAATCTCGAATGTTTTTATAAACGGATCGATCAATGTATTTATGTCCAAAAACGCATCGATCGATCACTATGATGGACCAAAGCGTAACAATGTGATCGATCGATGGGTATATGTCCAAAAACGCATCGATCGATCATATTTATTATTATTTAACCATACATTTGTAGTCAGGCGTAACCATAACCATTCATCCTCAGTGAACAATAATAAAATTCCTCAGTTTCTTCCGATCCTTAGTGAAGAATCAACACCACCACCTTTGTGTACAGAAGATGCAAAGAGTCTAGCAATCTCTATCTGAGTGTTAGCCATGATCTCCGTTCGTTTCAAATCCATCTCTCCTCTCTTCACCTCTGCTTCAGCTCTCATCCTCTCTATCTCTTTCATCGTTTCCATCCTCGCTCTCTCCGTTCTCATCACCACCTCCGCTAACCACCGTATGCTTCCTGCTATCTCCTCCTTCTCTTCCTTGTATCTTCTCCTTACTTTCTTCGGCCTCACCTTCGCTTTCTCTGCAGAGCACTGGAGTACTGCTATCTGTGTCCAACTCCGTCGCTCTCTCAGGTTTGTGATCGTTCTTGAATTCCTCTTCCTGCACAAAACGTTCATAAGAAAGTTGTCCAATACTGGGAAATAGGCCTAGAATTTTTGTCCGAACCGAACCAAAATTTTTTTCAGCTATTCCAGTTAGGAATTCATTTCGATTTGCTCATTTTTTAAATAAAAATCAGTTTTCGATTGGATAATCGGTTATATCGGTTGTATAGCATACAAATAACTTGAACCAAATTAACCGATGTAACTGAAATTAATTGAATTTATAACCGAAAAACAAAAAGTTTTACGATATGATTTTCAAAAACCAAACTAACTAAATTGAACTACCCGAAATTACCAAATTGAACTACCCGAACCGAATAACCCTTACTAATCGAACCGGCAGCTAACCGGGAAACATAACAAGATTAGTTAGTGACCTTGGGAATCCTGCCGACGCCGTTGGATCCGTGAGACACCTGAGCAGCAGGAGGTTGCTGCGGTGGATGAGTCACCGCCGGCGACGGCGGCTCGAGTAAAAGCAAAGGAGCAGAACAGTTGAGAGGCAGAACAGCCTGAGGCTGAGGCTGGACAGAGGTGGAAGCAGCATTTCCACGGAGGAGGTGATCGAGACGAGAGTAAAGAGGCCAAGAGGATGATCCGTCGGCGGCAGCGGACTCGGAACGGTACCGTTTCTTCATGGACTCGATCTTGTTCTTGCACTGCGTCTGAGTCTTGGGAGACTTGGTGTGGCCAGCGCGTGAAGACACGTGTCTGGCCACGTCTTCCCAGTCTTGGCCCTTGAGCTTGGCTCTGTTCCTGAGCGCCCATTTCGTCTCGTAGGCTTCGAGTAGACTCGACACGGCTCCTTCGCTCCATTCATCGCGTTTTAGCCTGTCGACGACGATGGAGGAAGTGGATGGCTTCTTGGGGGAGGAAGCGTCGTGGTTTGTGGGAAGAGGCTGGAGATTGTCTTGGTTGGAATCTCCGTCTTCCATGTAGACTCAAGGCAGAGAGTAAAACAGAGAGACAACACTCGAGAGAGAGTATCTGATCAAAGGGAGAAAGAGTGTGGAGAAGTTTTTTTTTAGCAATTTTTTTAATGAACAATGGAGACTTTTTGAAGTGAATGGAGAGTTTAACAAAGTGTGTCATAATGAGACTGTAGCTAGTCATTCGTTGATGTCTGTCTGAAACTGACCAATGAGTTTGGGTACACGCGTTTCTCCCATCTTCAGTGGTCGTCACTCGTGACTTTACAACTAAAGAAACTTACAGGTTTTTTTATACTTAGCATAAGATTACAATTCCAGACACTCGATTATTTATTGTTTAATAGAGTGCATATATATATAAATGACAATGTTGGCAAATTTTGAAAGTTTAATATTTATTTTCTTGTGAATTATATTATGAGTTTTTATTTGCAATTCTTTTTTTTTTTGAATAGAAATATCAATTGAGTTACCCTTTGCTTCACATAAAATTAGTGGAACAACCCGCAACAATAATGTGGGAAAGAATAAAGAGAAGTATATGAAAGTGGGCAAACCATTGAAAATAGGTATTACTTTCTGTTCATTTTGTCAACTTCAAATAGGGTTTTTTTCTATTACCAACAAATGAAAATGTTAAACTTTTGAATATCTTTTTTGTCAAAAGGGTTGATGATAATGATTTTTATATCGAAATCTTCTTATATTTTATGCGTTTATTCATCCAAAATGTTTTCTTTTTATTTGCTTTTTCTTTTGGGTGTATGGTGGAGTCGGTCTGGCTGTTAGCGTTGATGTCAAGCCAAACCGCAAAACCCATTTACCAAAAAAGAGAGAGAGAGAGAGATGGTATGGGACAAATGGTAGTGGGGTTTACTCGTGTCGCTCTCTCATCCTTTCTATCTTCCACTCTTTTTCTTCTCTCGATGATCCTATATTCCTTGTTCTACTTATAACTTGAAAGTGTACACAGTATCTCGCAAACAAAGCTGGCGTGAGTAATATAGCACATATCTTACTTGTATCTAATTTCCATGTATTGCAGGAAGGTATGCGTATGAATATTGCTCAAGGTACTTTAGTTGAGATCTTCAAAAGTGTGTGTGTTTCAGTTTTATTCTCTACAAGAATCTGATATATTTATTACATACATCATAATGTTTGAATGAAGATTTTCACTTATACAAAGCAATCATAAATTTAAAATTCTTTCAAAAAAAAAAGAAGCAATCATAACCAGTGGACCAATAAACTGTGGTTGAGTTTTACACTATCTGAAAATTCAATTGAAAATTTTGTTGTCTTGTGTTTTCATGTCAATCTCTGACCTCTTCACTAGTCACTTGCATCATTGAGGACCACACTTTACTTTCACTTGTGTCAGAAGTGAATGCAACACTTGTAGTTGTAAGATGTAACAGAGAATAGCAAGAAAAACTTTAGAGTAGAAAGATATTACCAATTACGAAATATCTTTAATTTATATTGTTACCAAATTCAAGAAAGTCTAAAACACATAACACGAAATCAATCCCAAAAACAAAACACACTCGCGCACAGATTAAAATTAGGTGCAAGTTTCACGTGAAATGCCGAGCCTGGAATTGGGAAGGTCGATGAGGACACGGTGGTTCTGCTGCTGCATGCTAGCGATGACGTTAAGGACGGAGTTTACGTTGTTCGGAGCTGCGGCCATGGCGAGGCAGCTTGTGCTACCTGAGGAGCTGTGTATGAGAAGATTGTCCGGAGGCAGAGTCACGTTCATTCCCGCGAACATAAACGTGACAGATGGGAACACGACGGAGCCAGAGTAGCAAGTGTCGAAACCACCGAGTGATGTTGCGTTTGCGTTCTTGACACGTCGCCTGAACTCATTCCTCACGGCGACGTAAGCTGGTTCCACTAGCCTCGTGTAGACAGTCCCTGCATACATACATTACAAGTGTTTTAAACAATATTCACCATTAGGTGAGTTTTTTTGACATATAGTATAATTTTTACTTAGGGAGATTTGAGTCCATCACAAAGGTGGAAGGTATTAATTCCTTGTGTTTCAAAAATAATAATAAAAAAAAATCCTCCCCTAAGGGTTATATTCTATTTTAGAAAGATACATGTTATGGCAAAAAGTGTTTCAAACAGATATATTTCTAAATTTTATATGTAATTTTTTATTAGTTAATAATGATAAATTTAAATTTTAAAAATTTAATTGTATATAATAAATCTTTATTGATTTATAATTATATAAAATAAATAATCATAGATAACAATATATTTATAATCAAATTTTATTTGTTTTTTAAATGTGTGTTAAAACTCCATTATTTTTTAAACATAAGAAGTATTCAACATGATTTTGTTCTGTATTTCAGAAAATAATAAAAGAGGATTGAGAAGTCAATACCGGAGTCAAAGATGGTGCCAGCTCCTGTGGCCGGATTAAAGGCGAGTGCACTTGGAGGGATATCCACAATTTTATTACCAACACGAATCCCAACCATGTTAACGTAATAAAGCGATGATCTCCTTGGGTTCTTTAGTAATGGAGTGGTCTTGATCCGAACTGGTTGAAACTTAGGGCCCAATCTCAACGTTCCGGAGAAACTGCTGGACTTACTATTAGGCAAGCAATACGAGAATGTGGACTTATAAAGGTTTTGCGTCTGTGAGATTAAAGACAATGGACCACGACCTAAACCCATGAGTCCTTGCGCTGGTAACGATGTTCCGGTGGCCTTGTTGATGCACCCAAAAGTGTAGTTTGGGATCGCGTCATTGGTTAATGTTAGTGTGTCTTGTGACAGAGATGCTGTGATAGTTGATCCACCGTAAGTCATATTGAAACCACAAGATTTGCTCACGGTGCATGTTGGATTTGGAGCCTGCAAAAAGTAGTTTTTTCAAATTAATATTTGAGTAAATATTCGTTTTTCTGAACACCTGAGTAAATATTCGTACTATCGTACTTTACAACGTATTTCGATATAAAGACATGTTATGAATGCATTATTAAATGGGTTACGTTCTTTAGTTTGTAAAGTGAACACTTTTCTAGCAAAGGCTAACCAGCGTGACGACAAACAATATAGACCATACGGTCCATACAGTAAAATGTGCCCTACTAGTTGGTATAGTTTATAAAGTTAAAGCATCTTAATACTGTATAAATAATACCCGTGACTAGCTAGAATTCAGTTTTGTTATAAATGGTACATTGGACCCGTGACTAGCTAGACTTCTCGATGATGGTGTAAATGCAATAACACCGCCAAAATGAAGTTCACATCTTTGAGTGCATAATCAAACACTAGACTCCAAAACCAGTGGTCCTTTACTTCGGTTTCGGTTTTCTTGTTTTGTGAAAGCTAAATTCTATTAGTAACCCTTTTTTGTAAAATAGAAAAATGGTTTCACCTCTTTACAAGGATCCAATCAATGTAAATAATATCTCCTAGCGAGAATTGAACTTGAATGGCAGAGTGTTTGTCTATAGATATTCCTTTATCACTGGCCAACTAGTAACATTTTTTACTATTAAGATTTCCTTAACTTTAAAGAAAATTTAAAGAAAATGAGTCTCAAAGTTCCAGTCTCGATGTTTTGAAGAAATGATTAAAGTTACATGTTTTTGCTCACAAACAAGAACAAGTTATGATCAACAATATTTATGGTGTCCAAAAATAATATCCTAATAATAATGGATAATTTTTTGGTTCAGTTTCAAATTTTCAATATTTTCGGTTTATATGGTTCGGTTTTGAATAATACAAATTTACAAAAAATAGCATGTATAACTAAATGCTATATAATTACAGTTCGTAAGGCTTATTTTGTATATTTACAAACTAAAAAATTTTGTTTATTCATTTCGTTTTTTTTTTTCATTTCGGTTTGTTCAGTATAAGAATATTGTTACCGTTCTGATTGGAAGAGTTTACGTCCATCCGGAAAAGGCGTGTATACATCTAAGTCTATTCTAAGAGTATATAATACAAGAACTACTTACCTGTTTGCATTGCGTAGCCTCGCACTGAAGAGTGCGAGAAGAGCTTGACTTGGAAGGGTC
The DNA here is from genome assembly GCA_016771965.1 of Brassica carinata. NCBI lineage: Eukaryota > Viridiplantae > Streptophyta > Magnoliopsida > Brassicales > Brassicaceae > Brassica > Brassica carinata. Next base: position 1,308,545 of record CM028687.1, on the reverse strand, counting down.
AAAGAGAACAGAGGAAGCACAGCCAACGCAACCAGAACAAGGAACCCAAGTAACGTCATTGCTAGTGTCAAGAGCCACGAGCATGGGCTGAGCCGGTGTCCCAATGTTAGCCTTCACGATGTAAGTCGGGCTCTGGACGATGGAACGTCCCGAGGCGATTGGGACCCAAGGTTTCTTACCAACGGCGAGGCTTGACAAGTACTGAAGACGAGCATTGTCTTTAAGAAGTGTGCTTTCCCATGAGACAGTCTTTGGTTGTTTGTATGGAGAGCAAGGACTGTCAATGTGGAACACTCTTAGATCCGAGGGATGGCCTCGTGGACTGTTTCCATCGCAGTTTAGTGATTCAGAGTTCAAGACTAAGAGAGAGATGAATAGAAAGAGGAGTTGGATTCTCATTTTCTTAGATCTTGATTTGATCTTTGCGGGTTTTAGTGTTTGTGACTTGTGAGTGTGTATTTATATAGTGAATGATAACTGAGTGTGTAGAAAGTAATAAGAATATAAAAACTGAAGAGTGGGTTTATTTGAGAGAACAGTCTGTATCCCAATTCCTTTTTCTCTTTGATTTTCTGGGTCCACTCTAATATCTCATTACTCAAGGAGTTGTAATTTGTAGTTTGCTTTGTATTATTTATTTGTTTTGTGCATTAATAATGTATACAGTTGATTTCTAAATAATGCCTAAAATTAGTAGTGCATTTCAAAAAGACTTAAAATAATAGTTCAATTGCTTATATACGTTTTTTTTGAAACACTTATTATATATATACGTATTTATTATTTAATTCTATACCTATAATAAAAACTCTAAAATCAAGCATATTCATGTTGTAGCAATTTTTTAATTATGTGTTGTAATTAAAAATGAATTTTAAATTCGTACATAAAGTGCTACAAAAAAAGTTACAAAAATCATGTGCACAAAAAAAAGTTACAAAAAATCGTACATAACATCTTGTGATAATATGCATGAAAAATAGACAACGGTAACAGACTAAAACACAGAGTTTTTTTTTTTTTTTTGAAGCAGCATTACACAATAGAGCTAACAATTAGAACGTTTAAATCATCAAAAAGGTAATTAAAAGACTTGGTAGACGACGCTAGATTTTTATTTATTTATTTGGTTAAAAACGATACTTATTTATCCAAATTCATAGGACTGTGTGGAGCACTCTTGCTTAAGAAAGGATCCGAGAAAATGAGTTTGATATTGTGTATTCATGAAGAAAGGTCAAAGGAATCACGTGTGGAATGGCTAGTGATATATCGAAATAAATGCATTAGAGCATCCTTATCGCGGTCTTGAACCCGCGTCTTTAGAGTATTTAGAATTAAAAAAAAAAAAAAATTAGGCAAATACGGTTGAGACGTCGCTTAATCAAGAAGCGTTTGAGACGGGTTTCAGGGGCACGTGTCATTCATTCAACCACACTATCTCTCTCAACCGTCTCGGCTTCTCTCTTTCTCTCGAGGCGAAACGTTGATCTCTCCTCGACGAAGGCTCCTCGACGGCTTCAGGCAGAGTCACAATCGGTGGAATCATCGTCTTTCTCTCTAACCTCGACGACTCTGCGTCTCCCTCGCAGTCAGCCTCGACGATTCCGCCTCCCTCTCGATCTCCTCGACGACTCCGCGTATCTCTCGCTCTCCACGACGGCTCACCTTGAATCACTCCACCTGTCTCTCCGGCGACGTTGCTATCCTCGACGAAATCACTCCACCTCTCTCTCCGGCGACGATGCTATCCTCGACAAAATCAAACCGAAAGAAAAAAGATAAGTTTTTTTCCTTTTATGTCTTAATCATTCGGTGTTATATTGATTCGTTTGTTGTGTTGCATGCGTTGCTAGTGTTTGTTTGTGTCTCGTGATTAAAGAGATGATGTCTCTGTCGATCAATATATCAATCAGTTCTGTTGTTTGTTTATGTCTCTGTCTTTGGTTAAGTCGATCAGTTCTTGTGTTTGTTAAGGTCTCCTGATTCAAGAGATGATGAGCATGTATTTGTTTCTTTATCTTTGTTGTGTCTGAATCGAGGCTCTAGTTGATTATGTTTAGGTGCGTTTCTTTTTCAGATGGACAGAAAGAGACTTGAAGGTTGTTCAAAGAAGAGGTATGTGGTGTGGATGGATGAAGAGACAATGGCTATAATCAGGTTAGATAAATTTGAACTGCGAATTGATAACTGGAATGAATTGCTTGGAACTCTGGCTAGATAGAAATTATTTAGATAGCAGTGAGTTAGTTCAAATTGAAATGAGTTAGATAAATGTCAAACTGATAGTTAAATGTTGAAGTGTGATTACTGAGTTAGATAGCATTCAATGTTCATAAGTGTGTTAGCTAAATGTCAAGTCCATGTGGTTGTGGGTGTGATCAAAGCGTTAAACGCTTTTTCTTTTCTATTTAATTCGTCCAACTCTCTTCCAACTCTCTTCCATCTCTCTTCCATCAACTTGTTTCCCTTCTTCCATTTCTCTATCAAACTCGTTCTCCTTCTTCCATCTCTCTTCTTAGATATGGATTCCAATCCATATTTAATTTATGCTGATGTTCTTCACAGTCAACAAGATACTGCCATCGGTTCACAATCCTCTCCTATTCCTTTATTTGGGACGCAAGCAACTGAAGGTTCAAACTTCGACCCAGACAGTCCTGTGGGGCGTAAAGTAACTGAACGACGCACGTGGACTCAAACAGATGACATTGTCCTCATCAGCGCTTGGTTAAACACCAGTAAAGACCCTATTATAGGGAATGGGCAAAAAGAGGGTGCTTTCTGGAAGAGGATAGCAGCCTACTACTCGGCTAGTCCTAAAATCGCCGAGTCTGACAAAAGAGAGGCATCACAATGTAAACAAAGGTGGCACAAGCTCAACGACTTGGTTGGGAAGTTTTGTGGAGCGTTTGAAGCAGCCTCTCGTGAGAAAACCAGTGGGCAAAACGAGAAAGATGTTGTCAACAAGGCCCACCAAATCTTCTTGAACAACCACAAAAAGAAGTTCACACTAGAACATGCTTGGAGAGAGCTTAGATATGATCAGAAGTGGTGCTTACTTTCTTCGGATTGCTCTGAAGGAGGTTCCAAAAAGAGGAAGTATGAGGATGGTTCGCATTCAGCCTGCTCTCAACCTAAAGGAACCGAAAGTGTTCCAGCTGATGAAGGAACCACTCGACCCATAGGTGTTAAGGCTGCAAAAGCCCGTGGGAAGAAACCAATGGTTGATGGGAAAGAGGTGGGTGAGTTTCAGACAATGTGGAAAATCAAGCAAGAGGATTTGGCTCATAAGGAAAAGCTCCAGAAGATGAAGCTTCTAGAGAAGCTCTTTGAAAAACAAGAGCCTCTGCCTGATTACGAAGAAGATTTGAAGAAGAAGTTAATTAGCGAGTTGATGTAGTTCTAAGTTTGAAGTTTAATTCTCGGATAGCAATGATGTAGTTCTTGTTCCTGGTCTAGTTTGAAGTTTAATTCTGCGGATGATGATGTAGTTCTTGTTCATGTCTTGGTCTAGTTCTTGTTCCTGTCTTGGTCTAGTTCTTGTAATGTACTACTTAATGATGATGTTAAATGTTTTAAGTTATTGATGATATAAAATGTTTTATGCAAATGATATATAGAATGTGATTGTTGTTATTTTGCTAATGTGATTGTTGTTCTTTTGCTCAGGATGCTGAAGATTCACGGGCTTGTCTTGTACTGAAGCAAGTCATGGACTGAAGCTGTTTTGTACTGAAGCAAGTCACGAGACTGAAGCTTTTTGTATGTGTAATGTGTGTTGTCTGTCTTTGTACGTTGTATCACGAGACTGTCTTTGTACGTTGTATTAGAGTGCATTGTAACACTCTGTATTAATCAAGTCACGGACTTGTATTGTACAAAATCTCATCTTCTCTATTTATACATATCTACCGAAAACACTTCTTTGCACTTTAAACATAAACCACAACAAACAGTTCTTCTCTCTTTAACACTTTCTCTCTTTAAACTCATTTCTTCTCTCTTTATACATAAACAAAGAACAAAACCATCTCCTATCGTAATGCCATCCTCCTTTTTCTAAACACCAAAGTCATCACCAAAACCCTCTTCTATCTTTTTCAAAACCATCACCAAAACCATCACCAAAACCATCACCAAAACCATCACCAAAACCCTTATCTTTTTTAAAACCATCACCAAAACCCTCTTCTATCTTTTTAAAAACCATCACCAAAACCCTCTTAAAAAAGGAATCCATTTTATCCTTTTAAACACCAAAACCATCTTTTATTTTGTTATAAACCAAATATGGCTTCTTCTTCTCAAAATAATTTAGATGAATCTTTTGATGATACATTTGATGAGCTCTTTGATCAAAAATTTGATCAATATTTTGATCAAGCCTTTGAGAAATTTACCATTCATGCTGATCAAGAAGAACGAAGAAAAAAAAGAAGAAAACGAGCTTATATCGAAAGACATCGTGAAGAAGGGCATATTCGTTTATGGAATGATTATTTCAGTGAAACTCCAACGTATCAAGAAAATGTCTTCCGACGACGTTTTAGAATGAACAGACCATTGTTCATGCGCATTGTTGATCGACTCTCCAACGAAGTTCCATACTTTCGGGAAAAAAATGATGGTCTCAGAAGGAACAGTCTCTCTCCCCTTCAAAAGTGTACTGCAGCCATTCGTGTCTTGGCATACGGTTCTGCGACTGATACGGTCGACGAATACCTCCGGCTCGGTGAAACAACAGCTCGGTTATGTGTGGAAAATTTCGTGGAAGGAATAATAAATTTGTTTGGAGATGAGTACCTAAGAAGACCAACATCAGCTGATCTTCAACGTCTCCTTCATGCTGGAGAGTACCGTGGATTTCCCGGGATGATAGGAAGCATTGATTGTATGCATTGGGAGTGGAAGAATTGTCCCACCGGTTGGAAAGGGCAATATAGTCGTGGTTCAAGTAAACCAACAATCGTTTTAGAAGCGGTTGCTTCATACGATCTCTGGATATGGCATACATTTTTTGGACTTCCAGGTACATTAAATGATATCAATGTTCTTGATCGTTCACCTGTTTTTGATGACATAATTCATGGTCATGCTCCGAATGTCACTTATTCTGTCAATGGAAGACATTATCATATGGCTTACTATCTCACCGATGGTATTTATCCGAAGTGGGCAACTTTTATCCAATCTATTTCTTTACCACAAACACCGAAAGCAGTTTTATTTGCTCAACGTCAAGAAGCTGTCCGAAAAGATGTCGAACGTGCTTTTGGAGTCTTGCAAGCTCGCTTTGCCATTGTTAAATATCCGGTGCTCTTTTGGGATAAAGTAAATAAGGGAAGATTATGAGAGCATGTATCATACTCCATAATATGATAGTACAAGACGAACGAGATGGATACTCTCTAAATCATGTTTCAGAGTCTTTCCAAGGAGAAGAAAACGGAAGTTCACATGTTGATGATATCGGTAGAGATATCCGTTCAAGTATCGCAGATATGATAGATGCTCGAGCAAGAATTCGTGATAACCCAATACATCACCAACTGAAACATGATTTAGTTGAGCATATATGGCGTAAATATGACGGTGGTGAAGACGACAACTAAACTCGGATGCTTTTTCAAAAAATTCTCCTTTTTTTACTAATCTTTATTTTTATGTTTTTATTTAAAAATCTATGTTTCAATGTTATCTTTTTTATCTTTTAATTAAATAATTTTTAATAAAATAAGTTTAATAATTTTTAATTATTAAGATACCTTAAATAAGAGACTTGCAATGTAGGTCACAAAATCACAGGGTTTTTAACTAGATCTTTTATTCAACTTTTCTCCTTAAATACTATTAAAAAAAGATTAAGATACACCTAATGTGTATCTAGGATAAGGATGCTCTTATGTTTTGTTGCTTGAAAGTGTACATAGTATCTTGCAAATATTTATGAGATTTTCGGGTTATTGATCTAACAAACAATGCTAGCTTTCTCATTATAGCACATGTCTTAACTTGTATCTAATTCCCATGTGTTGCTGGAAGGTATGCGCGTGAATATTGCTTAAGATGCTTAAGTTGAGATCTTCAAAAATGTGTGTTTCAGTTTTATTTCCTACAAGAATCTGATATATATATATATATATATATATTACGTACATCATAATGTTTGAATGAAGATGTTAACTTATATAAAATCAATCATAACCAGTTGACCAATCTAATAAACTATGGTTGAGTACACCACTATATGAAAATTCAGTTGAAACTTTTGTTGCTTTGTGTTTGCATGTCAATCTCTGACCTCTTCATTAGTCACTTGCATCATTGAGGACCACACTTTACTTTCACTTGTGTCAGAAGTGAATGCAACACTTGTAGTTGTAACAGAGAATAGCAAATGAAAATTTAGAGTAGAAAGATAATACGAAATATCTTTAATGTATAATGTTTTCAAATTCAAGAAGTCTAAAAAGCGATAGATAGATAACACGGAATCAACCCAAAAACAAAACACATTCTCACGCACAGATTAAATTAGGTGCATGTTTCACGTGAAATGCCGAGCCTGGAATTGGGAAGGTCGATGAGGACACGGTGGTTCTGTTGCTGCATGCTAGCAATGACGTTAAGGACGGAGTTTACGTTGTTCGGAGCTGCGGCCATGGCGAGACAGCTTGTGCTACCGGAGGAGCTGTGGATGAGAAGATTGTCCGGAGGCAGAGTCACGTTCATTCCCGCGAACATAAACGTGACCGATGGGAACACGACGGAGCCGGAGTAACAAGTGTCGAAACCTCCGAGTGATGTTGCGTTGGCGTTCTTGACCCGTCGCCTGAACTCATTTCTCACGGCAACGTAAGCTGGTTCCACTAGCCTCGTGTAGACCGTCCCTGCATAGGTACATTGTAAGTGTTTTTGTTTAACAATATACTTTTTTATTGAATATCTAGAAGTTATGGATAGGGAACTATTTTAAATTAAATTTTGTTATAAAATAGACTTAATCCAACAGAAATTCACTAGTATAAAATTTCTCTAGAATCATCGAAAACCTGTGGCTATACAAAAATGTCTGTACCTATGGACAAAATTTCTATAGTGAATTCTTTGTATAACCACGTTTTGTGAAAAGAAATTTCTATAGCCACAATAATAGTGGCTGATCCAAGAACTTTTAGCCACTATATTTACAACTAGGTGAGATCATATTTTTGTTTAATATATAAAATTCACTTAGTGAAATTGAACCCTTTAGATTTTTTTTTTTTTTTTTTTGAAACTGACCCCTTTAGATTTCTACTAGGTAATTCAAGAGTTCTAGTTACTAGGCATGTTTAACAGTATTTACGATTAGGTGAGATCATTTTTTGTTTAACATATACAATTTTACTTAATGAGAGTTAAACAAACCCATCACAAGGTGGAGTGGAAGGTACCAGCCTCCCGGCCCTAAGATTATATGATTTTGTTCTTTATTTCAGATCACAACAAATAAAATAATAAAGAGAGGATTGAGAAGTCAATACCGGAGTCAAAGATGGTGCCAGCTCCTGTGGCCGGGTTAAAGGCAAGTGCACTTGGAGGAATATCCACAATTTTATTACCAACACGAATCCCAACCATGTTAACATAGTAAAGCGATGATCTCCTTGGGTTCTTTAACAATGGAGTGGTCTTGATCCTAACTGGTTGAAACTTAGGGCCTAATCTTAACGTTCCGGAGAAACTGCTTGACTTACTATTAGGCAAGCAATACGAAAATGTAGACTTGTAAAGGTTTTGCGTCTGTGAGATTAAAGACAATGGACCACGACCTAAACCCATGAGTCCTTGCGCTGGCAACGATGTTCCGGTGGCTTTGTTGATGCACCCAAAAGTGTAGCCTGGGATGGCGTCATTGGCTAATGTTAGCGTATCTTGTGTCAGAGATGCTGTGATGGTTGATCCACCGTAAGTCATATTGAAGCCACATGATTTGCTCACCGTGCACGTTGGATTTGGAGCCTGCAAAAAGCAGTTTTATCAAATTAATATTTGTGTCAATATTCGTACTATCGTACTACTTTACAACGTATTTCGATAAAAAACATGTTATGAATGCATTGTTAAATGGGTTACGTTCTTTAATTTGTAAATGAACAGTCTTTTAGCAAACACTAACCAGCGTGACGACAAAAAATATATATCATACAGTAAAATGTGCCCTGCTAGTTGGTACAGTTTATAAAGTTAACGAATCTTAATACTGTATATACAATACCCGTGACTAGCTAGAACTGATTTTTGTTATAAGTGGTACATAGGGCCCGTGACTAGCTAGACTTCTTTACTTTTAAAATTCATTTCTTCAACGAAAGAGTCTCAAAGTTCGAATCTCGATGAGTGGGGGAAATGATTTAAAGTTACATGAATTTTCTCACAAACCTGAACAAGTTATTGTCAACAATAGTTCTGGTGATCCCAAAATAATAGCCTAGTAAGAATCGATTTACTCTTTTGGTTCGGTATCAATATTACGGTTTAAATATGGTTTGGTTTTGAATAATACAATCAGTAAATTAAGTTTACAAAAAAACAATTAGCATATAGTACAACGAAGTGCATTTTGTATATATACATATTTTGTAAGTTGCATTATATATGTATACTGCTGTAAATTGCATTTTGTATATATATATATATATATATATATATATTTTTTTTTTTTTTGACTAAAACATTTTGTATATTTACTTCTTTTTAACAAAACATTTTCTGTTTTCTATGATTTTTATTAGTTAATAATGATAAATTATAATTTTAAAATAATAATTGTATTTATTAATTTATATTAGTTTAACATTGTGAAAACAAATAATCATAGAAATGATACATTCATAACTAAAATATGATATAGATATTTTTATACCAAAAAAATATGATATAGTTTTAAAACAAATGGAGTTAAAGTTTGATTATTCATTTCGGTTTGTTCTGTTTCAGAGTATCGTTACCGTTCTGATTTGAAGAATTTACGTCCATCCGCAAAAGGCTATGCATCTAATCTATCCCAAGAGTATATAATACAATAACTCATTACCTGTTTACATTGGGAAGCTTCGCATTGAACAGTGCGAGAAGAGCTTGACTTTGAAGGGTCAAAGAGAACAGAGGAAGCACAACCAACGCAAGCAGAACAAGGAACCCAAGTAACGTCATTGCTAGTGTCAAGAGCCACGAGCATGGGCTGGGCCGGTGTCCCAATGTTAGCCCTCACGATGTAAGTCGGGCTCTGAACGATGGAACGTCCCGAGGCGATTGGGACCCAAGGTTTCTTACCAACGGCGAGGCTTGACAAGTACTGGAGACGAGCATTGTCTTTAGTAAGTGTGCTTTCCCATGAGACAGTGTTTGGTTGTTTGTATGGAGAGCAAGGACTGTCAATGTGGAACACTCTTAGATCTGAGGGGTGGCCTTGTGGGCTATTTCCATTGCAGTTTAGTGATTCAGAGTTCAAGATTAAGAGAGAGATGAATAAAAAGAGGAGTTGGATTCTCATTTTCTTAGATCTTATTTTGATCTTTGTGGGTTTTAGTGTTTGTGACTTGTGAGTGTTTATATAGTGAATGATGACTGAGTGTGTAGAAAGTAATAAGAATTAAAAAATGAAGAGTGGGTTTACTTGAGAGAACAGACTGTATCCCATCTCCTTTTTTCTTTCTGATTTTTCCAGGTCCTCTAAATATCTCATTACTAAGGAGTTGTAATTTGTAGTTTGCTTTGTGTATTATTCAATTGTTTTGTGCACTGATAGTTTAATATTAGTTAATTTTCTAAAATACCATAAATTAGTAGTGCATTGGAAAAGGCTTTAATAATAGTTTAATAACAGATTTATTTATATATTTTCTAAACCTATATAAAAATTGAATCAAACATGTTATTATTGTAACAATTTTAATGATGTATAACATGCTAGAAACCGATTTTAGTATTTTTTTTTGGAACACAACTTATTTTCGTTGAAACTTTAACTTTTTAGATACAATAACAAGAGACAATTACTCATCCTCCTGGATAATAAACATAAACTACAACAACAAAAAACTAATGAGATAATTTTTCAGAAAAAAAAAGATAACATCGAATTCGAGACGAACCTTGAATGCGTTGATAAAACTTCTGTAACCATGTTGGACAACTAAAATTTAGTCACATAACGTGACATTGAAGGCCAGCTCTCACATGCTAAAGCATCGAAGTATTCTTGATTGCATTTTTGACCCCGTAGAGACCGTAATATCCTGTGATAATCTCAAATCGATAAATATTTTTAAAATTTTTGCTTGGAAAAAAAAACGATAACAGACTAAAACATTACAGTATTACACAATAGAGATAACCATTTATCAGAACGTTTAAAAGCATCCAAAAGCTTAAAAGATTTGGTAAACGATGCTAGATTTTTGATAGTTATTCATATTTATTTGGTTAGAAACAATTCTAAGGAGTTATCCAAATTCATAGGAATGTGTGGAGCAGTCTTGCTTAAGAAGAGATCCGAGAAAATGAGTTTGATAGTGTATTCTTGAAGAAATGTCAAAGGGAATCAATCACGTGAGTAAGGGCTAGTGATGTATCGAAATAAATGCATTATGTTTTGTTGCTTAATATGGAATGTATCAAACTACGCAATACTCATTAGTTATCAGTTATCACCATGTGGTGGGTTACATCTCACACTGGCCTCTTTTCCACTCTATAGTGCTGTCAATCAATGATTCATTCTCGTTTCAAAATTAAGAAAAAAGTTTGCCGCCTACACTAACTATAGTGTAATATGGTCGAAAACATATCTTAAGTACGATAATATGTCAATAAATTTATAAATTTTATGTTAATCCATACCACATTTACAAATAAAAAACATTATGGTGAGAACTATATAATTAGGTTTAATTGATTTTTACAGTCTGTAATTTATAAACTCGAATTCAATTTAAATAAAAAACAATTGTCTTTACCAAAAAAATTGACGCCATTTCTAAGATTCTTCCAACAAAATTGATTTGGGGATTTCTAACACAGAAAAAGAGAAAAAGACCAAAGAGAGAGATATTACCAATCCAACCAACATCATTTCTTTTTCTTAGAGTTGATTTGTTATAAAAACAAAATAGATTTGGAGAAAAATCTAAAATTAAAGTGTTATTGGAGAAATTCGTGTGTGGATAGTGTGATTTTGGAGGATTCAGTTGCAGGAAGAGAGTTTATCATCAGGATACTGTCGAGATGTAAGAGTCATATCATATCACTCACTCAAGGTCATATGAAGAGATTGTACGTATGTATCTTCATCTTTGATTGTCTTCTACCTGCAGATATCGAGGAGTCTAGGAGATGAGGAACAGAAAACGCTTTATGCAAAGCTCGGAGACATTCTTCTGACACAAACTGCAGGGGAGGTTTTAAGAAGTGAATGTAAGTTCTTTCACCTCTGTTAAGTGTAGGTTTGTCACTCTGTTCTCAGTTCCTGTCCTAAGTTTCTGGTTAGATTAGACCATCTAAAACCTTAATTTATGTCTGATTAATATTATCTAAAACCTTAACTTCTCTAGTGCTAGTCAAGATTGAGAAGCTTCAATTCAGCCTCATGAAGATACAGAAAACAGACACAAAAGCAGGACTTTCCCTGCAAGTGCCATGTCTAGCAACTTGTGGGAGATTTTGTTCATCCAATGAATAACCAAATGACAAAAGAAAACTATGGCTGTTGATTAAAAAGAAAGAACAGTAGGCTGTTGATTAAAAAGAAAGAACAGGAGCCGATGACTAGAAATCTTTTTGGAAAATTTTAATACATAAGATATTGGTTGGGGCCTTTGTCTTCTTTTTAAAATGATCTCACTAGCCTCGCTATATTCGATCTATTCATTTAGGATGGGCCTAGAATTTTCTTGAATCGCTGACTTTCTGTTCTAGAATGTGAACAGAAACACTTTTTGCAAAGTCGTTGAATAGAAAAAGTCAACTATGAAGAATGTAAAGGTCAGGTAAACATCTCCATCGCACAGGAGACGACTTCTTCAGACTGTTCGGCCCTCTCTTATTATGAGTTGAGAAGGTAATATCAGTGGCCCGAGCACGTTCACACATTTACATTACGACTTTTCATACATCATTTCACTTTTCATACATCATTTCACTATATTTAGGCATAACACCATTACTTCTTCCACCATTCTCCAAACAAAAATCAAAATGTTGACTCACGCTATTTCTAAACCCATCCTTATAGTAACCATTCTATTAGTTATACAAACATTCTATACCACAACAAAGGCTCAAAACTGTGGTTGTTCGCCAGACCTGTGTTGTAGTCAGTTCGGTTTCTGCGGTAGCACTTCAGACTATTGTGGTGTAGGTTGTCAACAAGAGCCTTGTTTTGCCCCTCCTCCTGCAAACGGTGTCTCGGTTGATGAAATTGTCACACAAGAATTCTTCAATGGAATCATCGACCAAATTGAGTCTAGTTGCGCTAGTAATGGATTTTACAGCCGATGAGCTTTTCTTGAGGCCTTAGAGTCATATTCCCGTTTCGCTAGGATTGGTTCGGTCGATGATTCTAGGCGTGAGATCGCAGCCTTCTTTGCCCATGTCACGCATGAAACTGGACGTAAGTACAGCTTGATGCTTCATTTATATATGTATTTTATTTTATTTTTTATTTTTATGATACATGCATGATGTAACAATTTTGATCGTTTGTTTCAGATTTTTGCTACATAGAAGAAATAAACGGACCCTCAAGAGATTACTGCGACGAGAACGCAACGCAGTATCCTTGCAATCCCAACAAAGGCTATTACGGGCGAGGACCGATCCAACTCTCTTGGAACTTCAACTACGGGCCAGCTGGAACCGCGATTGGTTTCGACGGTCTCAATGCACCGGAAACAGTAGCCACGGATCCAGTCATATCCTTCAAGACCGCCTTGTGGTACTGGACCAACAGAGTTCAGCCCGTTATCTCACAAGGCTTCGGTGCAACAATCCGCGCCATCAACGGCGCTTTGGAATGCGACGGAGCCAACTCAGCGACGGTTCAAGCCAGGGTTCGTTACTACACCGATTATTGTCGTCAGTTGGGCGTTGACCCCGGAAACAACCTCACTTGCTAACAAAAACATTTAGTAGTAATCTATTTTATTTGTATACACATCAAAGAAATAAAGACAATGCTTAAGGATGTAATGAAACATTAATGTTTAAGATTCTTGGTCCCTTAATTATATAAAATAACTTAGTTAATGTTTTAATGAAACGGCCTATGAACTTGTTACATCATTTATTAGAAAGACATGGAAAATATTTGTTGTGATCAGCACCATAGGAATGAAGAAAGCCTTTGAAGACATGACCACTTATGGTTACAGTCGCTTGATAACCGATCTCTGCTTGTTCGTTGTTGCTTACCGCCGTTACTCTCGTCCGTCTAAAAACCGCCGGAGCTTCGATTTTCCCCGGCAACCTTTCTTTGAAGCTTGTCTCTACAGTTTCCACACACAATAACAAAAAATCCAAAATTCAGATCCAATAAGTTTTTTTTGTTTTTAATTTAATTTTTTAGATTTTTCAATTTTTCATTACCTTGGCGAGAAGTGGTTGTCGGGACGATCAAGACACTTTTGGTTTTGTCGGAAGAATCGATTTTGAGCTTCTTGTTCCTGTCGGAAGACGACAAAGAAGAAGAGCGGATAGCAGCAGAAGAAGGAACCCACGTGCTCTTCACGTGAGTGGCGCAGTTGTACCCTCTGACTTTGCAGCAAGTCCTACACCTTTCGAACAGACACTCTTTCTTCGCTCTGTTCCCACAATCTCTGCACACTTTCTCTTCGACATTACTGTTCCTCGACGACTTGTTGATCTCTTCCACCGCCGAGAAGTTTACCGGCGAGGGCTGCGTGATCTGCGACGACGGTTGAGGCAAGAAGACGATGTTTCGGAGGCCTAGCATGTAGTCTGCAGTACTGATTCCCGCAGCGGTGACGACGGTGGAGGAGTGATCAGGGACGGTGTTGGAGAAAGGAGTTGATGATGGTGAAGGTTGATGGTGCTGTGGCCATGAGAGGAGAGAGGGTGGGTTAGCCACTGTGAAAGTAATTATAAAGCGCGTGGAGGTAGGAGCTAAGTTGTTATAGGTTGTAGACTAGTAGGAGAGGTAGCTATTGAGGCTAGTGAGTAATAAGTAGAGAGAATTTCATTATAGGTCACTTTATGACATCTAATAACACAATGGGACACTTTCGACTCTTACGACAGTTTTTCACATTTTCCCATACATTTAATCATAAAAAACTCCAAAATACCCTTCTTCCTCCCTTTTTTCTCGTCTGTGGATCACGGCTAATTTATTTTGTTAAAAATTATCGACGAAGAACAGAAAACAAACACCGGCCACCAAAGGCAGTCTCTGCTTTTTCTGCGTATGGAGGAGAAGCGACATCGAATCGACTTCGGTTTTCCTCTTCCTCTTTGTTGACGGCGGAGGAATGGATAGATAAACGAGGGCGTCGGGACTACGGAGATGAAGTAAAGCGAGCGTACAGCGAATCGAAAGATGAAACCTTTGGAAAGTTGATAACGGCGGAGGAGCTCGTCGGAGATGATGAAGCCGGAGAAAGAGTTTGGTCGATACTGAAACTGAAGTTTGATTAAGTTGCGAAAGACAGAACGTAGAGGAATTACATATGTTGGAAGCGGAGAAGTCTTTGGTGATTCGTAAACTGTTTTTTCTTCTTTCTTGCTGGAGAAAACATATTGAGAATCATGATTGATAGAGATACAAAGAAACTCAAAATCATGATTGAGAAAGAGAGTACACGCAGACTGAAAACAAGTAAATATAGATATGTTCTCATCTAGATCAAAGATGTACACATGGATGTCATGTAGGAGTGTACACGTGGATTATAATACGGTGTACATGGGTTGCCTCTCTTGCTTCTCTCCTCTGGTTCGCTTCAAAGCACAAAGAGCGAGATAACAATGCGAGAAGTCTTCAACTCAGTTCTGTAATTTCAGAGAAAAACTATTTAACTAATTTGCAAATAATTTAAAAGCTCGCCTTTAATTACCATTTTTGCTCAGTAGTTTGAACAAGAACTGAATGGATGAAACCATTATTGAATCATGATGGAGAAAACATGTAAAGTAAATACACAACAAGAACAAGATCACTTCGTTTCCAGCTTTTTCCTTCTTTCCTCCGAACAAACTCGTCTGAATACTTTACAACCTTTCCTTTGGCTCAGAGGCCTTCAGATTCTCTGGTATCTGCATCTTGACCGGGTAAGAAAACCCCAGATTCAGAACCAACGGTTTCCTTTCCACCGTTTCATGATAACCAACACCCCCTAGTATAAGCTTTTTCTCAAATCCCTCTTGTACTTCCATAAGCTTTTTTTTTTGCTAAAAGTGTACACGGTTTGTTAATACATTGTACATATGGATAGTATTATTGATGTACACTTCGATAAAGAGGTGTATGTGTCCATGTTGAAAGTCTTTTGTTGTACATATGAACCCAAATTTGAAAGCAAGCAATGGAAGTAACATAAACAAGCAAGCTTTACAGTACATCAGACGCATACAAATTAACTCAGACAAGAAATATTTTCTTCTCTTGTGCACTTTTCAGAAGTTGTACTGAAATAGTCCACGGCTATGTGCGTTAAATCTGTAAACCAAGTTTTTACAGTAACTTCACAAGTCAGCCTTGACACAATCCTAAATAACCTGTCCTAGATTCACACTAACAAGAAAGCTTTAATCTTTTATAAACCTTGGTTCCAACTTTGAAGAGAAACGAAGGTTCCGCAAACATTTTGTTTCGAAGCATTAAGCATGTCCTCATCATCATAACGACGGAAATCATCTCTGTAGATCGAGATAACAAAGAAACGATTCCAAATAATTTCTCAATATTTACAGGCCATGTCTGATTTGATAAAGACAAAACTTTGATGTTTCTCTCTACTCGTAAGTAGTAAACAAAAGAGAGGAGTATGTACATGTGATTGTCTACGTAGCCCAGGAGTCTCAGAATGTGATTGTCTCGTATTCTTCCGATCATTTGGATCTCCGCCGTGAACATGTGGTTGGTCCTTGTTCCTCTCCACAGCAACATCCATTTTCAAAGACAAAAAACGTCTCGATTTCTTTAGTTAATCATGTGATTAATTATGTGGGTTATGATCCACTTTGATTAAAGATAAAAGATATCTCTTTAACTGAAGAAGTTGTTGATAAAAAAACTGCAAAATTGAAAATTGAGAAAGGTAAAGTAGCAGACGAGAGAGAAAGAAGGAAGAAGATAACGTACAAGTAAGAAGATGTAATAAATCATCTAGTTTAGGATATCAATGTCTTTTAGTCATAACAAAGTGTCTGAGTAGTCTAAAGTGATTTACAAGGTAATAAGAAACTTGAAAAGTGAAACTTGAGTAGTGAGAGAGAGAGATATGGCAGTGACAGAGATAAGAGGAGTGAAAAAGTAAATGTTTTTGTTTTTTTTACACAGTTTTCCGTTCATCTTTAGACATGGACTTTTGGGTATTCGGATATAGGATTAGGTTCAGATTAGGTCGTAACATTTAAATCCAGTAACATTACAATAGATCTAGACCGAACCAAATATGTATTTTTTTCGAATCGGTTTCGAGCTTTTGAGTAACAAAAATGTGCTCATGCTTAAGTCACATGTTTGTAATGGTTAAAAAGTCACATGTTCCTTACATTTTCAAGCAGCAGCACATGCTATCTGGTGGGAAAGAAACAGACGCAAACATGGGGAGAAAGAACGTCCGGTTGCACTTTTGATCAAGATCATCGACAAAAATGTAAGGAACAGACTATCAACTATTAAGAGACAAGGAGATCGGAAGATGGATGCAGGGTTGGGAATTTGGTTCGGTTCAAGAGGATAATTTTTAAAATAGAAGCATAGTCTAGTTCTTTACATTTCAATCAAAACGTTACAAGTTTGTACAAAAGTTTTGGATAAATAAAATTTAACATTTATTCAAAAAAAAAAAAAAAGTCAGCAAAAAAATGATTTTATTATGTTTTGAAGTGGGTGGGTCCCGTATTTATTGGAAAAGTACCCGTTTAAATTGGCTTTTTTGCCACATTAATATCCCACTTTGTGTGATCTATGCGCATCTACTCTCTACTCTATTAAAATAGAGTCCTATTTGAAATTTATCTTGGCATATTTTAAATTGGACCTATTGAATATGTTGTGACCAAATATAAAAACTCTTTCATATACAATCTTAAATCGTAACGATATACTTAAATTAATTGTTGGGTATACATTAAAACTTTGAAATAACGGGTTGGTGGATTGTTTCGTGAGTCAGCCATTCTCTTGGATTCAAACAAGAGTTTTTGCTTCTTTCAATCATTTAGTGAAAGGAATTTCAGATATCAGGTCTGGTTGATCCATACGCAAATCATGTAAGTATATCCGATCTGTTTCATTTGATTTCACGCTTTTACTAATCCCCAATCTGCTTTTTAGGGTTTCTCTGAGTAGACTGAATCATGGGAAGCGAAAAATCTCTGCAATTTTTTTCTAGGTATACAAAACCTTGAGATAAGGTGTATGTGAATTTGTGCGTTAATCTACAACTGGACTTGCCATCAAAATGCATATAGTTTTCTAAGGAGTCAAGTGTTATTTCTTACTTTGCTGGATAAAGCTTGATCCCTTAGCATTGATGGAGAAATAGCCTCAACTCTGGGTTTCTTTTCCGGTTTTAAAGATAGCTTTTTTCCAACGAAAAAGATAGCAACTTTATAGAGTTTATGTGCTTACATGCTCAGCTGTTTGGTAAAGGATGTTTTTTGATAACGAGAAAACAAAGATAAGAGCTCAGATTAGTATATGTGATTCTGACCCTTGATTGTTGATCATCCCATCAACTCTTTTGTGATTTTTGTCTTGAATCAAAGTAACAGAAACTATGTTTTGTTTAATGCAGAGCTCATGTCAGTCCCTATCTGAGTGGAACAGTGACAAGAGTGAAGTCTGGAGTCAAGGCGAAAAGGTATCCCCTTCACATGTTTCTGTCGTGGTGTTGAACGTGTTGCTCAGGCATTCCAACTATCAAATTTGCCGGCCTGTTAAATCTGCTCAGTTCGTACTTGATCTTCTCAAAATGTTGAGAGCAATGCTGAGGTGACTTTGGAGTTTTGACTCCATTACTATGTGTTTTATTGATTTGGCGCATATGTCCAATTGCTAATTGCCTGTTATGCCTAAGAAGGTTTACGTGAGGAAGAAGAAGAGAGGTTTGGCAGAACAAGAGGGAGTCGTGGAAGACATTCAAAATAAAGAAGGATGAAAGACTCGGGGGCAGGGAGAGGCTTTCATTATTATAGAGAAATAGATATAAATACAGAGTTTGTTCGTTTAGATCTTTTTATCGAATTTGTAAAATCATATCTGGCGGTTAGAGAGCTGGTGCTCATCAATGGCGATCGGAGATCGTGAGCTCGATTAACGGGTTAATCAGTAGCGATTTGTAATCATCACTCTTTCTCTGCTTTCGTTGTGAATAAAGGACTCTGTAATTCTCTCTTTCGACTTTGTTCATAACAAATTGGTGCGTCGTGACTTGGGATCGAGATTACGCGATGGGATCGTTGGACGATGATGATCAGATCGCAAGCGAACTACGCGGTCAGGTGCAGGATTTGACCTCGGATGTTGAATATCTGAAGACTGGGTTTGGGAAGATTCTGGAGGAGTATCGCGGTTCTCAGACGCGATTTACGAAGATCGAAGAGCGTTTGGAATCGGTGGATCTCAATGTAAAGGAGATGACTCGTCTGGTATCACGAATGGAGGGGATTTATTCAGCGGAGAAAGCTCAAGGGAAGGAGATCGCTGGTTCTTCACATCCTCCATTGCAGGTAAACTCTCCGATCTTGGAAGTAGCGAGAGAGACTCCACCGTTAGGTTATCGGAGTGTGATGGAAACTCGTGATGGTTTGCTTAAGAAAGTTGAGATGCCTGTGTGTGATGGTTCGCGTCCATTCAATTGGATTGCGAGGATTGAGAGATATTTCAGGTTGGGAAACTATCAGGGGGATGATCGTTTACAGCTGATCTCGATAAGTTTGGAAGGTCCGGCGTTGAATTGGTATAACGGCGAGATGGATACGGAGCCGTTTAGTGATTGGCGTCAGTTTAAGAAGAGGTTGGTTGATCGGTTCTGCGGAAATGTTGAGGAAGAACCGGGGAAGAGATTATTTGGCCTCAAGCAAACAGGGTCTATTCAAGACTATGTTAATGAATTTGAAGAGCTGATAGGGATCGTACCAGATGTAACGGAGAAGAGCAAGATTGATATTTTTTACAATGGACTGAAACCTGCTATGCAAGAGATTATCAAAATCAAAGAACCAGTGGGGCTGCGGCAACATAAAGAAGCAGTGTTGAAAATGGAGTCCAGCGCCTTGTGTCAGGTTCTAAGTGGGGTAGTAGTTGCTGGAGGGAGCAGTAAACGTTCAACAAATACACCTTGGCGTTCTACTACAGCTTCTTTCAAACCAAAAGGATAGACGACAAACAAACCAACTCCAACGACGAACACTGAACAAACAGGACAAAGACCTCAATATATGTATACGCGTGAGCAGTTGAAGGAACGGAAACGTTTGGGTCTCTGTTTCAAGTGCCCAGCAAAATACTCTCCGGATCATGACTGTCCTAATAAGACGCTTCAGGTCATGACAGTGGTGGAAGGATTAGCGTTGGAAGTGTTAGATGATGAGTTATTAGCATGGGGAATGGAAGCTGAAGTTAGTAACGAGCAACAGCTGATGACTCTATCCTTGAATGCATTTTTGGGAAAAGATTCTCCAACCACAACTAAAATGTTAGCTACTTTTGGCAAAGCAGAGGTGGTTGTTATGCTAGACAGTGGAGCAACGCATAATTTCGTGTCTCCCCATATCATTGACAAGGCTAGAATGCATCTGGTTTCAAGGAGTGGGTTGCAGATTATTCTGGGCACAGGAGTTTCAGTGGAAGGTGTGGGAATTTGTTCAAACGTGGAGTTCTCAATTCAAGGCTTGTCGTTCGTAAATGATTTCATTGCTCTGGAGTTGGGAGGAGCTGATATCATTTTGGGAGTGCAGTGGCTTCGTACGTTGGGCAAATGCGTAGTTGACTGGGATCTTCATGAGTTTGCTTTCAACTATAATGGTCGAACAGTGCTACTGAAGGGTGATCCGTCGCTTCATGGGAATGTTCAGTCTCTGAAATTGCTTAAAAAAAGGGCGTTGGTGTGTAATAAAGGGGTTTCTTTGACATTTCAGAATCATTCTCTCTCGACATCTCCGGTACCTTTGGATATCTCACAAGTGTTGAAGGATATGGACAAGGTCTTTGCAGTACCTACAGGATTACCACCACTGAGAGGGCACGAGCATGCTATTCATCTATTGCCGGGAGTTACGTCTATTTCGGTACGACCTTATCGGTATCCACATTCAAACAAGGAGATCATGGAGAAAATGGTAGAAGAGATGCTCAAGAATGGGATAATTCGACCAAGCAGGAGTCCATTTTCGAGTCCAGTCTTATTGGTGCGCAAAAAGGATAATTCGATGAGATTTTGCGTGGACTACCGAGCTTTAAACCGAGCCACCGTGCCAGACAAATACCCCATTCCGGTCATAGATCAACTATTAGATGAACTGAATGGAGCAGTGGTTTTCTCTAAACTTGATCTACGATCCGGGTATCATCAGATTCGCATGGTGGAGAACGACGTAGAGAAAACAGCTTTTCGCACACATGAGGGTCATTATGAGTTTTTGGTGATGCCTTTCGGCCTTACCAATGCTCCAGCAACTTTTCAATCCTTGATGAACGAAGTTTTTAAGCCTTTTCTTCGGAAATTTGTTCTCGTTTTCTTTGACGATGTGCTGGTGTATAGCTCGTCATTAGAAAAACATGTCGAGCATTTGAGAAAGGTTTTGGAAGTGTTTGAGGAGTATAAGCTGTTTGCTAATTTGAAGAAGTGTTTATTCGGTCAGCCTCAAGTGGATTACTTGGGACATATTATCTCGGCGGACGGAGTTGCAACCGATCCGGCAAAAACAGAAGCTATGAAGGTTTGGCCTTCACCAAAGACTGTGAAGCAGCTGCGAGGATTCCTCGGTTTAACTGGATATTATCGAAATTACGTTAAAGGGTATGGCATCATTGCCAAACCTCTTACTGAGCTACTCAAGAAAGATCAGTTTGAGTGGACTGGTGTGTCTCAGCAAGCGTTTGATGAGTTGAAGCGAGCTATGTGTTCTGCACCGGTTTTGGCTCTGCCTGATTTTTCCGAAGTGTTTGTGGTTGAGACTGATGCGTCGGGTTTTGGATTGGGGGCTGTGCTTATGCAACGAAAACGCCCAATCGCATATTTCAGTTATGGTTTAACGCCAAGGGAGCAGCTTAAACCAATCTATGAACGCGAATTGATGGCTGTGGTGTTCGCCATTCATAAATGGAAGCATTACTTGATTGGGAGACGTTTTCAGGTGCACACTGATCAGAAGAGTCTCTAGTTTCTACTTGAACAAAAGGAAGTGTCGTTGGAGTATCATAAATGGCTTACAAGGTTGTTGGGGTATGACTTTGACATAATGTATAAGCCAGGGGTTGAGAACAAAGCTGCTGATGGCTTGTCAAGGATGCTTGCTCCGACGGTTGAAGCTGGAAGTTCTCAGTTACTTGCGTTAACAATGCCTCAGGCGATTCAGTTACAGGACTTGTTTGCTGAGATTGACAGAGATGAGTACTTACGTGCTTTAAAGAGAAGGATAGAGAAGAAGGAGAACGTAAAGAAGGGTTTGGCGGTGATACAGGGACGAGTATTCTATAAAGGTCGTTTGATGATTCCTTCAAATTCTTCGTTCATACCGGTGTTGTTGAAGGAGGCTCATGACTCAAAATTGGGAGGTCATTCAGGTGTGTTACGTACGTTGAAGAGAATACAGCAACAGTTTCACTGGCGTAAGATGAAGTTGCGGGTTCAGGGACATGTGGCGGCATGCGTAGTTTGCCAAACTCACAAGTACTCTACCCTGTCACCAGCGGGATTGCTGCAACCGCTCCCAATTCCGAACCAAATTTGGCAGGACATTAGTATGGATTTTGTGGAGGGTTTACCAATGTCAGGAGGCATAAATGTGATCTTTGTAGTGGTGGATCGTTTGAGTAAATTTGGTCATTTCATTGGGATGCGGCACCCGTTTACTGCAGCTGATGTCGCTGCAAAGTTTGTCAAGGAAGTTGTTCGTCTTCATGGATATCCAGCCTCTATTGTGTCTGATCGCGACAGGATATTTCTCAGCTCGTTTTGGAAGGAGAGTTTTAGACTCTCGGGAACGACATTGAAGTTCAGCTCGGCTTTTCATCCCCAAACAGATGGCCAAACGGAGGTTCTTAACCGCTGTTTAGAGACTTTTCTGAGATGTTTTGCTTCGGTTCATCCAAAGAAGTGGTCTCAGTATTTG
Organism: Brassica carinata; assembly: GCA_016771965.1. Classification (NCBI taxonomy): domain Eukaryota; kingdom Viridiplantae; phylum Streptophyta; class Magnoliopsida; order Brassicales; family Brassicaceae; genus Brassica; species Brassica carinata. The sequence goes on along the minus strand of CM028687.1, from coordinate 1,285,976 downwards.
ATGTGGGCGGAATATTGGTACAACACTTCCTTCCATACTGCCTTGAATACCACTCCTTTTAAGGTTGTTTATGGTCGTGATCCGCCTTCTTTATTACGGTTTGAGGATGGATCTACACAGAATTTTCAATTGGAGCAACAGTTGCGTGAACGAGATGAGATGTTAAAAGAGATTAAGGATTCTTTAGCGACGGCACAGTCGAGAATGACGAAAGCAGCTAATAAACATCGACGTGATGTGGTCTTTGACGTGGGTATGAAAGTGTTCTTGAAATTGCGTCCTTATCGTCAACATTCTGTCAAGAAACGCTTTTGTCAAAAGTTGGCTGCACGTTTTTATGGGCCTTTTGAAGTTTTAGAGAGGATTGGCAAGGCGGCTTATCGGTTGCAGTTGCCGTCATCAGCTAAGATACATAATGTGTTTCATGTTTCTCAGCTAAAAGAGGTGGTGGGATCTGATGTGCAAGTTTCTGAGTTACCTGAGGTACTCGCTGATGATGGTAGGTTGGTATTGACGCCTGAGAAGATATTGGAAGTTCGTTATGATCGTCATGGTTCGTTGGAAGTATTGATTCAGTGGGTCGGTTTGCCGCCACATGAGTGTTCTTGGTTACTTGCAGTGGAGGTTGAGCAGCTGTATCCTGAATTTGAACTTGAGGACAAGCTTCGTCTCTTTGGGCCGGGTATTGTTATGCCTAAGAAGGTTTACGTGAGGAAGAAGAAGAGAGGTTTGGCAGAACAAGAGGGAGTCGTGGAAGACATTCAAAATAAAGAAGGATGAAAGACTCGGGGGCAGGGAGAGGCTTTCATTATTATAGAGAAATAGATATAAATACAGAGTTTGTTCGTTTAGATCTTTTTATCGAATTTGTAAAATCATATCTGGCGGTTAGAGAGCTGGTGCTCATCAATGGCGATCTGGAGATCGTGAGCTCTGATTAACGGGGTTAATCAGTAGCGATTTGTAATCATCACTCTTTCTCTGCTTTCGTTGTGAATAAAGGACTCTGTAATTCTCTCTTTCGACTTTGTTCATAACATTGCCATTTGTGATTTTCAGGTCAAAGTTTTGGATGTTGTTGCCCTTTGCATATCACTCATCCAAGTGAACCAAGCAGCAAAACAGAGGTGGATGGACTTATCGTACCCTGGACGAATCTATGGTATGTTCTTCTTTTTGCAGCCTACATGTCAAACCCATGCCACATTGAGTTGATTTTGTCAGAGAAGGAAGAGCCTGTGAAGAAAGAGGTAAGTTATCCACCTCGATGGCTGTATGTAATCCTGATTTTCACCATCATCATTGATCTTTTTCTTCTTACACTTTGTTATACATTCTGCAGCAAAGTCAAAGAACGGAGCTTCTTCTTGAGCTTTCGTGATCGTTTGTGTTACAATCACACCCTTAAACTATCTTTACGCTTTTGAGGTTGATAAACATATATAAAATTTTGAAAAAGGTGCATCTGAGGTGTAATTTCGCCTCAATTTGATTAAGTTTACTAAGTTTTTTATTAAACAAAATAAATAAATAAATAGTTCATATTGTTTATTGATTTGTGTCTATCTTCAGAGACTATCCACCTTAAGCAATAACTCACTTATTAGAACCAATATAGTATTATGGGTAAACTTATAATAGGACAAGATACCACACCAAAGACCCATTTGAAATCTCAAAAATCAAAGTTTCGAATTTTATTGGACACGGCATAAAAATTGTTATATACAAATAACTGTTACCAACTCCAATTCCAACCTGAACCAAAACCGAAAAACTATTCGAAAATATATGAAATAATATATCTAAAATTATTAGTTAATCATATTAATACCTATACAAGATATATATATAGGGGTGGACGTTAAGATATTCATTTGAGTTCAGTTCAGATGTACTTGGATACAAAATATAATTAAAAGAAAATATATCTCATTTTTAATTTTATTTACTATATTTACATTATAATTAAAAAATATCTTCAAATCCATTATTGTAGAATATTAATCGCAGATTTTATTTTGAGTATATTATATAGTATACTACAGAAATGAATTAAATTAAATATATAAAATTATTTTAATTTGAACAAGAAAAGAATATTCAGTAGAATGTGTTAAATTGCAATAACTAAAACTCTGAACTTCTTTATATTACTTTAAAGAGATAAGTATTTTCAAAAACTTAATGTAAAAATATTTACATTTTTCTTAAAATTAGGATATGTTCGAACTGATTATTATACACACAAGTTATATTCACATGATATGATAAACACAAGTTATCTTCTATGGAAATTTTCACGTTCACTACAAAAGTAATAAAACCGGATATGACTATTCACTATATTAGTTACACAAGTCTAAGCAACAAAAGAATTAATTCAGCGGTTTAACATTCGTAATAATTTAATTTACCGATTTTATAAATCAAACAAAAAAAGTTACCCCGCGTTTTAACGCGGGTCAGAATCTAGTAAGCTTTTATAAAAGTAAGTGAATGTGTCTCTGTAGGGTGTGACTGTATATATTAATTAGAGTAAATATTTACTCTCAATTCAGTTTTTATCTAATTTCCACTTTTCTTTTGCGAATCAAGTGAAATAAGTTTGGAAAAATTGGCTAATTGAAACATATTCCGTAAGAGTTTGTCCACCTATACCTTTGAATATATTGTTTTTGTCTCAATATACCTTTGATTTTATAATTACGAAATTAACCTCTAACTCAATAAATAATTAAGTTTGGTTAACCTTAATAATAATTAAAATATTTTGGAATTTATGTTTATTAATTTTATTAAGAAATCCCTGATAATTAAAGGCTTCTTTATTTTTTCCATCATTATCACGAGAGAGAGGAACTGACGAATAATGAAGGCGATTCTCCGGTAGATTCATCTAATTAACTATATGGATCATTTGATTTGATGAGAAAGAGATACGAAAGAAGAAGAAAAGAAGAAGATCATTCAATCAAAAAAACAGATGAACTCAACGGCATTCAACAAAGCTTCACGTCAACAACATGATCAAAACAAATCAAATTAGTTAAGATTGCTTCCTAGATTTTCTCAAATTTTAAAACATAAAATAGCCGAAAATTTAGAATACGTATTCTAAATAAGATAGAACATAGAGAGAAGGTTATAATATACGTTCTAAACCTTTTAGAACATATAATACATGTAAGAACTGGATGTTCTATCTACGATATATGATAGAGTTAAGGATAGAACAGAGATAAATATTTTCTAGATTTTTCTACAATGAAGTAGAAAACCTAGAATATGTATTGTATGATAGAAATAACAATGCTTGTTAGTTAAAACTGAGCCATGCATATTATATATATAGATAGATCATAGATAAAAGCTTACAATATGAATGCTAAATTTTATACAACGCTGAAAACAAGTTAGAATGTGTATTGTATTCTTGTAAAAAGAGTTATAATATACATTCTAACAAATCTAGAACAACACGTTCAAATTGTTTTTGAACCTTAATTTTTTTTATACCACAACATATAAAATATTCTTATGAATGTATTGTTTTTTCATATTTTTCTGAACTTTGTATAATTTTTAATAATTATTTTCATTATTATAAAGGCATTTATGTCTAAAATTGACCAATTATTGCAAAGGTAGTGGGACAAAGACATTCTCATTATGGTTTATTTTTCCAATTTACCCAATAAGTTTCCCATCCGTTTACTCCAACAGTAAAGATATATACTGTAAATTATTTCTTCAATTTAAACAAGTGGAAAATTTTACTCTATTTTTTTCAAAAAAAAATTTCCTTTTTTACTCGCTTCATTTTTCTACCATTTTACTCTGCCATTAACCAATCACACACTTGGTGTAGTCAGAAAGTGTAAGCTGTCATTGAATGTAATTATTTCATGGTTTATTGTTAGGTTTTCACCAGAGCATACTTTCAAGTCTAATTGAATAGCATTCAACTTATATGCAAGAAGAGATTCTAGCAGGAAAGTAGATCCTTGTAGACGTTCAAAACCGAAGTGGCTGCAGTAGTCGGATACAACCCGAGAGAGAATGAGTAGGGTTCTGGTGGAATCAAATAGTTATCTTGGTAACACATGGTGTCCAGTTATCGTCTCCCCCAACCACTATGTGTTTATGGTCTAGATGCACCTACCCAATAAAACACCATTAAAATGTAAACACAAACAATACGAGGCTAATTGGTGCTCAAGTGCTCCATAAAGTCATTTCATCAAAATACTGATGGATATCGCTTCTTGAGATGATCTAGAGAATGTGGACAAGAAAAGGATTACTACCACGAGGTTTGTTCTTTGATAAGATCATCTTCATGTATTGCACGATGAAGCTCATAGGTTGTATTGCAAGTTTGCAACTAGCTAAAGCCCATGCAGAATTTTGGAAATTTTTCATAAGGGAATAAATCTCCAAATCATTGAAAAAAAATTTATAATTTTTTTTTAAAATGTTTTTAAGTCCCATAATCTCAGATCCGACCTTGAGCCAATAAGTAGGTGCGAGTGGTAAGGCACCAAAAAAATATTATAAATTTTAAAGACAACAGTTTTTTTTATAAATGATTGTGGTGGAATGGTTAATTGGAGAAGCATATATTCCCACACCATCCTTGTTTCTGAATGTCACCAACCCAACTAAAATTCAATGCACTAGTTGAATCTGAATATATTATAAAATATGAAACCAACATGGTTGTAATCTATATCTTCCTTGTTTTTTTTGCGCAACAATCTATATCTTCCCTAAGAGCCGGTACTAACATGATAATTTTCACTTAAATCCTGATTTTAATTTTTTTATAGTACTGTAGTGCATGTATGAGAAGCAAAGCCAAGGCTTTATGTAGCTGAACCAGAAAACCAATAGATATAGCCAATGAGCGGCTTACTTGTTCTGCTGACCAGAGATTTGGAGAATCAAGTTAGCCACCTTGGGAGAAAGTTAATACCAACTTTTAGTATGCAGCCTCTGTGATGAAGTAAGAAAGAACAAGATTGAAGATCCTACGAGGACTCCAGCATGTTGTCCATGCAACAGCTTCAAAGTGAAGAAGTATTATTCTGTCTGCCAAAAAGACATAACCTTCTGATATAAACAAATTAATGCAAAATAAGAAATGAAAGATCATACAGAAGATATGGAACATATACTTTTCTTTTATTTGGTTAAATTGATTCTCTACCCTTCAATTCTATGGGAATCTGTTAGCAGGTCTTGTAGCAAGCAGTAGCCAGTAGGGTTATTTTTTTGGTGACAAAAAGTTAAAAAATGTTATTTAAAAGATTTGATTTTTGATTATTTAGTTTTTTTTAGATGATGAGAGACAAGCGAAGAAGATGAAAATATTCATGAAATATTCATTAGATATAAATAGGAAACAATAGAGAATATAATAATGAAATGCGTATGGTGCAGTGGTTAATGGTTCGATGTAATATTGTCCAGATCCGGGTTCGAATCTCCCCTACCTCTCTAATAGAAATTTTTGTAATTAATTATTAATTATTTAAAATATTATAAAAGCCACATAATATTTTCGATTGACACATCATCAATATGTAACGGATAGCTCAGATTCCGTTATTTTGACTAACGAAAATTGGTCAATGTATGTAAAAGCGAATTTTGTTAGTTGGTGTATGAAATTTGAATATTTCATGTTTTGATGTATGTTTTAGCACGTGGTCCCAAAGATATGACGATCGGGGACGCATCCCTCTGTTGATGCATGAATTGGCGATTCATGCATCAGCGAACATGATCCCGATCAATACATATACTGACCATGTGCTAAAACATACATCAACACATGAAATATTCATTAGATATAAATAGGAAACAATAGAGAATATAATAATGAAATGCGTATGGTGCAGTGGTTAATGGTTCGATGTAATATTGTCCAGATCCGGTTGAATCTCCCTACCTCTCTAATAGAAATTTTTGTAATTAATTATTAATTATTTAAAATATTATAAATTTTTTATTTTTGGTGACAAAAAGTTAAAAATGTTATTTAAAAGATTTGATTTTTGATTATTTAGTTTTTTAGATGATGAGAGACAAGCGAAGAAGATGAAAATATTCATGAAATATTCATTAGATATAAATAGGAAACAATAGAGAATATAATAATGAAATGCGTATGGTGCAGTGGTTAATGGTTCGATGTAATATTGTCCAGATCCGGTTGAATCTCCCTACCTCTCTAATAGAAATTTTTGTAATTAATTATTAATTATTTAAAATATTATAAAAGCCACATAATATTTTCGATTGACACATCATCAATATGTAACGGATAGCTCAGATTCGTTATTTTGACTAACGAAAATTGGTCAATGTATGTAAAAGCGAATTTTGTTAGTTGGTGTATGAAATTTGAATATTTCATGAATATTTTCATCTTCTTCTCTTGTCTCTCATCATCTAAACAAAACTAAATAATCAAAAGCAATTATTTCAAATAACATTTCTTAAGTTTTTGTCACCAAAAGGAAAAAAAATAATCAAAATCATTAAAAAGACAAAATACTATTCTACTCCTTAATTTATAGAAATATATAACTATAAATAATTCTTTAAACAAATAATAAAAAAAATTGTGAATTATGTGTTTTTAAATTCAAAAATTTTATAGTAATTTAATATCAATTTTTTCATTTTTTCTAATTTTTTTTAAATTGTCGTTTTGAAATTCAAAAATGCTTTAAAATTGGAAAAAATTTGAAAAAAAATATTATAAATTTTTTTATTTTTTTGGTGACAAAAAGTTAAAAAATGTTATTTAAAAGATTTGATTTTTGATTATTTAGTTTTTTTTAGATGATGAGAGACAAGCGAAGAAGATGAAAATATTCATGAAATATTCATTAGATATAAATAGGAAACAATAGAGAATATAATAATGAAATGCGTATGGTGCAGTGGTTAATGGTTCGATGTAATATTGTCCAGATCCGGTTGAATCTCCCTACCTCTCTAATAGAAATTTTTGTAATTAATTATTAATTATTTAAAATATTATAAATTTTTTATTTTTGGTGACAAAAAGTTAAAAATGTTATTTAAAAGATTTGATTTTTGATTATTTAGTTTTTTAGATGATGAGAGACAAGCGAAGAAGATGAAAATATTCATGAAATATTCATTAGATATAAATAGGAAACAATAGAGAATATAATAATGAAATGCGTATGGTGCAGTGGTTAATGGTTCGATGTAATATTGTCCAGATCCGGTTGAATCTCCCTACCTCTCTAATAGAAATTTTTGTAATTAATTATTAATTATTTAAAATATTATAAATTTTTTATTTTTGGTGACAAAAAGTTAAAAAATGTTATTTAAAAGATTTGATTTTTGATTATTTAGTTTTTTTTAGATGATGAGAGACAAGCGAAGAAGATGAAAATATTCATGAAATATTCATTAGATATAAATAGGAAACAATAGAGAATATAATAATGAAATGCGTATGGTGCAGTGGTTAATGGTTCGATGTAATATTGTCCAGATCCGGGTTCGAATCTCCCCTACCTCTCTAATAGAAATTTTTGTAATTAATTATTAATTATTTAAAATATTATAAAAGCCACATAATATTTTCGATTGACACATCATCAATATGTAACGGATAGCTCAGATTCCGTTATTTTGACTAACAGAAAATTGGTCAATGTATGTAAAAGCCGAATTTTGTTAGTTGGTGTATGAAATTTGAATATTTCATGTTTTGATGTATGTTTTAGCACAGGGTCCGAGTATATGTACTGATCGGGACCGCATCCCTCTGTTGATGCATAAAATATGAATCCCCTATATCTTCCTTGTTTTTTTTGCGCAACAATCTATATCTTCCCTAAGAGCCGGTACTAACATGATAATTTTCACTTAAATCCTGATTTTAATTTTTTTATAGTACTGTAGTGCATGTATGAGAAGCAAAGCCAAGGCTTTATGTAGCTGAACCAGAAAACCAATAGATATAGCCAATGAGCGGCTTACTTGTTCTGCTGACCAGAGATTTGGAGAATCAAGTTAGCCACCTTGGGAGAAAGTTAATACCAACTTTTAGTATGCAGCCTCTGTGATGAAGTAAGAAAGAACAAGATTGAAGATCCTACGAGGACTCCAGCATGTTGTCCATGCAACAGCTTCAAAGTGAAGAAGTATTATTCTGTCTGCCAAAAAGACATAACCTTCTGATATAAACAAATTAATGCAAAATAAGAAATGAAAGATCATACAGAAGATATGGAACATATACTTTTCTTTTATTTGGTTAAATTGATTCTCTACCCTTCAATTCTATGGGAATCTGTTAGCAGGTCTTGTAGCAAGCAGTAGCCAGTAGGGTTATCTTGAGGAACATGAGGAGGATCATTGGGGAAAGGGTATACAATATTAGTGTAGATAGGCCGATCAAAGCCATTACACTGCATATTGGAGAGGGAAAAATCAAAGAAGCAATACAAAATCTGCTAGGTACTAGAAGATAATACTGTAAGTGGAACCAACTCTCAGGTTACAGAGTCATAACACACTATGCAGCCTCATAAAACTTCTCTTGGACATAAAAAAAGCTCCGTCGCCGGAACTCGAACCCGGGTCTCTCGGGTGAGAGCCGAGTATCCTAACCAGCTAGACTACGACGGATTTGTTGATTGTTGTAGATAAAGTATGCTAATATATTTAGTTATACGTTTCTTAATGAATTTAAAGGAAGTTTATGGATTACGATTTTGAATAGAATTAGATCCGCCGAGAAAAAGATAGAGTTGTTTGCTAATGTTAGTTTCATCATAATTCAATAATAAATGAATTTAATATCTACCTTTGAAATCAGATTACTGCAAGCTGAAGTGAAGTTCTAGTTTTGGCCTTGAGTGACTAGTGGTGATGGAAAATAAGTATTAATGTTTGTTATTTACCTCTCAAGTCTTTGGATATTGAATAATCAATTATAAAAGTCTTTTCTTGATTTGCTTACACACACTTTTAGATTAATTTAGCTATAGTCTCAACATCAACAAGACAACAACCTTAGTTTGTAGGTTTGCACCCTATTTTGTTTTTATGTGTAATACTTCCATCCAGATTCAACATCATATACTGTAACAAACAATCACACATTTACGTACATAAACAAAATAGAAAACTATAGGCTTTAAAATTAATTTATTACTCGGAAAAGATTAGACATCTAGCCACAATTATTATGCATTTACAAGTGAAATCTTATAAAGCTAAACCTTTAGAAAACTTTCCGCCATAGACTCTCATCACATGCAGTTAATATGTATATAAAAGAAACACATACAATATAAAAGCTTACCTAGAGATTAGAGCCAAACCTCACAACATAAAAGGACATCGTCGTGATCAGAACAATCTCCCAACCTATAGGAAACCGTCTAGATACACCCATAACGATCTCTAGATCGGAGCTTCCACGAGCAAAAGTTGCTTAGCCATGGCAGATTCTACTTCCCTCATTGTTACTAAAGAAACCAAAGGAGGCTGGAACGCTGCCGTTTTCATCATGGGTAACACATGAAATGAGATTTCTATTTCTCTTCTGAATATCGAACCAATCATTTTTGTATTTACGTACCTATATTAATTGTCAAATCTTTGCAGTTGTGGAGATGACAGAGAGATTTGCGTTCTACGGTCTTGCAAGCAACTTAATGACATTTCTAACGAACGAGCTAGGCCAGTCCACGGCCACGGCGGCCAAACACATCAACACATGGCTTGGCGTTTCTTACCTTTTCCCCATTCTCGGGGCGTTTCTAGCTGACTCAATCCTAGGCCGCTTCAAAACCGTTCTCTTGTCTTCCTTTGTTTATCTCCTGGTCTGCACATATACTTCTCTCTTTTCTTGAGATCTCAAACAAATATGAAAGGCTACTTATCTATATGATAGTTGATGTTGAAAATTATAGGGAATGGTAATGTTACCACTGTCGGTGACGGTGGTGGCACCGAGGCTGAGAGAAAAAGCGTTCTTTACGGCGTTATATGTGATGGCGGTTGGAGAAGGAGGGCATAAGCCATGCGTCATGACCTTCGCGGCTGACCAGTTCGGAGAAGCTAGCGCAGAGGAGAAGGCAACGAAGACATCATTCTTCAATTATTGGTATTTGTGCATCGTCCTTGGTTCTTCCATAGCTGTTCTTGCCCTCATCTTCATTCAGGTAATTATAATACTTCTCTATCTTTTTTCTTATTATGCAAAAACCTTTGTCTTTCGATAATATATAATCCAAACCAAACAATTAACTTTTTCTCTCAGTTTTTATCAAACCAGGATTTGTTTTCTGTTATAGTAAGAAATATATTATTTACAAAGTTCAGAAAACTGGTTGGGGGTAATTTGACGCTTTATAAGGAAACTACGTGATCTACTTACTATATATGTCTATATTACGATCCTATTTCATTGAAGAGAAGTTTACATGGAATATAGATGATATGTCTATGGTATTTTATATCCATCACATAGGAAAGTGAAGACCATGAAACAAAAAGATATCGTATATTGTTTTCTAAAGTCTTTTTTGGAAAACGTAACGCTATTTCATTTTGTTTTTATGTGTAATACTTCCATCCAGATTCAACATCGCATATACTGTAATAAACAATCACACATTTACGTAGATAAACAAAGTAGAAAACTATAGGTTTTAAAATTAATTATTTCTTACTCGGAAAAGATTAGACATCTAGCCACAATCAGTATGCATTTACAAGTGAAATTTTATAAAGCTAAACCTTTAGAAAGCTTTCCGCCAAAGACTCTCATCACATGCAGTTAATATGTATATATATAAAGAAACACATACAGTAGAAAAGCTTACCTAGAGATTATAGTCAAATCTCACAATATAAAAGGACATCTTCGTGATCAGAACAATCTCCCAACCTTTAAGAGACCGTCTAGATACACCCATAACAATCTCTCGATCGGAGCTTCCACGAGCAAAGTTGCTTAGCCATGGCAGATTCTACTTCCCTCATTGTTACTAAAGAAACCAAAGGAGGCTGGAACGCTGCCGTTTTCATCATGGGTAACACATCAAATGAGATTTCTATTTCTCTTCTGAATATCGAACCAATCATTTTTGTATTTACGTACCTATATTATTGTCAAATCTTTGCAGTTGTGGAGATGACAGAGAGATTTGCGTTCTACGGTCTTGCAAGCAACTTGATGACATTTCTAACGAACGAGCTAGGCCAGTCCACGGCCACGGCAGCCAAACACATCAACACATGGCTTGGCGTTTTTACCTTTTCCCCATTCTCGGGCGTTTCTAGCTGACTCAATCCTAGGCCGCTTCAAAACCGTTCTCTTGTCTTCCTTTGTTTATCTCCTGGTCTGCACATATACTTCTCTTTCTTGAGATCTCAAACAAATATGAAAGGCTACTTATCTATATGATAGTTGATGTTGAAAATTATAGGGAATGGTAATGTTACCACTGTCGGTGACGGTGGTGGCACCGAGGCTGAGAGAAAAAGCGTTCTTTACGGCGTTATATGTGATGGCGGTTGGAGAAGGAGGGCATAAGCCATGCGTCATGACCTTCGCGGCTGACCAGTTCGGAGAAGCTAGCGCAGAGGAGAAGGCAACGAAGACATCATTCTTCAATTATTGGTATTTGTGCATCGTCCTTGGTTCTTCCATAGCTGTTCTTGCCCTCATCTTCATTCAGGTAATTATAATACTTCTCTATCTTTTTTTCTTATTATGCAAAAACCTTTGTCTTTCGATAATATATAATCCAAACCAAACAATTAACTTTTTCTCTCAGTTTTTATCAAACCAGGATTTGTTTTCTGTTATAGTAAGAAATATATTATTTACAAAGTTCAGAAAACTGGTTGGGGGTAATTTGACGCTTTATAAGGAAACTACGTGATCTACTTACTATATATGTCTATATTACGATCCTATTTCATTGAAGAGAAGTTTACATGGAATATAGATGATATGTCTATGGTATTTTATATCCATCACATAGGAAAGTGAAGACCATGAAACAAAAAGATATCGTATATTGTTTTCTAAAGTCTTTTTTTTTGGAAAACGTAACGCTATTTCATTTTGTTTTTATAAATTACAAAGGAACGAGTGAGTTGGTCAGCAGGATTCAGCGTAATAGCAGGAAGTGTTGGAATAGCTGTAGTGATATTTCTGATCGGTATCCCGAGATATCGAAAACAAGTTCCGGTGGGAAGCCCTCTCACGAGGGTTGCCCAAGTCATCGTCGCTGCCTCTAAAAATGGCGACTAAGCACCACACGCCATCACTATGGCATATGCTACGAGGAAGGCACGGAGGAGGACAAGTCCTTGGAGTCAACGACTAATGCTCATCTTCTTGCCAGAACCAATCAATTCAGGTTCTTGCTTAATTCTTTATTTCTATATATGATCACCTCAGTTTTCAACAACTGTTTGTTTATAGAATAATTGACATCTAAAGTGGTCCAACATGTTTGCTTCATGGGGTACATCATATGCATTTTAATGTTAGTCTATTGGCATAAAGTATTGACATGAAAGTACTTAATCCAATTAGAACCGAGTCGTTGGAGTAACAACTGTATTTATATCGTTTTAATATACGTATTAGTATAAAATACCGTAGAGAGGATTGCGTTGAGACGTCGAAAAAGAAGATGAATGAATATTCTGAGGATTTGTTTATCTTCCTTTGAACGTGCATGGAATCATGTGAAGCCACTTAATTTGAACTTGTACTATAACTAAACTTTTAAAATGAAATGAACCAATAATTACATATTATTATTAAATAAGGTTTAATGATTATTACATTTTACTCATGAAATCGTACAACGCCATGTTCCTAGTCATGATGATCGTTAGATGGATAATGACATTGGGTCCTGGTTTACGCATTGAATATGTTGTTCTGACTTCTGAGTCATAACCCAATAATAAACATGTGTATAATATAAACCACATAATGATATCTATCACTTATCATATGACATCACTTTTACGTAATGCAGATTCTTGGACAAAGCTACAATCATCGATGAGGTTGATAATACGTCCAACAAAAGTAGAAACCCATGGAGATTATGTCCCGTGAACCAAGTGGAAGAAGTAAAGCTAATATTGAGGCTGGTACCGATTTGGATAAGCTTGATAATGTTTTGTGCCACACTTACTCAGCTCAACACATTCTTCTTAAAGCAAGGAAGCATGATGAATAGAACCATTGGTGATCACTTCACCATACCTCCTGCTGCATTCCAAAGCATTGTTGGTGTCACCATCCTCATCTTCATTCCCATTTACGACCGTGTCTTTGTTCCTAACGTTAAGAAGATCACGAATCACCACTCTGGAATCACATCTCTCCAGAGAATCGGCGTCGGCTTATTTATTGCTACTTTCAACATGGTAAAGTGTATTATCCTCACAGCATTCTACATATATTGCTAGTAGTTTAGGTTTGAATAGTGGACTAACATTTTTTTTGCCACATCTTTTATGTGGAGAATATAACCTGCCACATCGAAACTCCAAATGTAGAAGTTTATATATTCTCACAAGCCCCTTCGGAATAATGGTCCATAAACCCATTAGTTTCAACACTATCCCTATCTAGAATTTGGTTCAGGTCAGATTGGTCAGATGAATTAAGATCATGTCGGTTAAAGATTGATCCGGCCTCTGATTCTGATACCATGTTAAATATTAAGGACTTCCAACAATTGATTATAAGTGAATTATTCCAAGTCTCTTATATATTTACTCATATACCATCGAAACTACAGATGTGAGAGCTTATATTCTCACATTTTATTACCTTCAAAATGAAACTTATGAAGTTGTGTTTTTAACAGATGTTGTGTGGGCTTGTGGAGGCAAAGAGACTTAGAGTTGCAAGAGATCATGGACTAATTGACTCTCCAAAAGTTGTTGTTCCAATGAGTAGCTTGTGGTTACTTCCACAATACATACTAGTTGGTATTGGAGATGTATTCACTATTGTTGGTATGCAAGAGCTTTTCTATGATCAAATGCCTGAAACTATGAGAAGTATCGGTGCGGCCATCTTTATGAGCGTTGTTGGAGTTGGGAGTTTTGTTAGTACTGGGATCATATCTGCTGTTCAGACTATCAGCAAAAGCCATGGTGACGAATGGCTCGTCAACAACCTTAACAGAGCACATCTTGATTACTACTATTGGGTAATCGCATCTCTTAACGCTGTGAGCCTCTGCTTTTATTTGTTTATGGCTAACCGATTCGTCTACAAGAAAGTGCAAGACAAAGCTGGTGATGTTGAAGGAGAAAGAGAAGAGTGATCAGTGTTTTCTAAATATTCTATGTACGGTTCCATACTGGCTTTATGGTTTATATTCAAACTCAAATGATTGTTATGGTTGTTCTTGTTGAAAGACAAAATGCTTTATTATTACTATTGAGATTTGAGATCAAGTGACAAAATCAACAAGACATGAGTCTTATATAAATATGAGTTCTCCTCCCTCCTGAGAGTGACACATCAGATTCTACATCATCAATTCCACGTGTCTCTCTAAATAAACTTTCGTTTTTGATAGTTTGGGCTATGTTATTGAACACAGATATACGCCCAAGCCCATTATACTTTAATCATAAATCCAACAACTTCATCTCTTTCACGGAAAGTCGCCGCTGCGTTTTCTTCGATCAACCTAGGTAACCGTCGTACCTCGCAATCAATAATCCTCATTAAAGTTTGCTTTAACCCCACCGATCCACGTCTCCCACTATCCCTGATTTGATGGACCCTCCCTTTTCTCAAAAGCTTCAATTTACACCTATAAATATAACTAAGTGCTCTGGATCCAGTCAGATGCATTAGTTTCTCCTTTCCAAACATTAGAATCCTTAGAAAACCTCTCGCCAGCCATAGCTACCTCCACGATTCTTCGCTGACTTGATATCGAGCTGTCCTAACACTGTCGATTCACTTCGCTGAGATTACCGAGACGGTCAAACCGATACCTTTCAAGCTGTGTTGGTTTCGCAATAAAGAGCAGCTGCTTGCTTTGGCTAATACCCTTTCAAATTTCTGTTAATGTTCTTCCTGCATCCCACCAGAAAAAAAATTAGGTGGATGTCTTCTGGCGAACTTCAAAAAATACATGGTATGTGGGGCAAGAAGAGGGAAAATATAGTGAGTGAATGTTGAAACATGGGCTGAAGAAAGAGATGTATATGTAGTGGGAAGAATCACTAAATTACGTAGACTAGGAAGATGATTGGATGATGATCGGAATAGTTCCTTGGAAGTAAGTATATTTATTTTAGTAACCTCTAACTAAAACACATAGGAGATTTAATTAGTGACTATAATTAGTTAGAAGTCTAATGAGAATTTAGTTGATTATAGTATAAGGATGTTCGTCTAGCGTGCGATGACAGAAGATTAGGAAGATCTCAAGAGCTTATCACTAATGATTTTGAAAGAAAAACAAAGATGGAATCTAGAATTTGACTGTTTAAAAAAAAATCTAGAATTTGACCAATACAGGTGTTTTGCTTTATTAGGTTGCCACAGCTCGATTGTCATCCCTATATCACTGAAATCTGATGAGACACATGTTTCACATTTAACAGATAAAAACTTTGTTTTCCTGATTTAAGCAACATATTTTAAAGTTTGAGAGTTTGAAATAAATTTGGGAACCGGTTTGTCATTATTATTCATAGTCCTTTCTTACAATGGAGGTTGAACTTAAAATCAAATAACTGAAATAGTCGCAGCTTCTCTGATAAATCCAGTAACACGCTAAAAACAGAGATGACAGCATATAACGTTTACAACTCACAAATATAAAAGAAAAAAAAAGCTAAAAAGATAAATAAATGTGTAAGAGTTTTAAAATATTATGGCCCGGATTTAAAAGAAAACATCAAACACACTCAACACATATATGAAAAAAAAAAGATATTGGCACTATCTAAATGAATAACCTAATACAAAATAACATGATAGTTATATTAAAAATTTAGCCCATTAAATTAAAACATCATATTATGAAATTTAGTTAACCACAACGAAATTAAGGTTGAATATTGTAACATCAAACAATTTTAACGGTAAAAATTGATAAATAGAATAAGAGAAATCAAAGAAATAAATATTTAATAATAATAAAACGTTAATAATAAACATAATTTTTAAAAATATCTAATGTTTTATGGTAGTTTGTAATTTAAAAAATCTATGTGTATTTTTGGTATAGTTAAACTAAAATAAACATTGAGAGAAATGAAATAGTTACATTTTTAATTTTCATTATAACTAGACAAATTTATAATTTCTAAAACGAATAGTTAAAATATGAACCTTGATGGTATTTTTAGTTATAAATTAATTAAAAATTTAAATTAAATTTGTATTATTAGTTTATTTTACTTGCCCGCCCGTAGGACGGGTTTACCTTAGTCCTCATATATATCACACACAAACTTATAGAAGATAGAATCTACTGAGCATTTCTCCAAGTAAAAAAATAAAATAAAATAAAATATACAAATTTAAAAGAACTATGTATCATTTTTATATGATTATGTAAAGGGCATTATTCTTAACATAATCATACACAAAGAGAAAGGAACCTGTTATGTCTTAAAAAGAAAATGTAAAAAATAACATAATGATAGATGGTAGATGACCACCATCCCACAGATTATAAATGTTACAGATTGAAGAAAAAGGTGCAAGTAATTAATCTAACATACAACAGAGAGATCACTTTCACTCATGATCCACATCAAACCAGAAGTAGAGGTAAGCCTTCGAGTACATGACTCTAACACGCTGCAGTGCCAAGTCTCCGCTTGTAGCAACAGCCTTTGCACCTCCCTCTATCCTCGTCTGCAAAACAGTCACACTGTTTCCCTTAATCTTTTCAACAACGGTTTCCTTCACTTCCACATGGCTCAAGTTATCTTCTTCTCCATCTCCTCCAGCAGTGCTCACGATTGGGCATGAGAGATGATCCAGAGGGTTTGTTTCGCACTGAAGCACACATCCATCAATCGTTAGCCTTCCACTCCTGTGAAGCAAGCAGCAGCCAAGCTCGGCTTTTACTGTTAGATTCGCAAGCTTGCAGGTTGATAGCAACTCCAGGGCACTGCACAGTAAACATAACAACACAAAGCCGTATACCAAAGAACTTTCTCTGTGATAAATAAAGAAACACTAGCATGACGACATAGAGCATGATGTAATAAATGCGTTAAGCAGTAACTTCTAGGACGCTAAACCTCCAATGAAGCATTTAAAAGAAAAAAAGCTAAAAGATAAATAAATGTGTAAGAGTTTTAAAATATTATGGCCCGATTTAAAAGAAAACATCAAACACACTCAACACATATATGAAAAAAAAAAGATATTGGCACTATCTAAATGAATAACCTAATACAAAATAACATGATAGTTATATTAAAAATTTAGCCCATTAAATTAAAACATCATATTATGAAATTTAGTTAACCACAACGAAATTAAGGTTGAATATTGTAACATCAAACAATTTTAACGGTAAAAATTGATAAATAGAATAAGAGAAATCAAAGAAATAAATATTTAATAATAATAAAACGTTAATAATAAACATAATTTTTAAAAATATCTAATGTTTTATGGTAGTTTGTAATTTAAAAAATCTATGTGTATTTTTGGTATAGTTAAACTAAAATAAACATTGAGAGAAATGAAATAGTTACATTTTTAATTTTCATTATAACTAGACAAATTTATAATTTCTAAAACGAATAGTTAAAATATGAACCTTGATGGTATTTTTAGTTATAAATTAATTAAAAATTTAAATTAAATTTGTATTATTAGTTTATTTTACTTGCCCGCCCGTAGGACGGGTTTACCTTAGTCCTCATATATATCACACACAAACTTATAGAAGATAGAATCTACTGAGCATTTCTCCAAGTAAAAAAATAAAATAAAATAAAATATACAAATTTGAAAAAACTATGTATTATTTTTATATGATTATGTTAAGTACATTATTCTTAACATAATCATACACAAAGAGAAAGGAACCTGTTATGTCTTAAAAAGAAAATGTAAAAAATAACATAATGATAGATGGTAGATGACCACCATCCCACAGATTATAAATGTTACAGATTGAAGAAAAAGGTGCAAGTAATTAATCTAACATACAACAGAGAGATCACTTTCACTCATGATCCACATCAAACCAGAAGTAGAGGTAAGCCTTCGAGTACATGACTCTAACACGCTGCAGTGCCAAGTCTCCGCTAGTAGCAACAGCCTTTGCACCTCCCTCAATCCTTGTCTGCAAAACAGTCACACTGTTTCCCTTAATCTTTTCATCAACAGTTTCCTTAACTTCCACATGGCGGCTCAAGTTATCTTCTTCATCTCCTCCAGCAGTGCTCACGATTGGGCATGAGAGATGATCCAGAGGGTTTGTTTCGCACTGAAGCACACATCCATCAATCGTTAGCCTTCCACTCCTGTGAAGCAAGCAGCAGCCAAGCTCGGCTTTTACTGTTAGATTCGCAAGCTTGCAGGTTGATAGCAACTCCAGGGCACTGCACAGTAAACATAACAACACAAAGCCGATACCAAAGAACTTTCTCTGTGATAAATAAAGAAACACTAGCATGACGACATAGAGCATGATGTAATAAATGCGTTAAGCAGTAACTTCTAGGACGCTAAACCTCCAATGAAGCATTTAAAAGAAAAAAAGCTAAAAGATAAATAAATGTGTAAGAGTTTTAAAATATTATGGCCCGATTTAAAAGAAAAAGTAACAATAAAGAACAAAGGAGATAATAATGATAGATGGCCAGTTGACCACCATCCCACCTAATGTTACAAATGTTGCAGGTTGAAGAAAAAGGTGCAAGTAATTAATCTAACATACAACAGAGAGATCACTCTCACTCCTGATCTACATCAAACCAGAAATAGAGGTAATCCTTCGAGTACATGACTCGAACACGCTGCAATACCAAGTCTCCGCTAGTAGCAACAGCCTTTGCACCTCCCTCAATCCTTGTCTGCAAAACAGTCACACTGTTTCCCTTAATCTTTTCATCAACAGTTTCCTTAACTTCCACATGGCTCAAGTTATCTTCTTCATCTCCTCCAGCAGTGCTCACGATTGGGCATGAGAGATGATCCAGAGGGTTTGTTTCGCACTGAAGCACACATCCATCAATCGTTAGCCTTCCACTCCTGTGAAGCAAGCAGCAGCCAAGCTCGGCTTTTACTGTTAGATTCGCTAGCTTGCAGGTTGATAGCAACTCCAGGGCACTGCACAGTAAACATAACAACACAAAGCCGTATACCAAAGAACTTTCTCTGTGATAAATAAAGAAACACTAGCATGACGACATAGAGCATGATGTAATAAATGCGTTAAGCAGTAACTTCTAGGACGCTAAACCTCCAATGAAGCATTTAAAAGAAAAAGTGCAGAGTGAAAGAAATGACTTGAAAGGGAGTATGAGCTCCAAACCTGTCTGATCCTCTAGAACATACAAGGGTGGTTTCATCAGGAATCTCGCCACCACCAATCTGAACAAAGCAAAGATTGAGATGAAACTGAAACACTATCGATTCATTGCTCACTGGTACTTATGCCTAAGCATCATACCACCCATTCCTCATCAAAGAAGGCTAAATACTATTTCAGCAGCAAGGCATTGAGTCTTCCACTTAACTGAAGGCCATTGATAAAGCAGCAAACCCCTAACCCGCTGAAGAGTTCTAATGTGTGTGCATTAGTACAGTACTGATTAAACTATCATCTATATTCTGCAACTCCATCTATTCATCCTAAATCATGCTATACTTTGACTTGCTTTTCATTACAGCTTACCATCTTCCCATGTGTTGCCCAATATGAGAAAATGAGTATTACTAAGACGCAGGTGGGGTAGAATCCATCAACAAATGGGTTGAAGACTCAAAAGAATCCCAAAATCTTTTCAGACTTTGAAGCCAAACTGAGTCAAAACTTTTCAAGTCCGCAGCACGGTCAATATAAGCTGTGTTTCAATTTTTTTGGAACCTAAAATGTGGGATTGTTCTCTTTCAGATCTCTTCATCAAGAGCTACGCCATGGAATGGATCTCCATCATCTTATCAGAATACATAGGTGGCTATTTTTTTTTTTTTGTCATCAGGTGGCTATTCGTTCAAACGTTTTTCGATATAAAACATTTACTTTACAGAGACGTTGGTATAAACACGTACAATGAATCTAGATTATATTATTTATTACTTTTTGTGAAATTGTTGATCACGGGAATGCTAAAACTTCCATGAAGTAGCAAGCAATTAGACTAGAAACATATGATGGTTACATACCAGGCAAAGAGGCTTTTTAATCTGAATATTAGAAACGCGATGACTTCCACCAGCTCCTATTAAAATGGTATCGCCGGGTCTATAGGTGATAAATTGGTTAGGTACTTTGTGGACTCTTCATCTACTAATACCAAAGAAGTGTACAACACAAACCTTGCAGCAGACACAGCAGACTCAATGTCATGGAAAACACCAGGCAGGGATAAATCCTTCACAAGAGGATCGACTCGTAACCACAAGCGAGGGTGACAAGCCAGATATCTCCATCTGTGGCAAACGAGTGCTGTGTTATACCTATCTGCAAACTCATACCAGATACATAGAAAGCACTGAAAACAGATTGTAATGCGCAAATGGTTGTATCTTCGAAGCTTCAGACAAGGCAATACAGATCAAAGGATATGAATTCAATTAAAAAATATGTCTACCTAGTTAAGTTACATGGATATACAGCTACAGAACCGTAAGTATTGTCTAAATATTATCTGGGGCATGGGCATTTCAAATTTGCAACTTTGAGTCTAAAAGGCTTAAAATTTTTGAGCTACAAAACCGTAACTGTGGTCTGAATATGATCTAGGGAGTTTCAAAGTCGCAACCTTTGAGTCTAAAGTTTGAAATTTTGACTCCAAAGTTTAAACTTGTGAGCTGCAGAACCGTAATTGTGATCTGATAGAATCTGAGGAGTTTCAAAGTCGCAACCTTTGGGTCTTAAAAGTTTGAATTTTTGAGCTAAAGAACCGTAATTGAGTTGGTGTTAGATTCTAATTAGGAAAGACAATACAATTGAATCAATCAAGAGCGAAATTGAACAGAGAAACATAAGGGTATCGTTAAAACGAATATTCCAATTTACCTGGAATTGGAGAGGAAGCTGAGGATGTGCATGAGGCAACCATCATCGAGAATGTTAAGAGATGTGAGAGATTCAAGTTTCATTCTCTTCTTCGTCTTCTTCATCCTTGGTTCGGCGATTAGCTTGTCAAGATTTGAGATCTGAGGAATCTCCATGGATGGATGGGAAGCAATGAACCGCCGTCGTTAATCTCAGGAGCCGACAATGTGGGATCTTTCAGATCTCTTCATCAAGAGCTACGCCATGGAATGGATCTCCATCATCTTATCAGAATACATAGGTGGCTATTTTTTTTTTTGTCATCAGGTGGCTATTCGTTCAAACGTTTTTCGATATAAAACATTTACTTTACAGAGACGTTGGTATAAACACGTACAATGAATCTAGATTATATTATTTATTACTTTTTGTGAAATTGTTGATCACGGGAATGCTAAAACTTCCATGAAGTAGCAAGCAATTAGACTAGAAACATATGATGGTTACATACCAGGCAAAGAGGCTTTTTAATCTGAATATTAGAAACGCGATGACTTCCACCAGCTCCTATTAAAATGGTATCGCCGGGTCTATAGGTGATAAATTGGTTAGGTACTTTGTGGACTCTTCATCTACTAATACCAAAGAAGTGTACAACACAAACCTTGCAGCAGACACAGCAGACTCAATGTCATGGAAAACACCAGGCAGGGATAAATCCTTCACAAGAGGATCGACTCGTAACCACAAGCGAGGGTGACAAGCCAGATATCGCCATCTGTGGCAAACGAGTGCTGTGTTATACCTATCTGCAAAAACTCATACAAGATACACGAAAAGGCACTGAAAACAGATTGTAATGCGCAAATGGTTGTATCTTCGAAGCTTCAGACAAGGCAATACAGATCAAAGGATATGAATTCAATTAAAAAATATGTCTACCTAGTTAAGTTACATGGATATACAGCTACAGAACCGTAAGTATTGTCTAAATATTATCTGGGGCATGGGCATTTCAAATTTGCAACTTTGAGTCTAAAAGGCTTAAAATTTTTGAGCTACAAAACCGTAACTGTGGTCTGAATATGATCTAGGGAGTTTCAAAGTCGCAACCTTTGAGTCTAAAGTTTGAAATTTTGACTCCAAAGTTTAAACTTGTGAGCTGCAGAACCGTAATTGTGATCTGATAGAATCTGAGGAGTTTAAAAGTCGCAACCTTTGAGTCTTAAAAGTTTGAATTTTTGGGCTACAGAATCGTAATTGAGTTGGTGTTGATTCTAATTGGGAAAGATATTATAATCAATCAATCAAGAGCGAAATTGAACAGAGAAACATGAGAGTATCGTTAAAACGAATATTCCAATTTACCTGGAATTGGAGAGAGGAAGCTGAGGATGTGCATGAGGCAACCATCATCGAGAATGTTAAGAGATGTGAGAGATTCAAGTTTCATTCTCTTCTTCGTCTTCTTCATCCTTGGTTCGGCGATTAGCTTGTCAAGATTTGAGATCTGAGGAATCTCCATGGATGGATGGGAAGCAATGAACCGCCGTCGTTAATCTCAGGAGCCGACAATGTTAACGATTAGGAGTACATAATAAGATGCTTCTCCTTTGCTTCGAAACATCCTCACCGTTGGTTGTTTTGATTAGGTGGACTATCCAGGTCTCTCCAATCGGGTCAATTTAAAAAAAATAGGATTAGGAGAAAAAATAACTTTTCTTCCTCATCCAGCTTAAACCGGAATAATTAATTTTGTTCAAAAATTAGCGTTTACGGATTTTAAAATAGGGGAATTACACCCTATAACCATCAAACAAATTATAATTCACTCACTATCTAAAAAAAATCTCACCTATACAACTTATCTCTTATACAGAATATTGCCATATTGCCCTCACATGCAACCGGTGAAACCTGCAACAAAAAAAAACAGATTAATAACAATAATACTGAAAAGTAACTTGTGGCTCTTAAAAAACCACACACTCTCTTTCATACGTATTTTATTTTGGTGACTTTGCAAAAGGTGAAAGTCTTCTTCCCAAATTTGTTCTTGAATTGATTTCTTCTCACAAAAAAAGACAACCAATAATGGTAAAGAAGAGGTAACGGTGAAGGTGTACACGGTGAGAAAAAGCACCAACTCTTTTATTTCTTTTCCTCCTTCTCTTAATTCATTGATTTTCAGTTTCACAATCATGCTTTTGTTCTCATACTCTCGTTTTTGAATCTTGCAAATGAGATTGAGATTATCGCATCAGGATTAGATCCATGATGCTTTACATATCCAGTGGTGAAGAATAATGACGGCGTTTCGGTAAAAGTGTCGCCGTCTCGGAAAAATAGAGAGGAGATGAAGACGATCTCTATATGGTGGTGAAGAATACTGACAGTGATTTAAGTGAATGTGTATCAGCATATCAAAAAAAAACTGAAGAAGATGAACTCGCCGTCTATACTATATTTGGTAAAAGGAATAGTATAGTATATATTCTTTAGTGTAGCTTTATGTACATGTACCATACTATTTGATTTCTACACTATCATGGAAAATATAATAATTTGTCATGTCTTCAAATATGATAGTTTTGTTCTCTGTCATTTTGTGTGATTAATTGTAATATGAAATTCATACCATTTGACGATTAATAAATGGTGTTTTATTTTATTCACCAATATGTACTATACCATGTATTTTGTTCCATTCTATTTGGGTTTAACGTCTATACTTGGGTTTAGGGTTTACATATTAGGATTTAGGATTTACTATTTGGAAGGTGGGGGTTGAGGTTTTGGTTTAGTGACCCTATCATGTAACATTCCATTTGATGATTAATAAAGAGTGTTTTATTTTGTTCACCAAAATGTACTATACTATGTTTTTGTTCCATTATATTTGGGTTTAGGCTCTATACTTGGGTTTAGAATTTACTGATTAGGATTTAGGGTTTAGTATTTGGAAAGTGGGGGTTGAGGTTTGGGTTTAGTGATAGCAGTTCAAGGTTTAGTAATCAAAAGTTGGATCTTGGTTTAGCTTTTAGGAGTTGTGTGTTAGGTTAGAGCCATATACTATTTCGGTGATATAGAATACATGTGCCTTCAAGTAAACGTGCATTCAAGTGTCTAATATTTGAAAAAAAAATTTTATAGATTGTATTTGGATTTATAGGTTCCTGCCTAGGGTTTAGATTTACTGAGTAGAGGTTTGGGTATAGTAAACCATATTATATACATACTATTTCTTAAAAATGTAATAATCTGGTGACTGTCAATATTGAAAATGGGGGAAACTGTTTATATTTCGATGTGGGTTGAGATTTCCGGATTAGGGTATAGTTTTATCATCTGGGTTGAGTTTCACTAACTCACCCTCGTTACTCTGTTACTTGTATTAGTGATATGATTCCATCTATGTCGTAATGTCAGTCTATTCTATTCAATAATATAGTAGTACAATATCCATATAACCTTGCTAATAAAGTCTCCTGAATTATTGGAAGAGCTAAAGTTTAGTTTCCCATACACTCTAAAAGTACTATACTATATCCACCATGTAGTATAGTATTATGAACCCGATGAATGCCATTATTAGAAGGCGAGCTGTTTATATCTCGGATGTGGGTTGACATTTCTGGATTAGGGTTTAGTGTTATCAACTGGGTGAGGGTTTCACTAACTTACCCTCGTTGCTCGTTACTTTTATTAGTGATATGAACCCATCCACGTCGTAGTGTCAGTCTATTCTATTCAATAATATAGTAATATAGTATCTATTTAACCTTCCTACTAAAATTTCCTGAATTGTTGAGGTTTGGGTTTAGTGATAACAGTTTAGGATATAGTATTTAAAATTTGGGTCTGGGTTAGTCCTTCTATACTATTTATAAATATTCTATACTATGTGGCTACGTTAAAAAAATTGGCAGCATATTATAAAAATTATGTTAGAGTTTATAGTTCAGTTATTTGAGTTTAGATTTAGTAACTAAAGGTTTTGTCTAGGGTTTAATATTTAAGTGCATGGGTAAGGTTTAATATGTATGTTCTATATTATGGCTGATAAATTTTAAATATATAGTAAAACATTTATAGATTATATTTGGTTTATAATTTACTGATTAAGATATATATTTACTGACTAGAGGGAAAAGAGTGATGTGGATGACTTTGGCACTATCATTGTCAATAGTGTACATTAAATTTTGGCCACATCTTACATTGTTGACATCATATATAAGTACCTTATTCACCATATATTTTTTTTGGCCACATTATATATTTTTTCCCTTCGACGTAGTCTCTCTTTCTTCCCTTCGACGTGGTTTCACTTTTTTACCTTCTACTTGTACGACAAAGGGTTAAAACCGGATAAAAATAGGTATAAATGTTAGTTATTTATCTTGTTAAAATCACTGTCACCCACTTAATTTACATTTCAAACTTAGCTATCTCAAAATAAACCCTTTAAAATACAACAATAAAAACAATTCCGCTGCCAGGTTTTGAACCGGATTTCATCAAATTGAAATTAACCTGTGTGCTACAGCGGATCTGTTTCTACCGGTGTTTCATTTGCATTTATACAGAAGAAATAGTGTCTTGGAAAAGCCCATCAGAAAGAGATGTTAAACGGGCCAATCAGACTTAGATAAAAGCCTCTCCTTTTCCGAACATCGTCACCGTTGGTTGTTTGATTTGGTGGATTCTTCAGGCTCTCCAATCGGGTCAATTAAAAAATATTAAGAGAAAAATTAAAATTTTAAATACAACAACTAAAAATATGTTTGATTTGGTGGATTATTCAGGCTCTCCAATCGGGTCAATTAAAAAATATTAAGAGAAAAATAAAAATTTTAAATACAACAACTAAAAATATGTATTCATGGCGGGTTTTGAACCCGGATTTCATCAATTGAAATTAACCGGTGTGCTACAGCGGATCTGTTGCTGCTGTGTTTCATTAACATTATATAAAAGAAATAATATCTTGGAAAAGCCCATCAGAAAGAAATGTTAAACGGGCCCATCAGACCTCTCCTTTTCCGAACATCCTCACCGCTGGTTGGCTGTTTGATTAAGTGGACTATCCAGGTCTCTGCAATCGGGTCAATTAAATAATTGGGAGAAAAAGAACTTTTCTTAACCATTCAGCCTAAACCGGAGTAATCGATTTTATTCTAAAATTAGCGTTTACAGTTTTAAATACAACAAAAAGCATTCCGCTGCCGGGCTTTGAACCCGGATTTCATCCGATTGAATTTAACCTGTGATTGAAATTAACCTGTGTGCTACAGCGGATCTGTTGCTAAGTTTGTTTCATATATATTTATAAAAATAAGGGAAACGTTTTGGGAGAGGCTTATCAGAAAGAGATGTTAAATGGGCCAATCAGACATATAGAAAGCCTATCTTCTATGAGTAAATGCTTATTATCTTGAATTTAGTTTCGAATGAGGAAAAACTATGAACAAACTAACAAGAGTTTTCCAAAACGTAGTTCTAATGGAGGTAGGTGTAATTACACGAGGTTCTCGACAAGAAGAAAAAGAAGAAAAAAACATCTAATTACAAGACACAAGAGCGTCACATGAAGAGAGAGATTGTTCCAAAAGAGATGTTTGTCTTACTCTGTTGAATTCCTCAATTCTTAACACGGCAACCTAAACTGATTGATAACAACAGTAACACCTCAGCATCAGTTACCAATAAATCCATATAAGAACTCTATGAATGCCATAAGATATAGTAAGGAATAGTTTTGTACCCTTGTAAATTTCACAATTTTCTTTTGTTTCCTTGTGACGTTTCAACAACCCTCTAACCAACATTACTACTGGTTCCAGAGTTAGGTGCATTACCAAAAGTAAGTGAACCAGCAGATTGGTGCTCCTCTTTTGCTTTCTGCTTATTTATGTGACTCTCTCTTGTGCTGCATTTAGGAAAAGTTCCGTTTTCTTCAAGTCCAATCTTCGAAGAAGCTGGTGATTCTGGTCCTTCCATATGCTTTGCCGCCAATATATCAAAAGGTCTATGAAAGAGCAAATGAGCCACTGTTCTGTCTGTGGGATTGGTCACTGTTTCTGTGTCTAGCATCCCGCCATATCTGTAAGAACAAAAACCAAGAGCTAACTAATGTAAACTACATAATGATTTTGATGACCAGGTTTATCTAAAACTTAATCACCTAGAGTTATAACATCAGATAAGAGTGTGTTAATGCATATGCTTGCAGCATTCATATACTTCTGGCTGCGTAAACTGATTCATACAGAACAAAGCATGGACGTTTGCTTAAATTTGCTTACCTGTATCTGGACTTTTCTTTAGGAATAACCTCCTGGTAATCCTGGCTAGTCCTATTACTATGGGCTGTATCACTAGAGTGATGTCTGTGACCTGCGCTATCAGCCAACCGGAATAAGCTATCCCGTATACAAGTCCTTGTTCCCATATCCAACTGCAGGTTTAATAAAGAGTATTAGTTACACCCAACATATAGGCCACCTACAATGTATCATAGGATTATGGCTTTGTCTTTTTAAAACATAACAAACTAACCAACCATTAGAGTACCTTTGCTACAACATCTTGAAGCCGATAAAGAACAGAGAATTCTGATGAATTATCAACAGCAGCAGAATCACCTGGTTCCAAAGATGAACTAGGATCAAAGGAAGGCATTGCAGTTAGCCCTTGAAGATTAGCTTTGTCGACAAGTTGGAGTGGATTATCTTGACAACAGTTCAGAGTAATGTATTGATCTGCTAGAGGAACCTGATGACGAAATTGCTGTTGCTGTCTTTGAACGGCAAGCATTGCCTGCATCTGCTGCCTGCGTCTAAGTTTTTCTAGTTTTTCCTGTGGCGTCATTGTTGAAGGTTTTGCAGAGGCATCTGTTACCATGTTTATGGAGATAGCGGTAGCAGGATTGTAGGAAGGATGCATCAGCTGATTCTTAACATCAGGACGTTGGAACGATGAAGAATATGGATTTGTATGATTACCAAAACCAGAAGTAGCCATGTATTGGTTTGGCATGTGTGGATAGTGTGATGTCCCAGACCCTTGAAACTCACTCTGCAGATTAATAGCCATCAATGATGATCGTGACGGTGCAAACTGATTTACAAATTTTCCAGGGGAAGTCTTGGAAAGTGTCCTTCGACCGTACGGATCATGAAATGCTCCAGCCTCAGAAGTCCCACACATCTCCGAAAACTTCATCATTTTAGTTTGTTGAAATTGCTGGTTCTCTTGTTGCGAGTCCAAAACTGATGGTAATGATTTTGATGGACTATTGAATACATCTTTAGAAGAAGACCATAACTCATCCGCACCGCCAAATATAGGGACATCATTGCTGCAAAATCACCAGTTGTAGGGATATCGTGTTAGATAGAGAGACCCCATGTAGCTTTGAAATAAACCATTAAGAACAAGATTTTTTACCTGAACATTCGATCAAGATCATCAAAGCTACCAATGTTAGCCCACCCGTACTCGTCAAAGCCACCTTGCTCTTGACTCTCATCAGTGGCATCAGTGCTATGAAATATATCAGGTCCTTTCCAAAGTTCTGACGTTTTCTCTGGTAAAACAGGGTCACAACTTTAACATGACTAGATTTGAAAAGAACGTACCCAAGCAAAACAGCACTGTTTGAAGAAAACGCACCACCTTTATTTGAACTATATCTGGCTGGCTCAGCTAAGCGTTTGGAAAGTTCAGTGGCACTACTCGAACCTGGATCAGCTTTTCTGGCATTGGATAGCGATGAGTCAGGCCATGAGCCAGAACTGCTCCTCCCCAGTTTACTATCATGGAGGTCAGTTTTAGTCTGCTCAGCTGGCTTAACTGCCTTATTAGAACCGTCGCTGCGGATGTGGTCCTTCCTGTTAAGTTGTTCACTTGTTACTTTAAAAGGAACAATATGGTCGCCTGTCTCACTGTCATCACCCCATATCATATTACTAAGCTGAAAAAAAGGAAAACAGGTTAAGACTAAACAAAATAAGAATCAGGGACAAGATTGATGTTCTATCTCTTGAGTCTTGAGTGCAGTCAAAGCCTAAAACATCTCCTTCTTCTATGTTACTAAGGAAAGCTACATAACAATGGAATGTAATCAAACCACTAAACTATCTCTTCTCCACCACAACCACAACCAGCAAACTAGAGAATGATATAGAGAAGCATCAAAGAAGTCGACTTTATGATTCATTCATACGCAGAATCGGTATAAACAAAGAAGAAAACTCACGCAGTGGTTGACTCAAAAACTGATTGATAAAATCATATTCAGAAGTCAATACAGAGTCGTCCGATGTATAGCAAAAAAAAGATTGAGACTTTACTACCTCTTGGTCGTCGTCCAAATCAAACATGGCTCGAGAAACAGAATCGAATCAGAGAACCCAAATCACGCTCCCTGATTGCTCCACACATCGCCGACACTCCACCACCACGAAACAGAGTTTAAAAGATTAACAAGTCTCTTAACGTAATTCTCAAGGAGTTAAAACCGATAATTAATTAAAATTAAACGGAGAAAAAAAGAGGAGGAAGATTTCAAATAAAACCTTTATTAGATTCAGAAGAATACTTCTTCATTCGTCTTCAAGCCCCAATTGGATATGGAAAATGGAGTTACAGTGTGGGAGGGAGCGAGAGAGTTTTCGGGTGAAGAGTGGGCCCCGTTTCGGTATTGTCACGTGCCGAAACGAATGGCGGAGAGAGAGTTAGGCCGTCGTTTCGGTGCCACGTCAGATGACAGTGCGTATCTAAACATGTGGCTGCAGAGAGATGTCTATTTTATTTTCGCATTTTAAAGAATTGTTTTTTGAAGAAAACTTGTATGTTAATGTCATCGGTTTGTCGTCCGATCCCCGGCAGTTCTTGCTGATTCCTTATCTCTGATCAATTTATTGAAGACGAGAGAGCATTGACCTGAACTGTTCGGTATCATGTTTGATATCTATCACTTTATTCCTTTTTGATGTTATAACCTTTGATTTTTCTGGTTCCTTTAATTGAAGGTGACTCGTGGCAAAATCAGCTCTCACCTTCTATGCTACTAACTCTGTTTCCAGATCCTAGGCTCCAATCATGAAATGCATTGTGGTTTGATCAAAAAAAATGTCACCGGTTTGTATTCGAAGAAACACACAAAATAAAATATATTATATTGTTGCAAATAATATATGTTTAATTTTTATAAATACTAAAAATTATATTAATTTTCAATTATAAATGCATTACTTTTTTTAACTATTTCTGATAAATTAAACACAATTATTTTTTCGAATTTTGGAATTTATCATTTTATCTAATAAAAATAACCGTATAAAAAAATTTAATTTTTTTCTCTAAAATATAGATTATTTTAAAACAGATAAATTTTTTTGTTATTATTTGTATTAATATTTTCTTTCAATTAAAATAATTTAGCTTTATAACTTTTAGACTGGAAACAAGATTCAACATTTTGGTTCGGTGGGATACAAGTTTATAAAAACCACTTATTTGGTTCCCCATTTGTTTGATATCATCCACGTTAATGTTGTTTATTTTTCATCTAAACAAGTCAATGTGTTTTAAAAAAAGAAATCAAATACTAAGGGAAGAGTAGGAAATATGATTTGAACAATCCATAGTAGTTTATTTTATTTTATTTTTTTGTAACTAATCCATAGTAGATTATCTTTTGCATGGTTGCATTTTTATTCTTTTATCAATAATTTATTTTATCAATCAAGTTTTGATTCACAGCAGTTATGAAAAACTGATTTGATCATGTCTGACTTATGTGGAAAAGTGGGAGAAGAGAATGTATTGTATTCTAGCTTCTTTAGCTAAATACTATAATTGTTGATTACAGTCTTTACCAATATCTACAAAATTATTTAATAGTAGACAGAAACCACAAAATTTATGGAAAACCCCGTTTACTTGTCGATTTTTTTTATCATGTTCATCAAATCAGAGCAATCAATCTTGATTTGTATAAACAATATTTGAGTTTTTCGTGAAAATACCATTGACCAAGATGCCAACCACAGTTAAATTAAAAGTAGAGTGGTCTGGATTAAAATAATATATTTATTGTTATTTCAAAATTAATTTTAACAGAATCTAATGTTTTGAATTTGGTATTTGATACCCTTCCTTCTCTTCTAGAGTAAATCGATAGTAGTTTCTACATCTTCGGAATAGAAACAACAAAATCCCAAATCGAAAAAAAACACTAAATCAAAGAAATCATCATACGTTGCTACAAACCTGGCATGAGGAGGAGTATCAGTGACTTAACTCATATCACTTTCACTTCGGTTATGCTCATCCTCGGGAGCACCACTTTCAATCAACAAAACGCTAGCATCAAGGAAACCCCAAATCAAGAAAACCTCCAAATCAACGAAACCATCGATCATGTCTGATTTATGTGGAAGAAGAAAATTCATTATACTCTAACTTCTTTAGCTAAATACTATATTTGTTGATTACAATTTTTTATTGACAAAACTAATCACTAATATACAGAGAAAACAAGATTTATGGAAAAGACCAGTTAATCTATCAATTTTTATCATGTTTATCAAATTAGAGCAATCAATCTTGATTTGTATAGCCAGTGCTTGAATCTTTTGTGAAAATACTGTTGCCCAAAATGCGAACCATAGTTAAATTAAGAGTGAGGTAGTTTGTATTAAAATGATAAATTTAATATTATTCAGAATTTAATTTTTAGCAGAATCCAATGTTTTGAATTTGTTATTTGATAAATAATTTAAATTTTTTCCTTATTTAAAAAAGTTGTAAATTTTAACATTTTAGTTATTTTAATCTAGTTTTAGTAAATTTTTTTTTAAAAAAAAAATCTTAAATATTATAGTTTTAAATGAGTTTCTAAGATAATTTAACAAAAATCATTCTAAGTACCCAGTTAAATTAAAGTTATCTAAAACTTAAAAACAAAATGCTTCAAATTATAAGTTTGATATAACCGTTAGATGCTTTTTTTTTTGGCAACCATATTCTTTTTGTCATCAGAAATAATTTTTTGGCAACCATATACAAACGACAATTAATTTAATTAGTCAAAAAGAAGAAAAAATAATGTATATTTCACAATTTTAATTTTCAGTCACTTAAGTTTAATGTTCTAAATGCATCATTTTCTAGTCACTTTGGATGAAACAAAACTAATTTGTGTTTAGAAAATGACATACTCTCTTTGTTTCATATTGTAAGTAGTTTTCATTTTTTAAGGAAACTAGACCTTGACCCGTGCGACCGCACGGGTATTAAATTTCCTTTTTTAATTATTCATTAGCTATGGAGGGAATAGATGAAACAATGTCAACTTAGTTTAATAGATGAAAATAACAAATTTAGTGGCAGTTTAAATGTTTTAGTTCTCGACCCAAAACCATGGCTAGTAAATCCGGTGATCCGTAAGTAATCCGGTTAGGATTTAACAAAAAAATTCAAAAACATGATAAAATCTGTAAAAACCCAAAAAGCATCGACACCGGTTAACTCGGTAAAACTCTATAAAAATTATTAACATTTTACGTGTTTGATAAAATTATCCCGTTAAAACTATAACATAAAATATCAACTATAAAAAAATCTATCAGATAACTAAAGAATATTAAATATTAATGAAAAACATTAAACTACGATTCATGTAAACATTTATGGAAAGAAAAATAATAAGAGTAAGATGTGTTAAATTTATTTTAGTGTTTTAAAATCGTGTAGTGCGAATAGACAAATATGTTCATGTAATGTTATTTATTGGATAGTTAATAATTTTATTGCTATTGATAATCAATAATATTTTCAAGCGGAAAAAAACAAAGAAATAAATTCAGTCGAATTCAAAAATAAATAGCTCCCTTATACAAATGCATCCATTTTAAAATTATAAGGAATATAATATAAAATTCAAATGCCATAAATGTAGGAGGATGTCTTTGGAAATAATATTTTAAAATTGTAGTCAAAATTTGGCATTGAATTTGAAAATATCTTGTTTTTTTTAGATATTGATTGAGAAATGTGAGATATTTGTCTATAATTATTAGTATATTTAGGTTTATCCAAATATATTACTTTATCATATTTTAATATAATAAAATTGTGAAATTTGAAATTACTGACATATGAAAAATAATCACACAATATGATATAATTCATGTTCAATATTTTTAGACATGTGTAGAAAAAAGTGCAGAAAATATATGATTCATGTTCACTAAAAATCTACCTTTTATTATAACTATATTTATTTAAGGTAACTCGTATATATAAATATTTAATATTCTAACGATTTTTTATTTTTTGTTAGTTTAAAATAGATCTTTAAGACATGCATTTATTAATCTGTAAAAGACAAAGGAAACTAAAAAATAAATTCATTAATTGTCAGTGGCAAGGTAGTGTAAATAAGTTGGAAAACTAAAGGTTAATTTCTAAGTGTACTTCTATTTTAATAATATAGATGTTAACATTTATTGAGTATATATAGTATGACTAATCAAATTGTGTTAAAAAAGTATGACCAATCAAATTAAATATATTTATTTATGATTGGTTAAATTATATATAATCTATATATAAATAATACTTTTTTTAAATAATAACTTTATAAAATTTTGTGATTTTATGTAAAACTACCTATATTATGAAACAAAGGCAGTATGAATTTAGGTATAACAAATTTTTATTTAGTTCGAGTGTGCTAAATTTGTTAGTAAAAAAGCGTGATGAAAATGGGAACTGTTTAGGATCTATAAGCGTAATTATCTCGACATATGAGCTATTGGTCGATGGTCAATAAAATCGAGGCAAAAGCGCGCGTGGAGGCATTACGTTACATGCAGAAAGGCCACGTAATAATGAGACTATGTTTTTTTCCACATAGCAGCGAGAGAAGAACAGAGAAAAAAGACAAGAGATGACGCCAGAGAGCTTGATAGCGTCGGCGTCGATCAACATAGGACTCGCCATCCTCGCACTCTGGCTCTTCTCCGTGCTGAAGAAGCAGCCACGCAACGCCATCATCTACTACGCTCGCCTCCTCTCCGATCGCCACCGCGCTGATCTTCCTCTCCACTCCTCCTTCTCCCTCCCTCGCTTCCTTCCTTCCGTAGCCTGGATCCCACGAGCCTTCCGTGTCCCCGAAGACGACATCCTCCGCCGCCATGGCCTCGACGCTCTCGTCCTCATGAGGCTCTTCAAATTCGGGTAAGGGTTCGGTTTCAATGAAAACATTGAGGACCCTCATGTAGTCAACATGTTCTTGTCTTGAAATGTTTGCAGAATCAGATTCTTCATGTTGTGTTCGTTACTTGGAGTAGCACTGCTTCTTCCTGTGAATTATTACAGTGAGTCAGATTTGCCTACGAGAAAGGAGTATTCGATGGATGCTTTCACAATATCGAATATCACACGAGGTTCTAACAAGTAAGCCTTGATGTCCTTTTCTTGCATAATCTAAGAGTTGTTTTCTTAAAATATCTCTCATTTGTCTTAAAACTATCCTAGGTTGTGGGTGCATTTCTCATGCTTGTGGTTCATATCATTCTATGCATTGTTTTTGTTGTATAAGGTAAGCTTTTCCTCTTGTCTATCTATGATGGCATCATTCGACAATCTTGTTCTTTTAGTAGAATATATATATGTTATTTACATGGATCTTACTATCTAGGAATACAAAGAGATTCTTGTGAAAAGGCTTCAACAAATGAGAGAACTCAGTTATCGTGCTGACCAGTTCTCTGTTCTTGTCCGGGAAGTTCCAATCTGCCCTGAGCATAACACTCGTAGCTGCGGTGTTGACCACTTCTTCTCTAAACATCATCCTTTCAGTTACCATTCGCATCAGATGTTGTATGATGGGAGAGATATTGATTACCTTTTGGTATGGTTTGACACTATTGGTATCATCTTTTCATATTGTTACACCAGAATGTTTTTTTTAAATGAAGACTTCTCTCCATTGTCAAGTTTTTTTAGCAGCTTTTCTCCTCTGAAAATGATGGTATGATCATATATGTAGGGGAAGCAAAAGAAGCTTAAGAAAGAGCTAGAGGAAAAGAAAGACACTGAAGAGCGTAAGCAGAGATCCACTTCTGAAGAAAAGTTTCGAGAAATTGCCCATAAGGTTTCCCACCTTCAAAGTGAAACTATGCTCAGAGAGAAGGTACTTTCTTGAGGTCAGAGTTTAAGGTTGAGAAAGTTATATTTGTAATGTCTTGTGCTCAAAACTAGACAACTGTGACCCTAGATTTATAATAGTGGCTTGCATGAATCTTGAAGAGTATTTATGTGACTCTTTTTTTTTTTTGAAACACATCTAAAAGTTCTAAATGAAATTTCAAAACAAAACTATAGCAAGAGACTGCATGGCAGCTAGACCAAAACAGAGTAGTGTGTTGAATTTGGCATACAACATGTTAATATATTTGTATATTTCAACTGAACTGTATTTTTATTTTTATGTCCATGAAGGAGTTGCCTGTTGCGTTTGTCACCTTCAAATCACGAAGAAGTGCTGCACTGGTAGCTCAAACACAGCAGCACACAAATCCTCTAGAACTGATCACTGAAATGGCTCCTGAACCAAGAGATGTGTCATGGAGAAATCTTGCTATCCCTCAAAAGATATTACCTCTCAACAAGATCGGAGTCATCCTTGCAGCAGCAGCACTCACAATTTTCTTTGCTATTCCAGTCACAGCTGTCCAGGGAATAGCAAAGTATGAGAAGCTTAAGAAATGGTTTCCTCCAGCCATGGCTGTTGAATTCATGTAAGGTTTCTCTTCTCCTTCGCTATTATTATTGTTCTTGTTTCTTGATTTAAAATACACTAGTAAGGTAAGTTTGTTATTTGGAACAGACCAGGGCTCAGCTCGGTTGTGACAGGGTACCTCCCAAGCGCAATACTCAAAGGTTTCATGTACATTGTCCCCTATGCTATGCTTGGAATGGCTTATCTTGGCGGTTCTATCTCCAAGAGCAAAGAGGAGATAAAAGCTTGCAATATGGTCTTTTATTTTCTAATGGGGAATGTTTTCTTCTTGAGTCTCATCTCTGGTTCATTGCTAGATGAAATTGGTGAATATTTCACTCATCCTAGAGACATTCCTAGTCACCTTGCTGCTGCTGTTTCAGCCCAGGTAAAGCCTATACGTGCACTACAAGAATATTACTTAACTTTTATAACTTCATTTTCTTGTTTCTTACTTGCTTTTATATTACAGGGAGAGTTTTTTATGACATACATCTTAACAGACGGGCTGTCTGGATTCTCTTTGGAGATTCTTCAGCTGGGGCTAATAACATTTGATATCATAAGATCATGCACTTATGGAAGAGCAAAAGAGAACAACACTTATCTCTTTTCATTTCCATATTTTAGGGTTATTCCCACAGTGTCCTTATCGATAATGATCGGTATGATATATGCTGTGGTAGCACCATTAATGCTCCCTTTCCTAGTTGGCTACTTTTGCCTTGGATACATTGTCTACTTCAACCAGGTCTAGCTTTTCTAAAACCCTTTTAAGATCTTATTAGCCTGGCATTATATAACTCTGTTTTGGATATCCTCAGATGGAAGATGTGTATGAGATGACATATGATACTTGTGGTCGAGTCTGGCCAATCATTCATCACTATATCTTTGTCTCAATCATACTTATGCAAGTCACCATGGTGGGTCTCTTTGGGCTTAAGTCAAAGCCATCTGCAGCAATTGCAACTGTACCTCTCATACTGATCACTATAGCTTACAACGAGTACTGCAAGATCCGCTTCCTCCCGTCATTCAAAAATTTCCCAATACAGGTATTTAAATGATACAATATGGATAAGCATACTGGTTACTAAATTTAGAAAGAATCTAAGTTGTTTCTTGGTGCAGACGGCAGTTGAAATAGACGAATTAGATGAAAAGAACGGAGAGATTGAAGCACATTATGTTGATGCTGCAACCGCGTATAGTCGGCATCAACCTTGCTTAGAGCGTGTAAGCTTGGCGGAATCACCAAGGAACTTGAACCAACCGTTGCTTGGGACAGGCTACATTTGAGGCAAAAAATGTGATGAGCTGGTTTGAAACGATCCTCTTCTTGGTATCATATATGGGATGTCGTGGGATTTTTAAGCTTCTCCACGTACGTCCTCATGTGTTGCCACTTTGGATATAATGGTTACAAGTACATAGAACAGTGAAGGCGGTCTATATAAATGCCCAAACGTAGTAATACTATACACTATGCTTATAAAAGATAGCATGAGAATGATGAATGTTGTTTTTTGTGAGTGGTTTAGAATGAAGACGTGTAAAGATGATCCAAAGACGAGCAAACTCTTGTGGTTATTATTGTCAGATGAATAAACAGAAACGTACATGTTTATCAATAGAGGGGCTATATTTTGGTTTATTAGTATATCTTCCTCCAAATCAAACGTTTATCATCATCTATGAATTGGGCATGGAGTTTACTACAGACATCTTTATGTACTTTCTTCAACTCGAGGATAGACTTCTTTTGTTCATCACATTTCCTCCATATCCATTCACTTTTTTTGTCTAGACGCCTCTTTTGTTCCTCGTAGCCATTACCAATCATTGTCTCTCTCTCTCTGTCTTTTTCAAGCTTTTTAATTGCCTTTGTCAGAATCTGTTGGAAAAACAAAGATCATTTCGCTGATTAATTTTAAAAATTTAAAGTAGGTAGAGAGTAAAAACGGGGGACAGGGTCTTGATACATTACTTTTATAGAAATTGTCAAACTGTCCTGAGTTGTTGGGTTCTCAACAAGTTCACCACTGGCAGTAACTTTACCCCTCAGTTTCACAGTGTCTTTAAATCTCCTCAGCAGAGCATGTACTCCTTTGCTGCTGCTACTTTTTGGAATTTTGCTTTGATTGTAGCTGAAATTATTGATCTGTAAAATGGTAAGAGTAAGTTATAAAGGCTAATTTTGTGATATGAACGAAGACTATTATTAAAGTAGCAGTTGAATCACCTCCCAGTATCTTTTTTGAACCAGGTCACTGTTTTCCAGATGTTGTTGTTTTGTTTCTCTTATCCGGGGCAATATCCTCTTTCCTTGGTCCAAACTTTTACAATTACAACCATGCAGCAAGAATTGCTTGCACTAAACCGGCACCCAAACACATGAAATATATATATGAGAAACACCCTCAAATAGGGGGAAAATGGGCATTTAAATCCTCAACTATTTGAAATCCGCAAGTTTAATACCGAACTATTACTTGCGCGATTTTATTCCCCAACTAATTGTTGATTTGGCAAATTAACGACTAAAGAAATCAACCGTTAAGTTATAAATGATTTTTCGTTAGTTTATATCAATTATCTTTTTTCACTGAACCTGAAAAACTCGAAATATACAAATTCAAACCCTAACTTTAAGTATAGACGATTTCTGGTGACGACAAAGGCGATTTCCGATGATAAGAAAGCAAATTCGGCCCAATCACAGAAACAAATATCACCAAAAATTGCATTTCTCGTTGCTGGAAATCGTCTTCATTCAAAGTTAAAGTTTGAATTTGGAGATTTCGATTTTTTCAGGTTTAGGATAAGATAATTAATATTAAACTAACGAGAGTTGTTTATGACTTAACGGTTGACTTTTTAGTCACTAATTTGCTAAGTCAACTATTAGTTGAAGAATAAAATCATGCAAGTAATAGTTTGGTATTAAACTTGTTGATTTCAAATAGTTGGGGATTTAAATATCCATTTTTCCCTCAAAAATAGGACTCTTAACAATGTCTTATAATAAAAATTAGCACACAAAAAGTTAAAGACAATATTTATTAAAAATTTTTAAAAAAATCTATAGTATTTTTGAGTTTAGAATTTAGTGGTTAAATATTAGGGTTTAGAATTTGGGAGAGTGGGTGGGATTAGGGTGTAAAAGCTAGAACAGTTTTTTTTTTGAAAATGAGTTCTATTTTAGATTTGTTTTAGTGATATTTATGATAAATTCTTTAAAAAATGTGTTATTTTGAAGACTTCACTAATATATATTATATTATTTCCGTACTGGCTGATTCTTCACTTTTTCTTTATTCCTAGTAATCTTGTTATACAATAATAAAATAAAAATGATACTGATTGGTTGTAAGGACTTACGTAATCAGGTTTTTCTGTTCTTCGTTGCGTTGCCTCTGCTTTATTCAGTTTTTCAAGATCATTCTGCAGTTGCTCTCGCAGATCTTGGTAGTATCCGATACAGTAAACAGCTTGCCAACTGCGATAACTAGAATGGTTTCCTTTTATGTAGAAACTATGCCAGTTTAACTGGCTCAAGAAAAAAAAAATCATTATCTTGTTGTATAACTCATCTTTTGAGCTTAGTAAAAACAGTACAAATAATCATAATTCTGTTATATTTGTAGATGCTTACTCGGGTTTCTTTGTAATTCTTGTAGGTGTGTTGATAATCTCTCTCGAGCTTTTTCATTCGCTTCTCGGCTTCGGAAAATGACAAATGCACAACCGGGTCTGATGCATTATAGTTGCCTCCAGTGCCAGTAGAGTTGGCTATAGTGTTGGTATTGTTGAGCAGAGTGGAAGCTTCCATGTCACTGAATTTAAGAATTTTCCAAGATTTCTCTAAGTATATCTTACGAAATCATTGCTCTGTCTATGTTCTTATATGTAGAGAAAAATATAATAGCTTGAATGAAGCAACCTATCACAAATGATTATCCAAACTCGTGCACCCCACGGCAAGGAAGTCAATGCCTCTCCCCTGAAGAAACCTTGTACATATTTTTTTGTCTAATAATATTTTAGACACCGTACCGTGTCCTTAGTTTTTAAACAAAAAACTATTGGAAATAATTATCTCATTGTCCCTTGACTTTGAGGCATAATATACAGAAATGTTTAGCATGATATTGAATTTCAGTATGATGATTATAAGAGAGACGTAGTCATAGTTTGACCAAATTCAAAAAGAAATGTTTGGCATGATATTGAATATCAATGCGATGATGATATGAACGATGCAATGAAAAAATGTTGAAAATTATTGGAGACTGATTTGCTTGCTTAGATTAGTGGGGAAATATTGTCGAATGCATCTGATGAAATAGAGGTGCATCATAAAATGAATAATAGCTATGATTTACAACATGATAGCTTACTATTTTATTCCTCGGAAGGGATCTTAGCATGTCATTTGACGTCTGAACTGATAGAAATATATCTCTGAGGTTACCCCTTTGGACAGCCTTTACTTTGTTAGTTTTGTGCCTCGACCTGAAATATCTCTCCAAACTGAGTATGTATTCTGTGCATCCTGGTGAGAAACTATACATTTTATTTGTCTTGTAGAAACTATACATTCGTATTTGTCTTGTAGATGCCTTATCTTTTCTCAACTATGAACTCATATGTCTCCTCTCTCTGTTTCTCAAAAGCTCTCCATTTCATGCCCTCCTTGTGAAGTTGTGATTGGGTTAAGCTAACTATTAATGTTTCTGAAAAAACATAACCATAGCAAGAGACTGCATGGCAGCTCGACCAAAACAGAGTAGTGTCTCAAATTTTGCATACAACATGTTATGATATTTGTATATTTCTACAGTATTTTTCTTTTTATTTCCATGAAGGAATTACCTGTTGCGTTTGTCACCTTCAAATCACGAAGAAGTGCTGCTCTGGTAGCTCAAACACAGCAGCACACAAATCCTCTAGAACTGATCACTGAAATGGCTCCTGAACCAAGAGATGTGTCATGGAGAAATCTTGCTATCCCTCAAAAATATTACCTCTCAACAAGATCGGAGTCATCCTTGCAGCAGCAGCACTTACAATTTTCTTTGCTATTCCAGTAACAGCTGTCCAGGGAATAGCAAAGTATGAGAAGCTTCAGAAATGGTTTCCTCCAGCCATGGCTGTTGAATTCATGTAAGGTTTCTCTTCCCCTTTGCTGTTATTGTTCTTGTTTCTTGATTTAAAATACACTAACAAGGTAGGTTTATTATTTGGAACAGACCAGGGCTCAGCTCGGTTGTGACAGGGTACCTCCCAAGCGCAATACTCAAAGGTTTCATGTACGTTGTCCCCTATGCTATGCTTGGAATGGCTTATCTTGGCGGTTCTACCTCCAAGAGCAAAGAGGAGATAAAAGCTTGCAATATGGTCTTTTATTTTCTAATGGGGAATGTTTTCTTTTTGACTCTCATCTCTGGTTCATTGCTAGATGAAATTGGTGAATATTTCACTCATCCTAGAGACATTCCTAGTCACCTTGCTGCTGCTGTTTCAGCCCAGGTAAAGCCTATACGTTCACTACAAGAATATTACTTAACTTTTATAACTTTCTTTTTCTTGTTTCTTACTTGCTTTTATATTACAGGGAGAGTTTTTTATGACATACATCTTAACAGACGGGGCTGTCTGGATTCTCTTTGAAGATTCTTCAACTGGGACTGATAACATTTGATATCATAAGATCATGCACTTATGGAAGAGCAAAAGAGAATAACACTTATCTCTTTTCATTTCCATAATTTAGGGTTATCCCCACAGTGTCCTTGTCAATAATGATAGGTATGATATATGCTGTGGTCGCACCATTGATGCTCCCTTTCCTTGTTGGCTATTTTTGCCTTGGATACATTGTCTACTTCAACCAGGTCTAGCTTTTCTAAAACCCTTTTAAGATCTTATTAGCTTGGCACTATATAACTCGGTTTTGGATTTCCTCAGATGGAAGATGTGTACGAGATGACATATGATACTTGTGGTCGATTCTGGCCAATCATACATCACTATATCTTTGTCTCAATCATACTTATGCAAGTCACCATGGTGGGTCTCTTTGGGCTTAAGTCAAAGCCATCTGCAGCAATTGCAACTGTACCTCTTATACTGATCACTATAGCTTACAACGAATACTGCAAGATTTGCTTCCTCCCATCATTCAAAAATTTCCCGATACAGGTATTTAAATGATGCAATGTGGATAAGCATACTGGTTACTAAATATAGAAAGAATCTACGTTGTTTCTTGGTGCAGACGGCAGTTGAAATAGACGAATTAGATGAAAAGAACGGGGAGATTGAAGCACATTATGTTGATGCTGCAACTGCGTATAGTCGGCATCACCAACGACAGGGCCGGCTCATCGTATTGATCAGCCTTGGGACAAAGAAAAAATTTGTACCCTTAAAAGTCTATGTTTATTCAAAATTAAAAAAATATTTAGAAAACTTTATAAATAACTATTTTGTAAATTTCATGATGAAAAAAAAAATTAACTGTTTTTGGGTCCTTTTCAATTTATTTTTTATTAAAAACAGTTGAAAATTGTATAAAATCTATAAATACACAAAAGATAAAAAAAATTTAACTATAGTTATATGGGAGACATAAGGTTGGACCCGGGGCGGTCGCACCCATTGTCCTCCCTCCTAAGCCGGCACTGACCAACGAACTTGAACCAACCGTTGCTTGGGACAGGCTCCACTTGAGGTGAAAAGGTTATGAACTGGTTTGAAACGATCCTCTTCTTGGTATCGTAGATGGGATGTTGTGGGTTTTTTAAGCTTCTCCACGTACGTCCTCATGTGTTGCCACTTTGGATATAATGGTTACAAGTAAATAGAAAGTGAAGGCTGTCTATATAGATGGCCAAACATAGTAATAGTATACAGCATGCTTATAAAAGATAGCATGAGAATGATGAATGTTGTTTTTTGTGAGTGGTTTAGAATGAAGACGTGTAAAGATGATCCAAAGACAAGCAAACTCTTGTGGTTATTATTGTCAGATGAATAAACAGAAACGTACATGTTTATCAATAGAGAGGGGCTATATTTT
This sequence comes from Brassica carinata, assembly GCA_016771965.1. NCBI lineage: Eukaryota > Viridiplantae > Streptophyta > Magnoliopsida > Brassicales > Brassicaceae > Brassica > Brassica carinata. Next base: position 1,242,808 of record CM028687.1, on the reverse strand, counting down.
GGTTTATTAGTATATCTTCCTCCAAATCCAACGTTTATCATCATCTATGAATTGGGCATGGAGTTTACTACAGACATCTTTATGTATTTTCTTCAACTCGAGGATAGACTTCTTTTGTTCATCACATTTCCGCCATATCCATTCACTTTTTTTGTCTAGACGCCTCTTTTGTTCCTCGTAGCCATTACCAATCATTGTCTCTCTCTCTCTGTCTTTTTCAAGCTTTTTAATTGCCTTTGTCAGAATCTATTGGAAAAAAAAAGATCATTTAACTGATTAATTTTAAAAATTTCAAGTAGGTAGAGAGTAAAAATGGGGGACAGGGTCTTAATACATTACTTTTATAGAAATTGTCAAACTGTCCTCAGTTGTTGGGTTCTCAACAAGTTCACCACTGGCAGTAACTTTACCCCTCAGTTTCACAGTGTCTTTAAATCTCCTCAGCAGAGCATGTACTCCTTTGCTGCTGCTACTTTTTGGAATTATGCTTTGATAGTGACTGAACTTATTGATCTGTAAAATGGTAAGAGTCAGTATAAAGGCTAATTATGTGATATAAATGAAGACTATTATTAAAGTGGCAGTTGAATCACCTCCCAGTATCTTTTTTGAACCAGGTCATTGTTTTCCAGATGTTGTTGTTGTGTTTCTCTTATCCGGGGCAGTATCCTCTTTCCTTGGGCCAAACTTTTACAACCATGCAATTGCTTGCACTAAACCGGCACCCAAACACATAAAATATATATATGAGAAACACCCTCAGATAGGGGGAAAATGGGCATTTAAATCTTCAACTATTTGAAATCAGCAAGTTTAATATCGAACTATTTCTTTCGCGATTTTATTTCACAACTAATAGTTGATTTGGTAAATTGATGACTAAAGAAATCAACCGTTAAGTTATAAATGATTTTCGTTAGTTTTATATCAATTATCTTTGTCATTTGAACCTGAAAAACTCGAAATATACAAATTCAAACCCTAACTTTAAATGTAGGCGATTTCTGGTGACAACAAAGGCGATTTCCCGTGATAAGAAAGCAAATTCGGCCCAATCACGGAAACAAATATCACCAAAAATCGCATTTCTCGTTGCTGGAAATCGTCTTCACTCAAAGTTAAAGTTTGAGTTTGGAGATTTCAAATTTTTCTGGTTTAGGATGAGAATAATTAATATAAAACTAACGAGAGTCGTTTATGACTTAACGGTTGATTTTTTAGTCACTAATTTGTCAAGTCAACTATTAGTTGGGGAATAAAATCGTGCAAGTAATAGTTTGGTATTAGACTTGCTGATTTCAAATAGTTGGGGATTTAAATATCCATTTTCTCCTCAAATAGGACTCTTAACAATATCTTATAATAAAAATAGCACACAAAAAGTTTTTAAAAAATATTTATTAAATTTTTTTAAAAAACCTATAGTATTTTTGAGTTTAGAATTTAGTGGTTAAATATTAGGGTCTGGTATTTTGGAGAGTGTGTGGGATTAGGGTCTAAAAGCTAGAGCAGTTTTTTTTTTTGGGGTAAAATGAGTGCTGTTTTAGATTTGTTTTAGTGATATTTATGATAAATTCTTATGAAATGTGTTATTTTGAAGACTTCACTAATATACATTATATTATTTCCGTACTTGACAGGAGAAGAGTAGGAAGCTGGCTGATTCTTCTCTTTTTCTTTATTCCTAGTAATCTGGTTATACAATAATAATAAAAAATGATAATGATACTGATTGGTTGTAAGGACTTACGTGATCAGGTTTTTCTGTTCTTCGTTGCGTTGCCTCTGCTTTATTCAATTTTTCAAGATCATTCTGCAGTTGCTCTCGCAGATCTTGGTAGTATCCGATACAGAATCCAGCTTTGCTACTGCGATAACTAGAACTGTTTCCTTTCAAGTAGAAACTAAACCGGTTTATCTGGTTCAAGAAAAAAAATCATTATCTTGTTGTATAACTCATCTTTTGAGCTTAGTAAAAATAGTCCTAGTAATCATAATTCTGTTATATTTGTAGATGCTTACTCGGGTTTCTTTGTAATTCTTGTAGGTGTGTTGATAATCTCTTTCGAGCTTTTTCATTCGCTTCTCGGCTTCGGAAAATGACAAATGGACAACCGGGTCTGATGCATTATAGTTGCCTCCAGTGCCAGTAGAGTTGGCTATAGTTTTGGTATTGTTGAGCAGAGTGGAAGCTTCCATGTCACTGAATTTAAGAATTTTCCAAGACTTCTCTAAGTATATCTTATGAAAGCATTGCTCTGTCTATGTTCTTATATGTAGAGAAAAATATAATAGCTTGAATAAAGCAACCTATCACAAATGATTATCCCCGTGACAAAAAAAAAAATCACAAATGATTATCCAAACTCGTGCACCCCACGGCAAGGAAGTCAACGACTCTTCCCTGAAGAAACCTTGTACATATTTTTTTGTTTAGTAATATTTTAGACACCCTGTCCTTATTTTAAAAACAAAATTATTGGAAACAATTATCTCCTCGAACCTTGACTTTGAGGCATAAAATACAGAAATGTTTAGCATGATATTGAATTTCAGTGTGATAGTTATAAGAGAGAAGTAGTCATAGTTTGACCAAATTCGAAAAGAAATGTTTGGCATGATGATACTGAATATCGATGTGATGATATGAGGGATGCAAAAAAATGTTCTAAAATGATTGGAGACTGATTTGGGTTCTTAGGTTAGTGAGGAAATATTGTCAAATACATCTGATCAAGCAGAGGTGCATCATAAAATGAATAATAGCTATGATTCTCAACATGTGACAAAAAAAAAGCTATGATTCTCAACATGATAGCTTATTATTTCTTGTATTCCTCGGAAGGGATCTTAGATATGTCATTTGACGTCTGAACTGATAGAAATATATCTCTGAGGTTACCCCTTTAGGCAGCCTTTTCTTTGTGAAGTAAATTTTTGTGCCTCGACCTGGAATTTCTTTACAAACCGAGTTTGTCTTACGTTTCTGTATCCTGTTTCTCACATATCTCTGTAATATTAGTTGATAAGTTAGTTTCCTACGTGTCGCACTCACGTTAACTCTCACAATGGTTGATTACGATGATAACCGTTAATGAATTAAATTGTTATATTTAAACTTTATTATTGATTTTTTATTTAAATTACTTTTTAATATTTTCTAAATAACATATATAATAAAAAGAAAATATTATAAAGTTTATAAAGCGAATTTAAAAACGAAAAATATATGTATAAATAATATGATTTCATTAAAGAGGAAAGTTCACAAAATAGTAATATTCCATTTTTAATATTTTTAAATAACATAAAATATACTAATATACTTTCTTTATATTTATATTTTCACAAATAATCTTGATATTAGAAAAAGAAATATTATTTATTTTAAAACATAATTTTAAACAGTACAACAATATATATTTTCACAGTAACAAAAATATTTTTAATATACTTATCTATTTTTTAGATAATTACATAAAATAATTAAGTAACATAAATTGATATATGTTTTATTGACTAAAATATTTTATAATTAGTATTATTGAAATGTTATTTGTATTTTCTTATATTTATTTGACCATAATATCTTTCAATTACAGCAAAAAATATCTATAAATTTTTTACTTATATAATAAGATTTCTCAAATACAATCACAATTTTTTACTGTTTATTTTTAAGAGATATTAAAAAACGAAAAAATAAATTTTAACAATAAACATCTTTTGATCAAATAACAAAATATTTTAAAATCACACTTTACACTTTAATGAGGTAGATATATTATATTTTGCATTATTAAAATTATATATTTTCTTAATATTAAATTTTCTTTTAAATTTATGTTTTTATGTTTGTAGAACTTAATATAACTATAACCAAAAGGCATAAAATTATTTATAATTTATAAAAATATTTTAGTTATTGTTATTGATATGTGTTCATGAACTTCCAAAAACGTATCAATTACTTATTATGTAACTTTTTATAGATCATTGTTTTATTTTCTAATTTCTTTTTCTTTTTAAATCAACATATATATATATATATATTATATTATGAAAATACATGCACATTTAAACGATAAATAAAATTAATTTGACTTGACTTAATTATAATAAAAATAATTACAACTCAGTTTGAATTTAAAAGAATATATGTAACTTAGGATACTCACAACATGAATGACTCGACTAATCCAATATATATATAAAATCATAGATTTAACTATAATAAGAAGATATAATTTTATAATAAGAATAATAATTTATTTTATAAATATAAATTATAAGATGACTCAAAACACCTTAACAAATTAAAATAAAATATTAAGCAACTGTTTTAATTTAGTTCTTTTGTAAAATTTATATATATGCATGAGATTGCAGAATATTATCGTTATATTAATTTACGTAATTTGGAACCAAACACTTTAGTTTATTTTTTTAATTCTTTCTAAGCACAATATATCTTAAGTTATAGTTAATCTTCCTAAAATATATTTACATATCTAAGACAAAAAACAACCTAATCCAAATAAGAAAATTAATCAAAATTTTAATATATTTTGAATAAAATTTTTTATAATTGAATTTAGAGAAATAGATGCAATCTAATATATTCAAATAATAACTAAACCGATTGTAAAAACAACAAAACCGACTAAATATAACATATCTAAAATTATATTTCTAATTAAAGTAATATAAATTAATAATATAAATTATGCATAAAACTATAAATTAATTTAACATTAAAAGTAAATAGCAATCAATTATTATAATATATATTTACTTTATTTATAACCGTGCTCACCGTGCATGAGCACGGAAAAATCACGTAGTACATTCATATTTTTCTTGTAGATGCCTCATTTTTCTGTATCCTTTCTGAAATTTTCCATTATCTTCCAAAATGCTCTCTGTCCCTCTTTCTCAATATCTTTGATCATTTTCGTCAGAAACAAAAATCTTCCCATTTGTTAGTTTTAAGAAACAAGTCCTCATGACTTAACAGACTCTCGAATTAAGGACAAGTAACTTGTAACGGCGTATAATCGGCACCAACTTTGCTTAGAGCGTATAAGTTTAGCGGAATCACCAACCAACTTGAACCAACCGTTGACTCCATTTGAAAGGCGAAAAGGTGATGATGGGCTGGTTTGATATTTTTTTCTTCTTAGTATATTATTAAATAGATCATGATGGGATGTTGTGGGATTTGTAAGCTTCTCCACGTACGTTCTCATGTGTTGCCACTTTGGATATAATGGTTACAACTTACAAGTACATAGAAACAGTGAAGGCTGTCTATATAAATGGCCAAACATATACTATACTGTATGCTTCGAGATAGCATGAGAATGCTGCTTTAGTTATTTTTTGAGTTGTTTAGAATGATGAAGACGTGTATTCATGTTCATCAAAAGAGAGGAGCTATTTTGATTCATGGGTTTTATCTTCAAAACCTGAAGTTTATCATCTATGACATATTACGAGTTTACTTCATGTAGTTTCTTCAACTCGGCGATGTACTTCTTCTGTTCATCCCATTGCCCGCATATCCATTCACATTTTTTCTCTAGTTGCTTGATCTTTTCCTCGTAACCATTATCAATCATTGTCTTACTCCCTGTTTCTTTTTCAAGCTTTTTTATTACCTTCGTCAGAATCTGTAGGAAACACAAAGATCATTTGGATGATTAGTAATAAAAAATTCTATAGAAAGTAGATAATTAAAAACACACACACACACACAGTCTTAAGTAAAGAAACGGGGGAAAGGGTCTGATTTTGATTACTTTTATAGAAGTTTTTAAACTATCCTGACTTGTTTGGTTATCAACAAGTTCACCACTGGCAGTAGTTTTGTTCCTCAACTTCTCTGTGTCTTTAAGGCTCCTCAGCAGATCATGTATTCCTTTGCTGCTGCTACTTTTTGGAACTATACTTTGAGTGTAGCTGAACTGAATGGTTTGTAAAACGTAAAGTAATAAAGTATAAAGGCAAATCTTGTGATATGAACGAAGACTATTAAAAAAAAAGGTAACAGTTGTAGCACCTCCCAGTTTCTTTGTTTGAAATAAATTCCTTTTTGACCTAGGTCACTGTTTTTCGGGGGTTGTTGTTGTTGCTGCTGTTGTGTTTCTCCTATCTGGTGTAGTATTCTCTTTTCTTGAGCCAAGCTTTTACAGCCATGCAGCATCGAGAGTTGATTGCACTATAGTGCACCCAAAGACATGACAGATATATAATATTATTTCCATAGTTAACAGATCGTTTGATCATGTAAGCACTACAAGAAAATAACGTATATTCCGACGGCAATTCCGACGGACAGCAAATTCCTCGGAATATACTGATGTTATCCCGAGGAAATTCCGAGGAAAGGCAATTTTCAGGTTTCCTCGAATTTCCTCGGAAAATACCGACGACAAACCGAGGACAAAATATAACCGTTATAGAACCATTGAGATTTCGAGGAAATTCGAGGAAATACCGAGGACTATTATATTTCGAGGAAATTCGAGGGCAAATTATAACCGTTATAGAGCCGTTGGGAAATTATCTAAATTCCGAGGAAATACCGAGGACTATTATATTTCCGAGGAAATTCCGAGGGAAATTTATAACCGTTATAGAACCATTGAGATTTCCGAGGAAATTCCGAGGGCAAATTATAACCGTTATAGAGCCGTTGAGAAATCAGTAAATTCCGAAGAAAAATAAAATTTCCGTCGGAATTTCCTCGGAATTGTCGGCAACATTTTCCCTATAAAAGCCACCACCCCTCATCCATTTCATTCACTCCATATTCTCATCCTCTCACTTACTATTTACACACGAATCTGGTTCAAAAAAACATGTATTCTTCAAATTATTATCGTTCGTGGATTGATCGTCCTCATTTGGATCCTGACACGAGATTGCTTACGGAAGAATATCAAAAAGGTATAACCGAATTCATGGGGTTAGTTCAGCGACAACCGGAAGCAAAAACATGTATGTTAAGATGTCCTTGCTCTACTTGTAAAAATAAAAAAGTTATAAAAGAGTGGGATGTTTGGACTCATCTATATTTGAACGGGTTTACACGAAGTTACAAAATTTGGTATCATCATGGGGAAACTGATTATGAATATGGTAGTACTAGCGAATCTCAGACAGCAGTTAGGTTAGAAGAACCAATTAGAACGGATATAGATTATGGTGTAGGTACTGAGCAGATGGTAAATGATCATTTTAGAGGGGAAGAATTACCCAATGCAGAAGCGAGGAGATTTTTTGATATGTTGGATGCAGGAAAACAACCTTTGTACCAAGGTTGCAGAGATGGTCATTCACCTTTATCATCTGCAACAAGACTGATGGGCATTAAAACAGATTATAATTTGGCTGAAGAATGTGTGGATGCGATTGCTGATTTTGTAAAAGGTATTCTACCAGAGGATAATGTAGCCCCGGGATCATACTACGAGGTTCAGAAACTCGTAGCTGGTCTTGGTTTACCGTATCCGGTAATAGATGTATGCATCGATAACTGTACGATATATTGGAGGGCGGACGAGAACCGGGTTACATGCAAATTTTGTAGGAAGGCTCGTTATAGAGATACCGGTGGAAGAGTTCCAGTGCCATATAAAAGGATGTGGTATTTGCCTTTGACGGAAAGGTTGAAGAGGTTGTATCAATCTGAACGAACAGCCCAACCAATGAGATGGCATGCAGAGCATTCGACAGATGGTGAGATTAGACATCCTTCAGATGCAAAATCATGGAAGCATTTCCAATCAACATATCCAAAATTTGCGTCTGAGAGAAGAAATGTCTACCTTGGATTATGTACCGATGGTTTCAGCCCATTTGGCAAGCATGGAAGACAGTTTTCTCTATGGCCAGTCATTCTTACACCATACAACTTACCGCCAAACTTGTGCTTGCGTCGAGAGTTTTTGTTTCTATCAATTCTCGTTCCTAGGCCAGAGCATCCTAAGAGATCACTTGATGTGTTTCTTCAGCCACTAATATATGAGTTACAACAACTATGGGCTGAAGGTGCTGATACGTACGATGTTTCGTGCAAAGAAAACTTTCAAATGCGGGCAGTACTTATGTGGACAATAAGTGATTTTCCAGCATATGGTATGTTATCTCGATGGACAACGCATGGAAGGCTATCATGTCCACATTGTCAAGATAACACAGATGCTTTCCAACTAAAACACGGAAGGAAAACGTGTTGGTTTGACTGTCACAGGAGGTTCCTACCACCTGATCATCCATATCGTAGGAGTAGGACTTTGTTTACGAAGAACAAGAAGGTGTTTGATAGTCCACCTCCCGAAATTAGTGGGGCAGATTTTTTGATACAACTAAGAGATTTTGGTGCAGACGGGGCCTTGACGTTGGTGGACATGTTCATTATCCGTAGATGCTGTTGGAGATCTACATAATTGGCATAAAAAGAGTATATTTTGGGATCTGCCATACTGGAAGGATCATCTGCTGCGGCATAATTTAGATGTCATGCATATTGAGAAGAACTTTTTCGATAACATTATGAACACCGTCCTTAACGTCCAAGGTAAAACAAAAGATAATTTGAAGTCAAGACTAGATTTAGTCGATATATGTGATCGTTCAGAACTTCATGTTGATGAGAATGGTAGAGCCCCTGCTCCCATATACCGACTGGATGGAGCGGCCAAAGAAGCGTTCTTTGATTGGATTGAAAACGATGTGAAATTTCCAGACGATTATGCATCCAATTTGTGTAACTGTGTAGACAGAAATGAGGCAAAGTTTATCGGCTTGAAGAGTCACGATTGCCATGTAATGATGCAGCGCCTCCTTCCGTTTGCCTTCTCGGAGCTATTACCACAAAAGGTTCATGAAGCAATTGCAGGGATAAGTGCTTTCTTCCGCGATTTATGCTCGAGATCAGTGACTCCAGAAGGTATCCAAAATTTGAAGACTAACATAGCTGTGATCCAGTGCAACCTAGAGAAGATATTTCCCCCATCATTTTTTGATGTTATGGAGCATCTTGCTATTCACTTGGCAAGAGAATTGGAACTTGGTGGTCCTGTGCAGTATAGATGGATGTATCTTTACGAGCGGTATATGTATCATCTGAAGAAGAAGGTCAAAAATTTAAGTAGGGTGGAAGGTTCTATAATCGCACAGATGATCAATGAAGAAACTTCAAATTTTGCTGAGTACTACTTTCCAGCAGAAGTGAAGACAAAAAACAGAAGACCTGCTCGGCATGATGATAGAGGCGAAAGGGCAACATATTATGTTACGGTTCCAAACATCTTTACAGATGTTGGACGACTTAGCGGAAAATCAAAGGCTCGTCGACTTAGTGAACAGGAACACAGTCATTTACAAACATATTTGCTCACCAACTGCGAAGAAATTCTGCAATATGAGAGGTACATTTTATCATTTCGTTTACAACATTATTATTTGGGAAAGTTTTAATTAAAATCTTAATTAATTTCATCATATGTACAAGATTTTCATGGCAGAAAAGCGGTTCGCTCATAGACACGCCACAGAAGAGGAACTTGAAGAACTGAAGCAGAGAGAATTTGCTGGATGGATGTTTGCTTATGTGAGTACATTAAACAAATAATTTTTCATCAGTACATATATATATATATTGCTATAATTAATATTTTTTCTATTTATAGGTGTCCGCCGGTATGGCCAGAGGTGAAATATTTGACGATTGGATACGCGAGATGGTGTGTGGACCACAATATGTTGTGAAGTCATATCCGAGATTTTGTACTCGAGGATATGCATTCACAACTCAAAAGAGGAGACGTTCAAGTACAACTTATGATGCTGGTGTATCGTCTGCATCAGGAGATGATGTGTACTACGGAAACATAAGCGAAATTTTGGAAATCAAGTATCCGGGCATGGTTGGATTGCGGTGTACTGTTTTCTATTGTGATTGGTACGATAACACTGCAGATCGAGGTGTGAGAACAGATGCATTTGGTGTTACATCGGTCCATTCGCGAAGGAAGCTGCAATATTATGATCCTTTCATTCTTGCTTCTCAACCTGATCAGGTAAATATTAATATATATCTGTCAATTTAATCTTAATGATTCTCTTTCATATGTATATATTATTACTAATTTACATGATACATCTTAATGATTTTTTATATGTTACAGGTTTGTTACATCAAGTATCCTCGGATTAGAAACAGGGATGATCCTTGGGTCACTGTTACATCACTCCACCCGAGAGGTCGAGTTCACAGAAGTTCTCATCAGCAAGACCCTCTACAAGCAAGCACATCCGGCAACTTAAGTGCCTTAGAAGATTTAGAAAATGTTGACCTTGTAGTCGACTTAACCGACTTTGGAGATGAGGCTGTTGTTCATGAAGAGGATGAACCTGTCATTGGAGAGTTCCACCAAGATTCAGATTCAGATTCAGATTCATCTGATGATGATTCCGAATCAGAGTAGTATATAATTTTTTTTTTCCTATTTAGTATTTCCGAGGAAATATAGAGGAAATGTAAGCTTTTCCTCGGTATTTCCTCGAAATTCCCTTATTTCGGGTTTAGCATTTAGGGTATACATTTCCTCGGAATTTTCTCATATTATACCGAGGGAATACCGAGGAAATGCTTACATTTCCTCGGTATTTTCTCGAAATTCCCTTATTTCGGTTTAGCATTTAGGGTATACATTTCCTCGGAATTTTCTCATATTATACCGAGGGAATACCGAGGAAATGCTTACATTTCCTCGGTATTTTCTCGAAATTCCCTTATTTCGGGTTTAGCATTTAGGGTATACATCCCCTCGGAATTTCCTCATAATATACCGAGGGAATACCGAGGAAATGCTACATTTCCTCGGTATTCCCTCGGTATATTATGAGAAAATTCCGAGGGAATGCATTTTTTAACCGAAAACTCCGTGTTGCGGTTAGAAAATATAATAATAAGACCTAAATAAACATTTTAAACTGTCTTAAATGGATTAATAACACCAAATATTTTTTGTCTCCAACTAATGAATTTTTTCCGATTGTAAGAATGAACTTCGTACAACATAAGAGAAACACTTATACACTTTAACAAACGAGAACGACAATACTTGTAATCGAATTTGAAATTTTGTAATTTTAATATTTAAGTACATCTATAGAAAGAAGCAGGAATTCTATGTATTTGACAATATTAAAATTGTGTAAGAAAGTATCTAGGGTCTAAAAAATTGAGGTTTCGAACCCACAAACTAACTTTCCTCGGTATTTCCTCGGAATTTTCCGAGGAAATACCGAGGAGAATTTCTGTCTTTCCTCGGTATTTCCTCGGAAAATTCCGAGGAAATTCTGAGGAATATTTCTGTCCAATAGAAAGACATGCAGAGCATATTCTTTTCTCGAAAATTGGTTTTTGACCAATTAATATAAATTCCGAGGAATTTCCGCGGGATGTCGTAGTAGCCGGTATTCCCTCGGAATTTTTTCATTAACCGGAAAAGTGAACCGCCTAAATTTTCGCAAAAATCGAATTAAGTGAATTCCGACGGAATACCGAGGAACCCTGTCCGTCGGAATTGTCGGATATATTCACCCGAGAGTTTCTTCTTCCCCATTTCTCCTATCTCTCTCTAAACGACTCCGGCGGCTCTCTCTCCTCTCTCGATTTTCTCCGGCGAAACCTCACATTTCCTCCTCAAATCCGTTCATATACCATGTAAGAACCCTATCCCCTTCTCTTAGGTTCTTTTGATTAGGTTTTGGAATAGATTTGATGATTTTGAATTTGAATTGTTAGGATTGATAGAATTTTGTTAGGGTGATTGATAATTAGTTGAATTGAATTGTTAGGATTGTGATTTTGATGGGTAATTAGTTGTATTGATGAGATTTAGAAATTTTTATAAAGTTTCTAATTTTTTTTGTAATTATAAAAACGATTTAATATTTATCAAAACATTTTTTGTATATAAATTTCGTTTTGGGATTTTATAAAAGATGATTTTATAATTATAAAACTATTTTGGAAATATTAAACTATTTTGATATTTATTAATACTATTTTGGAAATATGAAACTATTTTTATATTTATTTAAACTATTTTGGAAATATGAAACTCTTTTTATTTTTATTTTTACTATTTTTGAAATATAAAACTAATTTGTAAAACTAATTTGTAACTGTAACAAGATTTTTATATTTAGTAAAACTATTTTGGAAATATAAAACTATTTTTATATTTATTTTTACTATTTCGGAAATACTAAACTAATTTTTATATTAATAAAGTATTTTTATATTTATTTTTAATATTTTTTTATAATAATAATTTTTTTTCAGGTCTGGTAGCAATAACCAGGCGAGGTCCCGCCGTTCCACACCACGAGGTCGGACTGCTTCGATCGGCACCTCTCGTGGTTCTGCATCTTCCCAGAACCAAAATCTCGATCATATTGTTTTCCCTCCGTCTCCTCCAGTGGTTCCGGGTATCATGAGCGTTGAACAATTGGTTCAACAGCCTGGTCGAGACCATCTTCCCTTTCTCACTCAGTTTCCAAAGGGACGACAACAAACATGGTTAGATTTTATTTTATTTTATTTATTTCTTTCATTTTATTTTGCTTGATTATGATTTTTTTTTAATTAAGTTCAACCGGTCGGGGAACGGGATAAGCGCCTTCATCAACCGGATGATGTACTCGACCCTCAAAAAGGGTTATCCTACCTACACCAGGTTTCCTCTCGAAGATCAGGAGATGTGGTTCCGCCAGTTTGCGGTATTTCTTTTTTATTTTGCTTTATCTTATTTTTTGTTCTTTGACTTAAAATTTTACTAATTGTATTTTTTTTTCAGCAAGAATTCAACTGGAATCACCTCCAGACGAACTTTATCCGTAATGAGTTCACCCATAAAGTCATGGACAATTATGGGAAGCAGATCTATGAGTGGAAGCAAAAGTGACTCAAGGGAAAGAAGCCGAAGTCGATTAACGATACGGTGTGGCTCGAGTTGCAAGAGCATTGGGAGAAAGTGGAGACGCAAGACATCTCGGACACCAATTCCACCAACCGCAAGAGTGAACGTGGCGGGAAAGGCGTCTTCAAGCACAACTTGGGTGCTTGTAGTATGCCAACTCTGGGGGATCGACTAGTAAGTTATTTTTTTTTTGCTTATTTATTTTTTTTGGTGTATTTATTTTAATTTTTAATGCTTTTTACTAACAAATGTTATTTTTTTCAGGTGGAACAAAACGATGGTGAGCCGGTTGATGAACTCGTGCTAATGAAGGAGGCGTATACCAACAAGAAGACCGGAGAGATTTCGGATGCCGTTGTGAAGGAGGTGGTCGACTTGGTCGAAACCCAGAGGGATGAAGAGATCCAACGCTTATCTCAGCTTCAGTCTGACGAGGACGGCACTACTGCGGCTTCCACCAACCTGCCTCGAACTCGAATCAACGAACTCGTTGAGTCGGTAAGATCTTCATTTTAATTTAGAATTTAATTTTAACTACTTTTGCATTTCACCAGTCTTTTTCACTGCTTCAGTTTTTTTTTCTAATTTATTTCAGGCTGTTCCAAGGAAGAAAGGCCGTATATTCGGGTTGGCTCGTCGCGCTAAGTCAATTCCTACTACTTCAGAACCGACTTTTGTCGATCCGACACTTATGGAGGAGGTACAAAACAAGGATGACCGCATAGTAGCTTTGGAGACCCAGAACGCCACCATTCTTATCCAGAACGCCACCATTCTTGCTGAAGTGGAGGAAACGAAGAAGAAGAACCAGGAGTTGCTGGACATGATGCGACGGCTGTTTCCGAACGAATTCTAGTTTGTATTTTTTTTTTGGGATTTTAAAACTTTGAATGTTTTTTATGTATAAGACTTTAAATACTATAATATGTTTTCTATTTAAGATTTATTCTTATAATTTAAAATAATTATTATATTTAAAAAATAAAATAATTAATTATATATATATATTTTTAAAATAATAGAAAATTGGAAAATTCCGAGGAAAGGCGTCCGTCGGAATATTCCGAGGAAAGAGGCCGTCGGAAATTTCCGACAGAATGTTTCTCTCGGAATATTGCGAGGAAACGCCGCCGTCGAAATTTTCCGAGGGATTTTGTCTGTCGAAATTTTCCGAAGAAAGGATGCCGTCGGAATATTCCGACGGACACGTTTCCTCGGAATATGCCGACGAAACAGTCTCTCGGGAACTTCCGACTTTCCGATGAAATGAGTTGGTCGGAATTGTGTCGGAATATCTGTCCCTCGGTATTTCCTCGGAGTATACCGAGGAACTTTGTTTTTCCGACGAGAAATTTCCAAGGAAGTTTTTTTTTTCGGAATTCCGTCGGAATATGATTATTCCAACGAAATCCCGAGGATTATGGCCCTCGGAATTTCCCTGTTTTCTTGTAGTGGAGGAAGGAGGCTGATTCTCTTTCCCTTTATTTCTAGTACTATTGTTTATACATTAATGAGAAAACAAAAATGATATTGATTGGTTATGAGGACTTACGTAATCAGGCTTTTCTGTTCTTCTTTGCGTTTCTTCTGCTTTATTCAGTTTTTCAAGATCATTCTGCAGTTTCTCTCGCAGTTTCTTGTAGTATATGATACAGTTTCCAGCTTGGCTACTGCGATAATCAGAATGTCTTCTTTTAATGTAGGAGCTATACCTGTTTGACTGTCCAAAACCTTTTCATTATCTTGTTGTATATTGCTCATTATTTGAGCTTAGTAAAAACAGGACATGTAATCATAATTCTGTTATATATTTGTAGTTGCTTACTCGTGTTTCTAGGTAATTCTCGTACGTGTGTTGATAATCCCTCTCCAGCTTTTTCAGTCCCTTCTCGGCTTGGGAAACTGACATATGCACAACTGGGTCCGATGCATTATAGTTGCCTCGAGTGCCAATAGAGTTGGATATACTGTTGATATCGTTGTGCAGAGTAGAAGCTTCCATGCCACTGAATTCAATTTCTATCAAGTATTTCTTATGAAAGCATTAATGCTCTTTATGTGTTCTTATATGAAGAGAAAAACATTTAGTTTGAATGAAGCAACCTATGACAATTGGTTTATCCAAACTCGTGCACCCCACGCCAAGGAAGTCAATGGCTCCCTCCCTGAAGAAATCTTCTACATATTCTTTTGTTTAGGCCTGGGCGTTTTTACCTCAACCCGAAATACCTACCTAAACCCGGACCGAAAAAACCGAAACCGAATCCAAACTGTTATAGAAAAATATCCGAACGGAACTTATGAGCTTAGTACTTTGGAGTCTGGTTATAATCCGAACCGAACCGAAATCCGAATTAGGATCCGAAAATATCCGAAATTAGTTAAATATGTTAATATTTCTATATATTTTAAGGTGATTTAGATATTTTAAAGTATTCAAAATATTTTTGTATTTTGTTTTATTTGTTATTTTTAATACTTTTTAGCTAATTTAGATAGTTTAACTAATAGTTAACTAGATTTGTAAATAATTTATATATTTTGAAAAGAAAATTTGTCAATTTTTGAGGTTTAAAAAATATTTTTTTGGACGATTTTAAACATTGGTTACATCCGATCCGAACCGAACCCGGAAGGAACCGAACCGAATCCGATCCAATAATTAGTAAAACCCCAATGGTACTTCTGAGCATAACACCGAAAATCCGAAAATCCAAATCAACCGGACCGATACCGAACGGGCCACCGAACGCCCAGGCCTACTTTTGTTTAATAATATATTAGGCATCTTTCTCTGCTCTCTTGAGATAAGTTGCTTCTAAAAATTCTTGGGCATAAAATACAAAGAAATTTGACCCCCAAAAAAAGGGATACAAAGAAATATTTGGCATACTATTGAATTTCAGTGTGATGATATGAGAGGAGAAGAAGTCATAGTTTGACAAAAGCCACAACTGAAGTCAGTTATGTTTGGTCACAACAAGGTTTTTGATATAAGTCAAAAGTTATTTGTACAATCTGTGGTTGCATCATATACAACAAATAAATAAATTATTTATCAAAAAAAAAAATTGATATTCTTAAGTTTATTTTATAGTATGGTCAATTGTTGGTAAGAACTAAGAACCACTTGGGTTGGTAACATTGCATTCACAGTGGTGACTTGTTCTTGGGACTCGGTCTTGAAAGCACTCTCAAAATTATTTTCAATATGATCAAGTTGTAAGATGAACTGAATTTATTTGCAGAAATGAATCAATTGAAATTAAGAGTTGGTATGTGGACTTTAATGTGACTATATGAAAGAGAGAAAAGTCAGCTTGAGCAAAGCAGATTCAAGTATTGCATCCTAATCCCAGAGGTGTTTTAACTGTACTCTGGTGATATATATGGACTATGGTTGGCTGTTAAGTTAAAATCTTTCTGTTCAGAGCCAATGTGAGGGAGATGCAATGAAACAAAAATCGGAATCTATTCGAGAATGATTTAGCTGCTTGTACTGATCTGGTAAGAGAATATTATAAAAATACTTCTGAAAAAGAAGAGGTGCATCATAACATGATATCTTATTCTTCTTCAATTCCTCGGAATAGATCTTTAGCATGTCAAAAAAGACCAAAAACTCGTCGTTTCTCTCTCTATGCGACTCCAAGACGATTAGGGTTTCTTCACCTTAGTCTGCAGCCGTCGGTGTGACCTCTCGCCCACCGGTGAGAACCTCTTCTTTCCCTCCTCTTCCTTTCTTCCATGGTTTCAATGCTGCTCCTTCGGGGTTCAGAGTCACTGTTGCTCCTCCCCCCCCACCTCCTGAGCCGCTGCCGTTTGTTTTTCTTCTAGATCTACTCACTGGGGTCTCTGCTCCCGACCCTCCTAATCCTCTCGACGCTTCTGAAACTCTGGTCGCACTGGAACTATTCTCTCTCCCTTGATTTTGGTTCACCTCAGCAGCTGCGAGGTCTCCTCTTCATTCTACAACAATATCTGACTCAGTCTGTTTGTTGATTGTGTCTCTTGGAGTGAACCTTGTCAAGCCTCTGCTTCTCCCTACCGATAGTTGCAGGTTTCAGATCTATAATTTCATATGGGAAAAAAATATTTTTTCTTCCTGTTAGGCATAACTTGGAAAGGTGTGACCCTTGTGACCCCTCTAGATGTTTCTATTTGGGACGGAACATACCTTAGATTTGGATTCCTTGTCCTCCGTATAAGAAATCATTCACGGCCATTACCTCAGTATGAGGATCTTATGCTTCTTGTTAGTCATTGTTTTACTCAATATGAAGCTGTTATGCACTTGTTTTGCCTTCACTTACCTCAGTACGAGGTTCGCTTACCTCTGTATGAGGCACAATTACCTCAGCATGAGGTTGTTTTTCGAAATCTTCTTTTGTGCTCATTACAATATATTTGTATGTTGGGAGTATTCTCTGATGTTTCAGGTCTACAAAAAAGATTAGAGATGGATTTAAAAAAGCCAACCTTGGCTTCCTAATTTCAGACTTGTTTGTCTGGCCGTGGTGGTTCTTGCAACTCTACGCTCCATTATTGTTGCAGATTTACTCACAGTTCCAAGACTCATCAAGATGGTGCTTGATCACCTCTGTAGCCAAGTTTCTTGCTGCTCTCTATACATTGGTTGCTGCAGCATGTCCGGGTAACAGTTCACTGAGTGTGTTCTCCAATTCCGGTGGCTTCATCTCACTCAGCACTCATGGTGTTTCACTTTTAAGTTGCTTGTGTGTTATGTTTGCTTTTATCTATGTTTGTGTTATCCGCTTTGCTTTTGATGCTGCGGTTTCTTTATCTGTGTTATTGTTTCTACTGAACAATTCCTCCGTTGATGGAATCTAAGTTTTATTAATGAAAATTGGTTTGACCAAAAAAAAAAGATCTTTAGCATGTCTTTGAAGTTTGAACTGATACAAGTATACATCTCTAAAGGTACCCGTTTGGGCAGACTTTTCTTTGTGAAGTAGTTTTATGCCTCGGCCTGAAATTTTTTCGAGTATGTATATCTTTTCTGCATCTTGTTTCTCACCTATGCATTCATATTTTACTCGTAGCTTCCTCATCTTTTCTCTGTATCCTTTTTTGATTTCTCTTTTGTCTTCCAAAATGCTCTCTGTCTTTCCTCTCTCTTTCTCAAAATCTCTGATTATCTTCTTCAGAAGCTAGTGGCAAACAAACATCGTCCCATTTGTTAGTTTTAAGAACAAGTTCATGAGTAACAAGATGTTTCAAAAAAAAGAAAAAAAGAGTAACAAAATCTGAGAAAAACGTCGTGAAACTTCATTACCTTTATTTCAATACTTATAGAACTTTTTATATCGTCCTGACATGTGAGGTCTCCCGCCAATGTACCATTGGCAATAGCCTTCTCCCTCAACTTCTTAATCTCTTTAACTCCCTTTAATAAATCGTGTATAGGCTTCTTGCTGGTACTCTTTGGAATTATGCTTTGAATATAGCTGAACTGATTGGATTTGTAAGATGGAGAAGTTAATATCCAAAAGCTCATTTATGATAATAATGAAACTAGATCAAAGGTGTTTGGTAAGAGTACCTCCTCGTTAATCCTCTTGAAATCAATGGTTTCTTGACTTAGATCGTCATCGTGCAGCTCTTTGTTTTCTGTTTTCAGCTTAAGTATCATCTTTTCTTGTACCAAGCTCTTAGAACCGTGCATCAAGAAGCATTGCTTGACCTAAACAGGTATCGTTGACACATGAAAACATACAAAAATATATGATATCTGTGCTTGACCTAAATGCTAAGTGTTGGATCATTTGGGCAGGAAGTTGACTGATATTGATCTGGATTTGAGGAATTACATACCTCACTAGGTGCTTCTCTTTCTCTTTGTGGTGCTTCTTCAATATTCAGCTTGCCAAGAACATGCTGCAGCTGCTCCACCACATTCTCGGTGTGATTGATACAGTATCCAGCCCAGCGACTGTGATGTTTTGAAAGTCGAAATGCATACCAGTCTAACTGTTCGCAAAATTAGTTATGTTATAACACTAGCTAGTCCGAATAAGTTTCTGACAACACTGCAAATGATCACTATTCTGTTATTTTATTGATGCTTACGTGTAGTTCTGTGTACTTCTCGCTCGAGCTTTTTCAAACGCTTATTTGCTTCTGCAAATGATGAACGCCCAACAGAACAAGGGCTTGGTGACACCATGTTGCAGGAAAGTTTCTAGCAGCCCTTTTCTTTGTGGCTGACTCCAGAGTCAGCAGAGTTAGATAGTTCTTTGAAAGTAGATGTTACCTGACCATCAAGATTTTTCATAGCTTCTCCTGAGTGTTATTTTAGGAAGTGTTTGTATGAAAGCCTTGTTTTCTTGTGTTGTGTTATATAAAGAGAAAAAAACAAACTAGTTGTCCTAATTCTTGCACCCCACTCCAAGTAAGTCAACTGCTCCCCTGAAGAATCTTCTACTTTTGTATATTTATTATGTTTTGGTTATTAATTAATATACAGTTTGACCATCTGTCTCTTATTGAAGCTATTGAAGATCATCTACTTGAGGCATACATAATAAAAAATTGTTGGCTATGATATTAGGTTATAGTGATTTAACATTAAATATGATTATGATTTAGGAAGATCCACGTCTACCGTTTCTGATTATATCAGGGGTGTCAAAGGGAATCAAAAGCTCATGATAAGCCAGTATAGTTCAGTTTGGCTTATGTGTTATATAAATTAATATGTAACTTGAAATCAGATCATCTTGCTTACGAGTTAAATAAATTAACTTGTGATTTATTATAAATAAATAAATATATAAGAACATATCCTAAAAATATAAAAATTAAATTTAGAACAAAATTTGAAAACTAAATATAACAAATTATTTTAAAATGTAAAAGACAAATACCTAAATCGAGATCAATGGTTTTGTGGAAGAAACAATAATCTAATATATGTTTATTTAAGAAATTTACATAACTTTTAAAAGTGATAATGTGTATTTTTTTTACAAAAGTCTTAGAACATAGGAGTGTTCTCAAACAAAAAATTATATTAAAAATTAGAACTAATGAACAGTTGACAAGTGTCAATTGTCTCTTAATTTTCTTAACGAAAGCTCTTCTTGAAAAGTTGATCTACATTTTTTCTCTATTTTTTTTTTTTTGCTTTTTTTATTAAAGTTTTGAGAACACTCTCAAGAACTCCACTGATGTGAATGTCCTTATATTTAACTAAATATATTTAATATTCATCTTATATAGTTAAAATGAAAGAAAATATTATGTTATATATATAATTTAAGCTCTAAAAATCAAGTTCATGATAAGGTAGTTCCCATTCATTAAAGGTCACTCATATAATTCCTGAGCTAAGTTAAGCTAAACTCTTTCAATAAATGAATCTTAAAA
This sequence comes from Brassica carinata, assembly GCA_016771965.1. NCBI lineage: Eukaryota > Viridiplantae > Streptophyta > Magnoliopsida > Brassicales > Brassicaceae > Brassica > Brassica carinata. The sequence continues at coordinate 1,222,418 of CM028687.1, read as the reverse complement.
ATATAGATCATACTCATGAAAAACCTCTGAGTTACTCATGAGTCATTTTGACATCATAACTATATGTCGTAAGCTTTTTCACAAAAAAAATGCTTTTACTCTTTCAGCTCCGCATGCCATGCCCTCCTTGTGCATTGGGTTAATTAAGCTTACTATAAATGTTTTTGAAATCAGATGTTGCTTGCGAGCTCTTAACCCATTTGATTCACTTCAGGAGTATGCAAACATATGGAATTGTACGTGTGTGTTTTTGTGACAAGGAATGGATTAGTTCTTGTATCCATATCATATTATTCTAATTAAGGACGACAAATAACCAGTGGGGGTTTTCCATGTTAAACCTTGTATATATCACCTTGCTCTAAAAACATATTGTGTGGTATTTATTTTTCAAGAAAAAGAATATGTTTCTCCATCATCACCTCCCTGATATGTTTTCAAACCTTATAGACCACATTTTACTAGACAAGCTACAAGTTCAAATAAGAAGATAAGTAAGTTTTGAAGCCTATAAATATTTTAATTTGAGTGCTGAAATAGCAGTTATACTATGCAGGAGATACATAGAGGAGAGTTATTAAGCAGAATCAGATTACAATCACCAAAATAATTTTTTACTGCAGGAAGAAGTATGGTAAGATGAAAGGTTCATGTCTCCATCTTTCAGAGTCTGGCCGAAAATATTCCACTCCATCATCTACCTTCTTCAACCTAAGCATGTATTTCCTTTCATCATCCCATTTCCCGCATATCCATTCTTTTTTATCTTGTAGATGCTTAATCTTCTCTGTATATCCTTGTTGCACCCTTCTTTTATCTCGCAAAATGTTATCATTCTTCTCTTTTTCTTTCTCCAACTCTTTGATTAGCTTTGCTAGAATCTAGTGACAAACAATGATCATACACCATTGATTAGTAGGAAACAAATCACATGTGTGCAAAAGGATAAAAAGTTTCATGATTATTTATTACTTTTATTACACTATTTGTAGAATTGTGTATGCTGTCCTGACTTGTGTTGTTGTTGCTCACCATTGCACCTCTTTCAGTAGCTGCTTCTCTCAATCTGTTTGTCTCCTTAAATTCACTCAACAAATAGTGTACATGTTTCTTGCTGCTAATCCTTGGAACGTCTGCTAGAATTTGGCGGAACTGTTTGATTTGTAATATGGACAAGTAAATATCAAATCTCATTAAAGCCACTAAAACAAAGAGCCTATCATGGTAAGAATCGTATTACCTCCCTATTCATTTCTTTGTTGTTTATCACTTTTTTACTCAGCTTGCCATTGTTTGGTTGTATGTGTTCTGCTTTCTGTTGTAGTATAATCTTTTCTTGTGCCAAGTTTCTACAACTATGCAGCATCAACAATTTCTTGCTCTTTAATTTTCACCAAAAAAGAATAAGAATTAGCTAATAGTATGATACTAGCTAAAGTTAGAGGAAACTAATGCATAAGTTATTCTGCCCAACGGGACTAAACAAAATGTTTCATCGTTTGAGCCACGAAACTGACTATTCTATTTTCTTATTACACATTTATAATAAGGTATTTACGGTAAAAAGAACAAAACTAATTTAATTGGTTGTGTGGACATACATGATTAGGTGTTTCTGTTCGTCGTGACGCTTCTTCTATATTCAGACTGCCAAGAATGTTCTGCAGTTCCTTCACCAGATTCTTGCTGTCCTTGATACAATATCCAGCTCTGCGACTGTGATGTTCAAAGCCTTTTTCATCAAGGTAGCACCTACACCAGATTAACTGTCCATAGAGTTTATTATAAAACTGGCCTAAGTTTATAAACAACATGACCAGTTGAGACAACTAAAAGTCTAAAAGCTTGTACATGGATCATTTTTCTTGTTTTTTTTTTAAATTATGTCCTTACTTGAGCTTCTCTGTACTTTTTGTAGGTGCGTTGATAATCTTGCTCGAGCTTCTTTAGCCGCTCTTTGGCTTCTCCAACCACTACTTGCACAACAGGGTCAACGCAGGGTGTCACCTTGCTCTCTAAACCCTTTTCAGTATAGCTGTTTCCATTTCCAACAGAATTGGATAGTCTGCTGACATTGTTTAGCAGAGTATGAATTTCCATGCGTCCGACTTTGAGTTTTCCCATAGATTCTCTTTAGCAAACAAGTTTTTATATAAAAGCCTTTAGTTGTTGAGTCGTTTATATAAAGAGAAAAGTCAAAGTTGAGAAGTTTTCTTAAATAAAGGTTCTCACATTTGATTTGTTCAAACTCTTGCACACCACTCCAACTCTCCAAGGAAGTCAACGGCTTCCCTCCAGAATAGTTTGGCCATGTCTCCTTGCTGCATCGTCGACCTTATACTATAGCATTAATATTCTTGGAAGCAAACATATCTGATTTGACCTACTCTAAAAATCAGCTGGTCATCACGATGCTACCAGTGGAATAGGTTGAGGTCATTGTTTTAAATTTAATATAAGGACGTCCTACTCTTATCAGGGCTGCTCACTTGCAAAGCGTTATGCTAGATAATATTTGTGGTACAATAGGAAAAAAAAAAGAAATTCGATTTAAAAAATGAATTAAATTTTGGAAAAAAACGAATCCAAACTTAATGTTGATTGGAAAAAGTGAATAATTTGATTAATTTTTTTTAACACTAGATAATTATGTTATTACAAACTAACGATTTTACGGCCGACAATTCTACCTACCTTATACCTTACGAAGATTCACATGTATTATCTGAGACGCCCTTTTGTGGCTTCCTTACATTTTGCTGCAGATCTTTTATGGGTCATTTTTAATTTACATAATTTCGCTTTTTTGGGATTCAAACCCCAAACATTGGTGATGATTGGTTCGACTGTGACTGTAAAAATTTAGCTGTACGTAAGTTGGTTGTAGCCGTAAAGTTGTTACTGTAGATTTTATTGTAGAGACTTTTGCTGTAGCTAAATATGTTGTAGCTGTAAGTTATATGCTGTAGATATTTCAAAATAATATATGTAATGTATATATAAAATAATTATTTTTTATCAACTAAAATAATTTATATTAATGATTTTTATAAATTATCAAAGTTTATTGTTATTTAAAGTGTGATATGTAAATAATATTTTATGTTATTTAAAATATTTGAATAATTTTGAAAACACCCAGAACTAAATTAAAATATTTATAGATATTTTAATTATGATTATCTAATAAATTTGATTTTATAGATAGTTTTTTTTCATTTTACAGTTTCCACAGCTTATAAAACAAAGATGTAGGTGTTTTACCTAAAATACATAAGAATAAAATTTGTTTTAATTTTTTTGCTGTAGCTTTAAAAATAAAGATAACTTTAAAAATAAAGATAAAGCATGATTCATACAAGTTAATAGAAATTTGTTGTAGGCTTTGACTAACAAAGATGATGCTATAACATGATTGGTAAAGTCTAGTGCTTTAAAAATAAACTAGATTTTGACCCGTGCGTCCCGCCCGGGTTCGAATTTTATTTTTAAGTTTAGATAGTAAAATTTTCTATGTTAGTCTTGGTTATTTGTTTGAAAACCTACTTTTGTAAATACAATTATTTTGTGAACTTAAATATAATCCTAAAGGTTGATAGTTTATGCGATTCAATTAAAGGGTTGGTTTTTTCATTTGTTTGATCTTATTTCCGGAATCACATAAACTATGAACATTATAAATACAAAATAACTCTATTTATTGTTTTTATGCCGTTAATTAACTAATTATTTCAAATCATTACCTATATCATATATATATGTTGATTATTATTATGTATTTAATTTTTCCTATTGAATTTGATTTTGATGATTAAACCAATATTTTCTGCATGAAATAACATACTTGAGAATTATTTTGTATTTAATTTCTTATGATCCGGACCCGTTATTCAAAGTGCTAGATTTCTTTGAAATAATTGATTTGTTTTTTCAGTTTATATAACAACTTATTGTATATATAAAAGTTTAGGATAACTTAATTTTATATATATCGAAATTTCAAAATGCGGATTAACATTTGGGTTTATGTTTTGATATATTCTTTAATATTATACCTTTAAATATTAATTTTACTATGATAGTTTTAAGAGTTTTTTCAAAAATATATTGTATTAAAATACCGAAAATATTAAAATAAATTACTGGAAATAACATGTTTCACCATATAATAAATAGTATAATTATTGATTAATATTTAATATTTTATCAATGTATATATATACAATATATAATATTTAATATTCTAACTTAAACAGTTTTCATTTTTATACATTACCTCTCAATCCCAACCTGTTTCACTATAAATATAATGGAATAATCTAAATATTAAATGCATTACCTCTTAAACAATTTTTATTTCTCCTCTCCTCTTTTCCAAGTAGCATGCATTTTAACACCCTACACACAACAAAAATAGCATTTTTAATTAGTGTGTGATCATAAATAAAACAATAATCAGAAATGTGGATCCGAGACCACGAGTCTACCAAGATCATTTTCAACTACACAAGACAACATAATTTCACGCAAGTTAGAGTATTTAAACATAAGTGGTTCTATATATATACAATAATTTTTACCATCATTGCGAAAACCTAAAAAGGACTAACATAAACAAATAGTTAAATACCACGAAAACATAAATACGCTTCCCAACCTAAGGAAAATTTTCCTCGAAATATCATTCTTATACTTTTCCTCTTCTTCTTCTTTTGGCCAGACATATATCATTCACGTTAGTTTAGTCCCTGCACAAACAAAAAAACAAACAAACACTAATTATTAGCTTATTTGATGATGAACAAATAATTAGAATACAAAGAAACAAAAAAGAAAATTATGAACTAAACAAAAAAGAAAAACAGACAGAGAACAAAGATGGTCGACTCAAAAAAAAAGGTTCAATGACTATTTATAGAGTAATTAGTCTGCTAGTTAGGTTGGTTAGGTTAGATAAGAAGAAAATTCTAAAGTATCTTGATGATCAAGTTTAATCGAAATCTTTTAGATTTGATATATACTTATTCAATTATATTCTGATTTATTTTCCTAAATTAAATATATCGTTAAACTTTTATTTGTCAGTTTCACGCAATAAAAGGTAACTAATTAAGGTACAATATATTTAATTCGTTCAATATTTTTAGAATTACTTGCTAACGAATTTTATAGAAGAATCATTGATATTTTTGAATTTCCTTGCGCAGGAATCACTTGAAATCAGGGAAAATATATGCTAACTAATTTTTTAAATTGGATTTGTTAGATATGGGTCAAGAATAATGGATATGTACTATAAAATTAAATATGTTATGGGCTACATAAAATATGGGTCTGAAAACTATTGCTTGATTGTTAGGCATAACATAATTAAGAATATTCCCTTTTCAAAATAATAAACGATTGTCATTTAATAGTGTCGTAATATAATTAAGAAGGATCAATTTTATGGGTGAATTAACGTTTAATAAGACATTTAATATTTAGATATTCCTTGATTGTAGCTGTGATTCAATTAAGAATATTCTTTTCAATATTAATTGATATCATCTTTCAAAGAGTTAATCTAGTTAGAAAGTTTAGATTTTTTGGTGATTCACGTTTAAATTAAAATATTTAATATTTAGATATTCCTTGATTGTAGCAAGAAAATATTTAGTGATATTTGTACAATATTAATAATGATTAATATATGAATTAGCTTTTTTTAGATAAGTTTGGAATTGTAATTACTTAATTTGGAAATTTTTTTTTCATTAGTGTTCTATGAATTTTTATTAATTTTATGATATTTTGTATTCTTGAAAAATGAACTCTCGAAATTTTTATATTTGACTAAAATAAATAAGGTAATACTATATTTAAATTTTTTTTATATAATATATACTATATATTTTCAGTTTGTGTTTTTATTTTTTCACAAAGAAAATAATATTTGCTTTTGTCAATATATGAATATCGATTTGTTTAGATAAATTATGAAATTGTAGTGGTAGAATCTATAAATAAAAAGAATTACAAAAAGGAAATACTTGATTTATTATAAATTCAATGACTAAATTTGTAAATAAAAGAAAGTAAATATACTGTTATCCATGTTTCCAAACACACTAATCTCGGATTAATTAAATAATTTTTTTAAAAATACCTAAACCTGTTTCCAAACACATTTATCTAACAAAATGCTATCCAAGTAGCCAAACAAATCGATTTTGTACTTCTGATTTAATAATATAGATAAAGTTAAAGTAGGAAGATAAAGTCCAACCAATCACCCTCGTTAACGAAAGAAACCTTAGTCATTTAGTCAATGGACCGGAAGTCAGTTTGATTAAACTGGCAACTAATAATTTGACCACTGTCACCAGATTCATCACCCTTAATATGTCGGTTTAGTGTGTTTTTTTTTTCCTCGGAACTTTTGTTTGTTCGGGCTCGGTTAAGGATTGTTTCATGTGAATCTGGGCCGAATATATTTATAAAAGTGTTACGAAAGCCCAAACGCTTCAGTTTTCCTTATATTGTGATTGTTCTTTATTCGTCGTCTTCATACCACAAGAACATCTTCATACACACTTTTGCGCCGCGTTGTCTCTCTCGAAATCGATTTCCTCCAGACAGAGCTTCCTTTATTTCCAATATTCAATCTTTCTGCTTTCAGGTTTGTCTCCAATCTCAAAGTAAATTAAGTTTAAGATTGTTACCTTTCTGTTCGTAGTTCACAGCTCGTAGAAGCCTTACCTAGATTTTGTCGGAATATTATATATGTGATCTTGACTGTGTATATAGATGTCGAATCCGAAATTTTGCTCAATTAAACGAAACCCAGTAATTGAATCCTTTCGATCTAGATATAGTAGAAACCCTAATTCAGGTCTGTGTTTTGGATCTCTCTGTGTTGATTAGGAAAAAATAAATCCAATTTTATCACTCATCTGTTTTTTTAATTCATGTCTTTATCTCACAGATACTTTACTGCTTAGATGGGTAAGAAGAAGTCAGACGAGAGTGCCCTCCCACGAAGGGTAAGCCAAGTGGGAAAGATTCTTCAAAGAAACCAAAAGGAGAGGCTCTCAGTCTCTGCTATGCTTGCAGGCATGGATCAGAAAGATGATAAACCCTCCAAGAAGGGTGCTTCATCATCCAGAGCCAGGCCTGCTCCTAAAAGCCTCTTCCTACACTGAGGCCCTTGATCTTCCTCCTTCTGAGGATGAAGACGAAGGAGATTCCGACGAGGAGCAGAGACAGGCGGAAGCGAGGAGGAAGCTGAAGAGCGAGCAGAGGCATCTCGACATCTCCGTGACTGACAAGGAACAGAATGAACCTTGTTTGTTATGAATATGATTTGTTTATTTCCATGAACATAGTTTTGAATCCTGAAACTAAATGATTGAAATGAACCTTGTTTGTTGTGAATATGATTGTTGATTTCAGTTTTGAATATAATTGTTGATTTCAGTGAACACAATTTTGAATCGTGAAACTGAATGATTAAATTCATTGAATGTAGGTCATGGTGTTAGATGGATCACCGTTCAAGCTTCAAGGTCCTCCAATTACATGATCCATAATATGTCATCATGTGTTCAGGTATACCGATGAGAAGTATAAATCAAAATTGTATGTGATAGTTACCAATCTTTTATTAAGCCGAAGATGTTATATTCATTTCAGGGTTGTTGTGAGGTTTTATCTTCCGTATAAAACTTGTAAAACATGTGAAATTGATATAATATAACTTTGTGAACCTTGTTTGTCATGAGTATGATTGTTGATTTTAGTGAACAAGTTTTGAACCTTTGAAAATGAATGAATGATAATCATAGCTTATGAGAACATATTATTACAAAATCTATATTTGAAAAGAAAAGATATTTAATTGAAATCAATAAATATTGAAATCGTATCAAAAGATTGCAATTCTAGCTTGGTCTTAAATTAACAGTAGTATGTTTAGAACGAAGAACTCGAGTTTTGAACCCAAGAAACCAGAGATTTTGACCTTTTAATATGTCGGTTTAGTGTGTTTTTTTCCTCGGAACTTTTGTTTGTTCGGGCTCGGTTAAGGATTGTTTCATGTGAATCTGGGCCGAATATATTTATAAAAGTGTTACGAAAGCCCAAACGCTTCAGTTTTCCTTATATTGTGATTGTTCTTTATTCGTCGTCTTCATACCACAAGAACATCTTCATACACACTTTTGCGCCGCGTTGTCTCTCTCGAAATCGATTTCCTCCAGACAGAGCTTCCTTTATTTCCAATATTCAATCTTTCTGCTTTCAGGTTTGTCTCCAATCTCAAAGTAAATTAAGTTTAAGATTGTTACCTTTCTGTTCGTAGTTCACAGCTCGTAGAAGCCTTACCTAGATTTTGTCGGAATATTATATATGTGATCTTGACTGTGTATATAGATGTCGAATCCGAAATTTTGCTCAATTAAACGAAACCCAGTAATTGAATCCTTTCGATCTAGATATAGTAGAAACCCTAATTCAGGTCTGTGTTTTGGATCTCTCTGTGTTGATTAGGAAAAAAATAAATCCAATTTTTATCACTCATCTGTTTTTTTTTTAATTCATGTCTTTATCTCACAGATACTTTACTGCTTAGATGGGTAAGAAGAAGTCAGACGAGAGTGCCCCTCCCACGAAGGGTAAGCCAAGTGGGAAAGATTCTTCCAAAGAAACCAAAAAGGAGAGGCTCTCAGTCTCTGCTATGCTTGCAGGCATGGATCAGAAAGATGATAAACCCTCCAAGAAGGGTGCTTCATCATCCAGAGCCAGGCCTGCTCCTAAGAAAGCCTCTTCCTACACTGAGGCCCTTGATCTTCCTCCTTCTGAGGATGAAGACGAAGGAGATTCCGACGAGGAGCAGAGACAGGCGGAAGCGAGGAGGAAGCTGAAGAGCGAGCAGAGGCATCTCGACATCTCCGTGACTGACAAGGAACAGAAGAAGCGAGAGATGAAAGAGAGAGCGGCTCTGGAGGCGATAGAGCTCGCGAAGAGGGAGGCTATGAGGGACGACCATGATGCTTTCACGGTTGTGATTGGGAGCAAGACTTCTGTCCTTGAAGGAGAGGACACGGCTGATGCTAATGTGAAGGATATAACGATTGATTCCTTCTCAGTCTCTGCTATGCTTGCAGGCATGGATCAGAAAGATGATAAACCCTCCAAGAAGGGTGCTTCATCATCCAGAGCCAGGCCTGCTCCTAAGAAAGCCTCTTCCTACACTGAGGCCCTTGATCTTCCTCCTTCTGAGGATGAAGACGAAGGAGATTCCGACGAGGAGCAGAGACAGGCGGAAGCGAGGAGGAAGCTGAAGAGCGAGCAGAGGCATCTCGACATCTCCGTGACTGACAAGGAACAGAAGAAGCGAGAGATGAAAGAGAGAGCGGCTCTGGAGGCGATAGAGCTCGCGAAGAGGGAGGCTATGAGGGACGACCATGATGCTTTCACGGTTGTGATTGGGAGCAAGACTTCTGTCCTTGAAGGAGAGGACACGGCTGATGCTAATGTGAAGGATATAACGATTGATTCCTTCTCAGTCTCTGCGAGGGGTAAGGAGCTTTTGAAGAATGCTTCTGTTAAGATATCGCACGGGAAGAGGTATGGTTTGGTCGGGCCTAATGGGATGGGGAAGTCTACTTTGCTGAAGCTTTTGGCGTGGAGGAAGATTCCGGTTCCGAAGAATATCGATGTGCTTCTCGTTGAGCAAGAGGTGGTTGGTGATGACAAGAGTGCTTTGCTAGCAGTTGTTTCCGCTAATGAAGAGTTGGTTAAGCTACGGGAAGAAGCTGCGGCTCTGCAGAACTCGTCTTGTGAAGATGATGATGATGATTCTGGTGAGAAGCTTGCTGAGGTGTACGAGAGGCTACAGATCTTGGGGTCAGATGCTGCTGAAGCACAGGCGTCCAAGATTCTCGCTGGGTTAGGTTTCACGAAGGAGATGCAAGTGCGTCCGACTAAGTCGTTCAGTGGTGGATGGAGGATGAGAATATCGTTAGCTAGAGCTCTCTTTGTGCAACCGACTCTTTTGCTGCTAGATGAGCCCACCAACCATCTTGACCTGAGAGCTGTTCTCTGGTTAGAGGAGTATCTCTGCCGCTGGAAGAAGACGCTGGTTGTTGTCTCGCACGACCGTGACTTCCTCAACACTGTCTGCACGGATATTATACATTTGCACGACCAGAATCTCCACTTCTACCGTGGTAACTTCGACGGTTTCGAGACGGGGTACGAGCAGCGGCGCAAGGAGATGAACAAGAAGTTTGAGATTTACGATAAACAGGTTAAAGCAGCTAAGAGGTCTGGAAACCGTGCTCAGCAGGAGAAGGTAAAGGACAAGGCCAAGTTTAATGCAGCGAAAGAAGCGTCCAAGAGCAAGGGGAAAGGTAAGGCGGTGGATGAGGATGGCCCAGCACCTGAAGCTCCGAGGAAGTGGAGAGACTACAGCGTGGAGTTTCATTTCCCGGAACCAACCGAGCTCACTCCTCCTCTTCTGCAGTTGATTGAGGTTAGCTTCTGCTACCCCAACAGGCCGGATTTCAGGCTCTCAGATGTTGATGTGGGTATCGATATGGGCACACGGGTGGCTATAGTTGGGCCTAACGGAGCTGGGAAGTCCACTCTCTTGAACCTTCTTGCTGGAGATTTAGTTCCGAGTGAAGGTGAAGTGAGAAGAAGCCAGAAGCTGAGGATTGGGAGATATTCTCAGCACTTTGTCGACCTGTTGACAATGGGGGAGACACCAGTTCAGTATCTTCTTCGTCTTCATCCCGACCAAGAGGGGTTCAGTAAACAAGAGGCCGTGCGTGCTAAGCTAGGGAAGTTTGGGCTACCAAGTCACAACCACTTAACTCCGATTGCTAAACTGTCTGGTGGGCAAAAAGCTAGAGTTGTGTTCACTTCGATCTCAATGTCGAAGCCACACATTCTGCTTCTCGACGAGCCTACGAATCACTTGGACATGCAGAGCATAGATGCGTTGGCCGATGCGCTAGAGGAGTTCAGTGGAGGAGTTGTGCTGGTGAGTCACGACTCGAGACTTATATCACGTGTCTGTGAGGATGAGGAGAAGAGTCAGATTTGGGTTGTGGAAGACGGGACTGTGTCTTTCTTCGACGGCACGTTTGAAGAGTACAAGGAAGATCTCCAAAGAGAGATCAGAGCAGAGGTTGATGAGTAATGATATGATGTCTTGTTTGTGTTGTTGGCTTATAAAGGTAAAACTGAAAGCTTCTTTTATATTCTCAGACTTGGAAAGTTTTGGACTAAAGTTTATTCTAGACATTGTGTGTGTTTTTCATCATGTATACGTTAATGGCATGCAACCATATACGTTTTCCCCATGTTACATAGCCGAGTGTAGTATTATGTTTTGGGGAAAGCAAGGAGAAGATGTCTTTCATTTTTTATTTCATGAGTGTGTTACATTAAGCATAATAAACAACAATTCCCTTAATTTTGTGGTCTGAAAATTAATATCTTGTCTTAATAGTGCCTCTATTCGTTCATTGTTCTGTACAGAAATCCATAAGCGTAACCTGTTAAGTGTTTTAGTTTGTCTGTTGTTGATGTTGGGATTAAACTAGATGGATTTTATTCATACGTTTTGAAGTGAAAAATTGATGGTCTTCGTGATTTAACAATTTCACACGAATTAAAAGAATTTTAAAATGTGTAATCTCATTAGTAATTTAAGAAGTTGTAACTAGGTCTGGGCGTTCGGTATCGGTCTAGTTGATTCGGATTTTCGGTGTTATGCTCAGAAGTACCATTCGGGTTTCACTAATTATCGGATCGGATTCGGTTCGGTTCCTTCCAGGTTCGGTTCGGATTAGATGTAACCAATGTTTAAAATCGTCCAAAAAAATATTTTTAAACCTCAAAAATTGACAAATTTTCTTTTCAAAATATATAAATTATTTACAAATCTAGTTAAATATTAGTTAAACTATCTAAATTAGCTAAAAATATTAATAATAACAAATAAAACAAAATACAAAAATATTTTGAATACTTTAAAATATCTAAATCACCTTAAAATATATAGAAATATTAACATATTTTACTAATTTCGGATATTTCCGGATCCTAATTCGGATTTTGGTTCGGTTCGGATTATAACCAAACTCCAAAGTACTTAGCTCATAAGTCCCGTTCGGATATTTTTGTATAACGGTTCGGGTTCGGTTTCGGTTTTCGGTTCGGTCTAGGTAGATACCGGGTTGAGTTAAAAGCATGAGCCTAGTTGTAACCTTAAGATACCATCAAAGCTGGTTAACATATTGGTAAAATATCCATTTTGGATTTATATGTATTTGTGGAGTCAAATATATTGATCCTTCAAACAACTTATTCATCATAAAGCAAAATCACAAAAGGTTTTTCTTCGTGAATCTTTCAAAACTTACTCTTGGGGTGAATATCATACTGAATTACAGAAATAACATTCTTAATATACAAGTAGTTATATCTCCATCTTTCTTCGAGATATAATTTTCAATACAAAATGCATACGCAGATGAGAGTGACTAAAGCCAACGAAAACATATATTCCGTTGCTGCTGATGAGCTGATCATATCATGCAGCGGCGCAAGGAGATGAACAAGAAGTTTGAGATTTACGATAAACAGGTTAAAGCAGCTAAGAGGTCTGGAAACCGTGCTCAGCAGGAGAAGGTAAAGGACAAGGCCAAGTTTAATGCAGCGAAAGAAGCGTCCAAGAGCAAGGGGAAAGGTAAGGCGGTGGATGAGGATGGCCCAGCACCTGAAGCTCGAGGAAGTGGAGAGACTACAGCGTGGAGTTTCATTTCCCGAACCAACCGAGCTCACCTCCTCTTCTGCAGTTGATTGAGGTTAGCTTCTGCTACCCCAACAGGCCGGATTTCAGGCTCTCAGATGTTGATGTGGGTATCGATATGGGCACACGGGTGGCTATAGTTGGGCCTAACGGAGCTGGGAAGTCCACTCTCTTGAACCTTCTTGCTGGAGATTTAGTTCCGAGTGAAGGTGAAGTGAGAAGAAGCCAGAAGCTGAGGATTGGGAGATATTCTCAGCACTTTGTCGACCTGTTGACAATGGGGGAGACACCAGTTCAGTATCTTCTTCGTCTTCATCCCGACCAAGAGGGGTTCAGTAAACAAGAGGCCGCGTGCTAAGCTAGGGAAGTTTGGGCTACCAAGTCACAACCACTTAACTCCGATTGCTAAACTGTCTGGTGGGCAAAAAGCTAGAGTTGTGTTCACTTCGATCTCAATGTCGAAGCCACACATTCTGCTTCTCGACGAGCCTACGAATCACTTGGACATGCAGAGCATAGATGCGTTGGCCGATGCGCTAGAGGAGTTCAGTGGAGGAGTTGTGCTGGTGAGTCACGACTCTAGGCTCATATCACGTGTCTGTGAGGATGAGGAGAAGAGTCAGATTTGGGTTGTGGAAGACGGGACTGTGTCTTTCTTCGACGGCACGTTTGAAGAGTACAAGGAAGATCTCCAAAGAGAGATCAGAGCAGAGGTTGATGAGTAATGATATGATGTCTTGTTTGTGTTGTTGGCTTATAAAGGTAAAACTGAAAGCTTCTTTTATATTCTCAGACTTGGAAAGTTTTGGACTAAAGTTTATTCTAGACATTGTGTGTGTTTTTCATCATGTATACGTTAATGGCATGCAACCATATACGTTTTCCCCATGTTACATAGCCGAGTGTAGTATTATGTTTTGGGGAAAGCAAGGAGAAGATGTCTTTCATTTTTATTTCATGAGTGTGTTACATTAAGCATAATAAACAACAATTCCCTTAATTTTGTGGTCTGAAAATTAATATCTTGTCTTAATAGTGCCTCTATTCGTTCATTGTTCTGTACAGAAATCCATAAGCGTAACCTGTTAAGTGTTTTAGTTTGTCTGTTGTTGATGTTGGGATTAAACTAGATGGATTTTATTCATACGTTTTGAAGTGAAAAATTGATGGTCTTCGTGATTTAACAATTTCACACGAATTAAAAGAATTTTAAAATGTGTAATCTCATTAGTAATTTAAGAAGTTGTAACTAGGTCTGGGCGTTCGGTATCGGTCTAGTTGATTCGGATTTTCGGTGTTATGCTCGAAGTACCATTCGGTTTCACTAATTATCGGATCGATTCGGTTCGGTTCCTTCGAGTTCGGTTCGGATTAGATGTAACCAATGTTTAAAATCGTCCAAAAAATATTTTTAAACCTCAAAAATTGACAAATTTTCTTTTCAAAATATATAAATTATTTACAAATCTAGTTAAATATTAGTTAAACTATCTAAATTAGCTAAAAATATTAATAATAACAAATAAAACAAAATACAAAAATATTTTGAATACTTTAAAATATCTAAATCACCTTAAAATATATAGAAATATTAACATATTTTACTAATTTCGGATATTTCCGGATCCTAATTCGGATTTTGGTTCGGTTCGGATTATAACCAAACTCCAAAGTACTTAGCTCATAAGTCCCGTTCGGATATTTTTGTATAACGGTTCGGGTTCGGTTTCGGTTTTTCCGGTTCGGGTCTAGGTAGATACTTCGGGTTGAGTTAAAAACGCCCAGGCCTAGTTGTAACCTTAAGATACCATCAAAGCTGGTTAACATATTGGTAAAATATCCATTTTGGATTTATATGTATTTGTGGAGTCAAATATATTGATCCTTCAAACAACTTATTCATCATAAAGCAAAATCACAAAAGGTTTTTCTTCGTGAATCTTTCAAAACTTACTCTTGGGGTGAATATCATACTGAATTACAGAAATAACATTCTTAATATACAAGTAGTTATATCTCCATCTTTCTTCGAGATATAATTTTCAATACAAAATGCATACGCAGATGAGAGAGTGACTAAAGCCAACGAAAACATATATTCCGTTGCTGCTGATGAGCTGATCATATCATGTATTTATGGCTTGTGCTTCTTCGTAGCTATTTGATAATTTTTTAAATTATAAAGCGCATTAGAAAGTTTGCTAGAAATGGAGGGTACAATGGCAAAATGCGGAGAACTTGTATAAAAAAAGCTCCAACCAAAAATTTTAGCCGCCAAGTCAAAAACTTCCCCCCAAAATGTTTAAAATATTTTAAAAACTCCCACCAAACTTCCAATTTTAAAACTCTCATCCCATTACCAGATTTCGTTTATTCGTCTCCTCACAGTCTCTCTCCGTCTCAGGTACTCTTATCTCTCTCCATCGACCAGACTCTTCCAGATCTGTTGCTCTTCGGTGTAGTCTTCTTAAATATATTCTAAATCTATAGATCTGATACATCATCTTGTTTTGGGTTTAGATCTAGAAGTGGGCAGCAGCATCAACTTCGAGCAAACATGGCAGGCAAGGGAGGTAAAGGTCTCATCGCTACCAAAACCATGGCTGGTAACAAGGACAAAGATAAGGACAAGAAGAAACCCATCACCCGCTCTGCTCGTGCTGGTATCCAGGTAGCTCACCTTTTAAACCTTAGTTTCTTGAATGATGTTGAACGTTGACTTCTTTAGTGTCTGATCAATTGATTAGTCAAACTGTTACATGGGTTCAAAGTGTTTGGTGTACATTGTTATAAAGTCAGAAGCTTTTATTCATTTGCTCTAATCTTATGTGACTTTCTTGTTATAATATTTAATGTTATATGTATAGATCGGTCTTGTAATGTGGAGGCTTTCTTTGCATTCTAACTTGTAGGGTGTTTCTCTTTTGTGGTTGTTTTTTTAGTTTCCAGTGGGTCGTATCCATAGGCAACTCAAGACGAGAGTTTCAGCACACGGAAGAGTCGGTGCCACTGCAGCTGTTTACACGGCATCGATTCTGGAGTACTTAACTGCGGAGGTTCTTGAGTTAGCTGGAAACGCGAGCAAAGATCTGAAAGTGAAGAGGATAACTCCGAGGCATTTGCAGCTGGCTATCAGAGGTGACGAGGAGCTCGACACGCTCATCAAAGGAACGATTGCTGGAGGAGGTGTGATCCCTCACATCCACAAGTCTCTCATCAACAAAACCATCAAGGAGTGATTTGTTGTTTACTTAGGCACTGATGTTATGTGATATTCCTGTTAGTAGCTTATGGTGTGTGTGTGTGTTTTGTTTAGTCTTGGACTGCTTTTCTTTCTCTGTTAGTTTCCCTCTTAGCTATGTTGCATTCTTCTTGACATCCTCAGGTGTACATTAGTTAATCTGAACTCTTGAGCTTCTCGTTTGAGCTGATGTTGTCTTTGCTGCTAAAACAAACCGATGAGATTAACAATTTGAGAAATTGTGTGTTAGTCTCGGCGCTTAGATTTGAGATACAACTAATGAGCCATGCGTATAGGCCAGGCCCCGTAAACCAACCACAAAGTATAATAGGACAACCTCTTACCGCAAGGTTACGTTCACATTTACATAATCATATTGTACCTCGAAGCAGAATGGTTGATGATTAAAAGGTGTACCGTATCTCTCTATATTTACAAGAACCGGAGCTTGGGATGTTTGATTATTTTATTTTTTTATATTAACGATCCATTAACTAATGAAAACCTTTAAAAAAAAAAAGGTGTATACATACACTAACGCTGGTGTCGATGTATTTTTCGCACTGGTTTTCGGAGTCAAATTGAAGATTTAATGTTAATATTCTAGTTTTTGGAGATCATGAAGATTGGCCACATCGATATTATGGAAACATGAATATCAAGAAATATTTGGAAAACTCAAATGATCAAAAAAGATATGGAAAAGATCCAGAAGAATATATCTAATATTAATATGTATCTACTATTCTATTAAAATAGAGTCTTGTTCTAAATTTTTGTTCTAAATTCATCTATTCCAGAAGTAAATACGAAACTTTTACAAGAAATTTTTTTTTGTTATCCATACGCAAAATAGATGTGTTAGTTTATTTTGGATCCCTATGGTGTATCCCTTTTCTATGTAGTTTTATTGGTTTTCATTGTTTAGAATTATTTGCCTTGAAGGTTTAATAACATTTTTTTTTGGACTCTTACTAGAGAGTTACATATGATATTAGATAGACGCTGCTTAATGAAATAACCGACAAAATATTTAAATAAATAAAATGTTTTAATACTATAGATATAGGTGGTGAAGATAGGAACAATTGGAAATTTTTTTGGAAATTTTTTAGTTTTTAGGAATATTTTTGTGGAACTACAGAATATTGTCACTTCGAAATTTGTAAAGTGCGTTTAACTATGTAAATTTAATTTGGTTAGTTAAATAGTAAAAATGGTTCAATCAGGAACTGAAAAGTTATAAAACAGTGTTTAAACATGGTTTAATCATACAATCCGAGCTAAGGCACGTCGACATCATTAGGAAAATATGATTTCACAATAAAAAAACACATTTATTGAACACATAAATCATCAAAAAAAAAACAAGCTAAAATATATCAATTAGGGATTTGATATGCATATAGAATTGTGTTATTATGGTCCAGATAAATCTTAGGAACTCAATGAAGAACACACTTCATTAGAAAACATTTTTTCAAACATGATTATCTTAGATACGATTAAAGAAACACTAAAAATATGTACACGTTTATTCTTAATCAGTTTTGAACAAATGGATGTATAACTATATCTAAAATAGCATGAATGTATAACTATATCTAAAGTAGCATATAATTTAATTTACATTTAACACATGAAACATGTGTATATTCTAAAGTAGATGACGGGTCTAACTGGTGACCAATGAATGAAAGGAATATTGCATTCCTTACTATTCCTAATTTATTTTACCATTTATAAGGAAATGTTTTTCCTTGTCATTCCTTGTATTCTAGAGAAATAGAGAACAAATTTATTCCTCACCAAAATTGATAATGAATAATCTTCCTCTTCATTCCTATAATTTAATTTCTCTGCGTATTTTTCCTATTCATTCCTAATATTCCTATGATGGTACCAGTTAGACCCGACATGTTTAAAATCAAGTATAGAATATTACCATAACTGTGTATTATTCTATTCTATTAGATAACCATATTCAATTCAAATCAGTTTAGATTTGGTCTACAGAAGTTAGAAGTTATAAATGATGGTATAATTGTAGTTTGGTTAAATTTTAGTATAACGATTATCGTATAAAACTGTAAAGAAAACATGTTTTTATATTTGGCCACAACATGTTTAATATATTCAAATTTAAAACATGGCACATTAATTTTAAATAGGACTCTAAATTAATAGATTAGAATATATTTTGTTTATAATGCAAAATCTAAAAATAAATAATATATTAGCTAGGGAATATAATTCTCTTCATTTTTGAACACATTTAGGAATATAAATCTCATTCGGATATATTCGGATACCCAAAATATTTCAGTTTATGTTCGGTTTCAGTTCTCTAGATACTAAAATTTTAAATCTATTCGGATATTTAGCCAATTTTGGTTTGGGTTTGGTATTACTTTCTCGGTTCTGTTCTTCGGATTTGAGTTTTTTGCTCAGTCCTATTTAAACCCATGTATTTGAATTGAACTCAAAATTTTATCAGGTTTCTCACTATTATTACTACTATTTGAACTAAAAATCAAAATAATTAAACTCAAAACCAAATCTAAATTTATAAATAACCAATCAGTTTCTATATTTCTTGAACCTAAAATCGAAAAACTACAACCGATTCAGAACCAAACCAAAAACCAAAATATATAATTTGAATATGAACCAAAACCTAATGGTCATGACTAAATATATTAGTAAACAGATATACATGTTAATTAATGTGTTGA
This sequence comes from Brassica carinata, assembly GCA_016771965.1. Taxonomy (NCBI): domain Eukaryota; kingdom Viridiplantae; phylum Streptophyta; class Magnoliopsida; order Brassicales; family Brassicaceae; genus Brassica; species Brassica carinata. The sequence continues at coordinate 1,203,637 of CM028687.1, read as the reverse complement.
CAAAAAATATTTCCGCTATTTAAAAGCGTGGATTCTATCCTAATTATTTATTATTTTCATGTTAGTTTAAAAGCGCGGATTCTATCCTATATATATATTTATGGATATTGTAACATTATTTTATTAGAGTCTAATATAATATTCGTGTTTTCTACTTTCATCATTTTGTCATGTATTCTGAGCTTTCTGTCCCTATCTTGATGGAATCAATTCAATTTATTTATTTATATCTTCATCTTTGCTCCTAATTTTCTTTATTGTTTTTTAGTTTTATTAGTTTTGATTAAACAAAAATAAGTAGACGTGAACATTTTTGGTGGGCTGTTTTGATATTTGGTTACGAGTTGATCATGTTTACATGAGTGTACTTTTTTGTTGTTAGTAAACGTGATCAATTGATTTCACCGATTTTTTATAAGTGTGATGAGTTTGAACATAACTATTCGAATAATGGTATGCTCAGACAATTTGTAATGATGAAGATGGTTATAAATTTTTAACATGAATTTATTGATTAATTCGTTCAGTTTGATAGTTTGATGTTTTTTCCTCTTCACGAATAACATCTTTTATTTGATACCACGAAAAATCAATAAAAGTAAATAACATACAAACGTTTATGAAAAAGTTATATTATACTTTTATAATTATGATTTTTTTTTTGTCAACAATTATGATTTTTTCAGTTTCCATAATATATTGATATGGTCGACTTTCTTGATCAACCAACTATTAAACTTTAAATTAATATTTGAAATTTAGATATGCAGGCCATATACGAAACTCATGTTACGTTGACTACTTAGTTATCCAATGCTACCTTGTCAAGAATAAGCAATTTATACATAATCACAATTTGCAAAAGACAACGGATGGACAATGAGCAATCTTTGCAGATATTAAATAAAAGAAAATACATGAAACCATATGAAGGTATTGTACCACTACCAAGCGAGATTCCCAAGGAAGTTGAAGCTGATTGTGTACATATTGTATCAAGAAAAAGAAAACAAATCAAATAAAACTTTGGTAGCTTATTTAAGAATCACATTACTGGTTTTCAGTAGCAGGAAGGTGGTGATGAAAAACTAATAGTTAAGGAAACTTGTAATCCACTTTAGGGGATAGTGAGTAGTATGATGGGGGCGGGGTGGGTGGTAGAGAGCCATATACATAGAGTGGTGGAGAAGACTTATAGTTAATCTTTGTTGATGAGAAGGAATATGGTGGTGTTGGTAGGAAACGGTAGATATATAGTATTGGAGGAGGTTTGTAGTCTATCTTTCGTGACGGGGAATAGTACAGAAGTGGTAGAAAATTGTGGATATAACAGTAGCGGAGGAGTGTTGTATTCTACCATCGGAGATGGTGAATATGATGGGAGTGGTGGCAAGCTATATGTATATGGTTCATAGGCAGCAACCATTATCGCCATGATGGTAACGCTTAAAGCGTAAATGAGATGGGCTGAAGGCCCCATGCTAGAGGAAGATCTCATAATTGTGATTTTCTTTTTCTCTACCAACGTTGGTTAATTTTTCTTGTTTTGGTTTTGTGTTGTAAGGGATAAGCACATGGGTTTATATAGCAATATTTTTTCTCTAAATCCAGCTCTACAATATCTTTTTCCCTGTTTTTGACTCCATCCAGCTAAATCTTGGAGGCGTGTGTCGTATGAGACGTGCACGAACGTATTAGAGAACGAGTCAGAGAAATTTGATGGTTCCTCAAAATCGTTTGTGAGAAAATGAAGTGTAGTAGGTGTTTAGTTTCTGAAGAATGAAGAATATGAATAACAAGTGAGAGAGAGATTTAAAAATAAAAAAAAAGAGAAGGAGAGAATAATTTTCCTTAGATCTAAAAATTATCATTACAATGGATTATTAAGAGGAATAAACAGAATAGAACAGACTTAATCTAGAAACCAAACACCCTTGGCTTACTAGGAAAGATACAATAAAAATATATATCTGTTTTTACTGTAACACGCGGGTACTGTTCATTCTTCTTCATCTCAACACTCCCCCTCAAACTTGACTTTGGAACTAGTCAAGCTTGGAATCATGAAGAACCTCCCTCATCAAAATCTTAATGTGAAAAATCCAGTGAGACAAAAACACATCAAGGAAAAAGAGTAGAAGTCTCCATGATAGGACAGTCAGTGAGATGTGAGATCTATGAGTCCAAGCTTTGAATGGATGAACTCACAGACTTTAGTGCTTGCTGCCTTTGTGGAAATGTCAGCTAGCTGGTCTTCACTTCTGGTGTAGTAAGGCAGGATGATTTGTTGCTCCACTGTTTGTCTCACTTTGTGGCAGTCTACTTCAATATGCTTTGTCCTCTCATGGAACACATAGTTTGAAGCTACGTGTATAACCGCCTGGTTATCACAGTGCATGGTGGTAGGAGTTGTAGTCTCTATACCCAAGTCTCTTAGCAGGTTCCTGATCCAAATGAGCTCACTAGTAAGCTTCCTCATTGCTCTATACTCTGCCTCAGCACTTGAGCATGATACAATTTTCTGCTTCTTGCTCTTCCAAGTGACTAAGTTGCCTCCAATAAAGGTGCAATACCCAGTAGTTGATCTCCTATCAATCCTATCTGCTGCCCAATCTGCATCACAATATCCAGTGATCTCAGTGCTTCTATTGCATCCCATCCAAACTCCTTGGCCTGATGTTTGTCTTAGGTACCTCAAGATCCTTTCCACCATATTCCAGTGATGTATCTTGGGTTTTTGCATGTGCTGACTAACTTGAATGAGTGCAAAACACACATCTGGTCTGGTTATGGTGAGGTAGATCGGCTTCCCAACCATTCTCCTATAGTGTTTGACATCTTCATAGGGTTTATCTTCAAACTCTCCCTCACGCAACACTTTATAGCCATCTTCAAGTGGAGTCTTTGCTAATTTTTCTCCAAGATCACCTGCCTCAATCAACAAATCAAGTGTATATTTCCTTTGGGATAAAAACAGCCCTTCTTTGAATCGGCACATCTCAATCCCTAAGAAGTACTTTAATTCTCCCAAGTCCTTGATATCGAAAGATGTCTTAAGGAAAGCTTTAGTCAAGATGATGCCTTCCTTGTCACTGCCAGTGATGATAATATCATCCACATAGATCAGTATCACCACAATTCCTTGCTTGCTTGTGGGAGTGAAGAGAGTATGATCAGCTTCTGATTTTACAAACCCTCTTCCATTGAGAGTTGTACTCAATTTATGATACCAAGCTCTTGGTGACTGTTTTAATCCATAGATTGCTTTCTTCAATCTTAGGACATTCCCTGACTTGACCATATCTTCCATACCCGGAGGTGGCCTCATGTAAACCTCATCCTCCAGTTCTCCTTGAAGAAAAGCATTTTTGACATCCATCTGCCATAAATCCCATTCCAGGTTCACTGTCAAGGAGAGTAGAATCCTTATGGTGTGGAGTTTAGCTACTGGTGCAAAGATATCCAGATAGTCTTCTCCATAGACTTGAGTGTATCCTCTTGCAACCAGCCTTGTCTTCTTCCTTTTTGGTTTTCCATTGGCAAGATACTTGATGGTGAAGAGCAGGCGGCTTGTAACAGCTTTCTTTCCTTTGGGAAGCTCAGTTTCATACCAAGTATCATTTTTGATCATGGCACCAACTTCGTCTCCAACTGACTCTCTCCATTATTCTTCATGCTCCATGGCTTCTTCATAAGTCTTTGGAACATACTCTTGATCCAAATTGCTGATGAAGACTACATGCTCTTGAGAATAACTCGCAAATGAACATGTTGCTTGGATAGGGTGAGCCACTGCATTGCTGTTGAAGTACACTTTAGTGTCGACCCACTTAGATGGTTTCTTCTCTCTTGTACTCCTTCTCAATGATTGAATCTGTTGATCTTCTCCCACTGCCTCTTCCTGTCCTTGATCTCCATTAAACTGATCTTCACTTGGCTGATCAGATTCAGTTCCATCTTGATCATGTATGCTTGCTGAATCATTTCCTCCTTGCGGCTGTGATTCAGTTTCATTGCCCCCCTCAGGATCAGGATGGACTGTTTCAACAACTGGTGATGTTTCTTCATTGTTTCCAGCAGCTGGTGGTGAGGGAGAAGTCCTTTGGCACCTCACTGCTCTGAGACTAACTGATGCCAAGACTCTCCAGAATGATTCTCAAGTTGTTTGCCCTATCCGAAGGTCCTTGTGAGAGATCTTGAAGGCTTTCCCAACTCTTCTCCTCATAGTACCCCTTAGATTCCACAAACTTAACATCCCTTGAGATTAAAACCCTTCTTGATACTGGATCATAGCACTTATACCTGTAAGACCCGATCCTGGCCCAAAGGACCCAACTAGGACCCGCGGCCTTACTTAACTAATCCATGTAAATTTTTGTTCATTCTAAGGTTCAATAATTGTCTAAGTCAAATTCAATCACATGAGGTTCAGCCTAGTTCCATTCTAAATGTCAACAGATAAGAGAAAGTGTATCTTTATTAAAATAAAACATGTGATCCATACATAAATCCAGTTGCACAATAGGCTATCATAAGTTCATAAGTTCATACTAACAATACTACTACAACCCACACATCCATACACGGCCTGGTCCTCATGGCTGCTTGGCCTTGCCACGGTCCTGGTCAGATCCTGAAACCAACACACACACAACACAACAGCATAAGTAATCCGATAGCCTAACATACACAAGTCCTATTGCATGGTTCGGTTCACCTAACTAAGTTCACTAATCTATCCAATCAGATAACAAAGCACACGGCCACACCAGGATACTCATCTATGACTATCCTAACATCAAGAACAGCACATGGCCACTCTGATCCGTCCAAAACCAGCCACCAATCGGCCTGAACCGGATCTACCCATGATTGGGTCCAATACTGGCCATTTTCAAAAGTACTCATAAAAATTATTAAAACCCATGATAATTCCCTAAAAATCCCAACTAAGAAGAATCCATAATCAGATCAATCAGAACCGGCCTAATTCACATAGAATTTGGCCAAATCCGACTAAACCGGCCATAACTGACCACCATCAAACCGGCCTGATAAATCCAATTAAACCACATGATAAATCATGATAAATCCCCACTAAGAGGAATCCATGGTCGGATCCCATCAATCCCATCCAGAATTATGAGATCCGACTTAACGCCCAACCAAGGCCATGGAGAGTTCTCTTGAACCAGCAAGGCCATGGCTCGCCATACTGAATTGGAATCATCCAACACATCCAGCACATGATAGAACATCAGTAAATCAGAAAGAGAAAGAGAAGAGATGGGTCTGGTCGGCCGTTCCATCCACAGCCAACACGGAATCTCACCACGGCGTCGGGACAGTCCGTCCATCCCACTCACCTTGATGCGCTCAGGAGTGCTCAAGCCCTTGTCCACATCCTTCTCCTTGCCTCTGGTACTCATCTTCCACCGATCTCCAAGCCACACGGCCGATCTCCTGGTAGGAAATCACCAAACACTCACACGGCCAACCCTTTGATCGATCTCTCTCTCTCTTTCTTTCTTTCTCTCGTCGCGATTTTGGCAGAGCTTTCCTTAGGGAAAATGTGTGTGATTTCACCCCATGGCTGTGTTTTTATAGGAAATGGCGGCCAACTGCCTGGCGAACAGGCATGACCGGTTGGACAGTTTGCACCCTTCGCCAAACTGCCTCCAACCGCTTGAACTGTTTCTCCCCTTGGGCTGATCGAACATAAGCCCATACTGCAGCCCACACGCCTGGCCCTCTTGTCCAAGCCATAAACCCATCAGACCTCCATGTCCAGCACGGCCAGACCCATGGCAGCCCTTGGACTGAGCCACATGGTCAAGACTCAAACACTCCACCTAGCTGAGATGAGCTGGCCACTAGCTGTTCCAGCTGAGTGAGCTAACTATCCAGCTACTGGAGCTGACTCTTCCTAGTATGAGCTGTCCTGAGCTTGTCCCAGCTGGCCCCAGCTTCCTACCTAGGTTGTCCAGCTCCCATTTCACTTGTCCAGCTCCCATTCCTTGTCTCCATCCGTTCCTGGTCAAGTCCCATCATTCTGATGCACTTAACCATCCGTTCCAGGTTAGGATTCAGTATTCCTGAGCTCCTTAACCTTCTATCCAGCCATGGCACGCTTGTCCTGAGGTCCTAAGACCAGACTGCTGCCTCCCTGCATTCACTGCCCGAAGGCTTAGTCAATCACGGACATGACAAGTCTCCCCCACTTGAGATGGATTCGTCCTCGAATCCAACCCTGGACTTATCTCCACCACAAACTGATTATACCACTCTAGGTAATCAGCCTTCATTCTTGGCTCTGTTTCCCAAGTGACTTGCTCATGACCACTGCACTCCCATACTACCTTGACCATTTGAATGGTCTTGTTCCTCATTGCTTTTTCCATTCTGTCTACAATCCGAACTGGCCTTGTTTCCAAGGTGAGGTTCGTGCCTAGATCAGATGGAATCTCAGGTAGGATGATGTCTTGATCAGTAAGACATTTCCTTAATTGAGACACATGGAACACATTGTGGAAAGCATCCATCTCGATTGGCAGGTTCAGCTTGTAAGCCACAGCACCAACTCTTTCTATGATCCGAATGGACCCAAGTACCTTGGATCCAACTTCCTGCACCAGACACTCTCTTCTGGCCTCTGAAAGTGATCATCTTGAGGTAGACCATGTCGTCCACCTCAAATTCCACATGCTTCCTCCTTCTATCAGCATAGCTCTTATGGCGATCCTGTGCCTCTTTCATCTTGTCCCTTATGAACTTGATTTTCTCGGTTGTCTCCTCAACAATCTCAGGCCCTATCATGCTGCGCTCCCCACTTGGGTCCAGCACAATGGTGTCCCCGCAAGGCCTCCCATATAGAGCTTCATATGGAGACATACCAATGCTTGTGTGAAAGCTATTGTTGTAGGCAAACTCCACCAAAGGTAAGTGCCTTTCCGGACTCCTTCCAGTCCAAGACACAAGCTCAACATGTCTTCCAACGCTTGATTGTCCTTTCAGACTGTCCATCCGCTTGTGGATGATAAGCCGTGCTCATGTTCACTCTTGTTCCCAAGGCCTTTTGAAAAGCCTTCCGAAGTAAGATGTGAAACGTGGGTCTCTATCGAGACTATACTGGCTGGTACACCATGTAGGCGTACTATCTCTTTCATGTAGATCTGCACCAGGGCTCCACACCATCAGTCTTCTTGATTGGTATGAAATGAGCTGACTTGGTCAATCGATCCACCACTACCCAGACTGAGTCTTTCCTGTTCCTGGTCGGGGAACCCAGACACAAAGTCCATGGTGATGTGATCCCACTTCCACCGAATAGGTAAGTTCTGCAGCAGCCCACTGGGTACTTGATGTTCAGCTTTGACAAGCTGGCAGGTTGGACATTTGGCCACCCACTCGGCCACATCCGTCTTCATACGGATCCAATGGTAGTACCTCTTGATGTCCTTATACATCTTGTTTAGGCCAGGATGCACAGAGAACTTAGACTTATGAGACTGTCTCATAATCTCTTCCTTGAGTTCCTTATCATTAGGAACACTGACTCTTCCATGGACCAAGATTGTACCATCCTGTGCAATCTGGTACTCTGTCTTATCATTCGAGCAACCTTCGAAGGTTCTCATCCAAGCTTTGTGCTTGTCTAATCCTGGTGAGAAGATCAGCCTGATTCACTGCCTCCAAACCCAATGGCTCGCCCTCACTGGCCATTGTGTTCAGATGCAAGGACCTGACCATTCCCTCCAGTGTTTCTGCTTCCTTTTCAGCTGATACCTCAGCTCTCCTGCGGCTCAAGGCATCAGCCACCAGGTTTGCCTTCCCTGGGTGGTAAGCAATGTCAAGATCATAATCGGCCACAAACTCCATCCACCTCCTTTGTCTCAAATTCAACTCAGGTTGAGTGAATATATACTTGAGGCTCTTATGGTCGGTTAAGATCTGAACCTTGGCACCATACAGGTATGAACGCCATATCTTGAGAGCAAACACCACTGCGGCCATCTCCAGGTCGTGTGTTGGGTAGTTTCCTCATGCTTCCTCAGTTGTCTAGAGGCGTAGGCAATCACCTTCCCATGTTGAGTCAATACACATCCCAATCCAGTAATGGATGCATCAGTGTATACCACATAGGGTTGGTCAGCCTCTGGCAGCACTAGAATAGGTGCTCGGTCAACATGTCCTTTAGTGCAGAGAAGCACTTCTCACAAGCCTCGCACCATACAAACTTCACCTCCTTTCCAGTTAGTTGTGTCATTGGTTGAGCCAAGCTAGCAAACCCTTTGACAAACTTCCTGTAGTACCGGCCAGACCTAGAAAACTCCGACCTCGGTTGCATTCTTAGGTCTTGGCCACCTCGTATGGCCTTGATCTTCTCTCGATCCACAGACACTCCCTGGTCTGATACAATGTGACCCAGAACCCAACACTTCTTTGCCAAAACTGCACTTGCTTAATTTAGCAAAGAGTTGTTGTTCCCTCACCGCCCTAACACTGCCCTTAGATGCTTCTCATGATCCTCCTTGGTTTTGGAGTAGACCAGGATATCATCAATAAAAATGATCACAAATTCATCTAAGAAGTCTCGAAGATGCTGTTCATCATCTTCATGAAAGCTGCTGGTGCATTGGTTAATCCAAATGGCATGACCACAAACTCATAGTGGCCATACCTGGTCCGGAAGCTGTCTTCCTAACATCATTTGGTTCAATGGGAATCTGATGATACCCGAAGCCAAATCTATTTTGGAAAACCACTTTGCACCCTTGAGCTGATCCAATAGCTCATCTATCCGAGGCAATGGGTACTTGTTCTTCACAGTAACCCTGTTCAACCCTCGATAGTCAATACACAGCCTGAAGCTACCATCCTTCTTCTTCACAAAGAGGACTGGTGCTCCCAGTGTCACACTTGGTCAGATGAAACCTCTTATCCAGCAACTCCTCGAAGTTGCTTTTAAGCTCAGCCATCTCAGCAGGAGCCATTCTATAGGGACTTTTGGATAATGGGGCCGCCCCTGGTTCGAGTTATATTATGAATGGGTCCGACCTATCGGGGAATGCCCGAAGCCTAAACACATCCTGGAACTCACCAACCAGCGGTATTCCCTCGGTCACCACCCCTACGACCTCCTTAGTGGCGATTGTGGCCAGATAAGCCTCACAACCCTTCCTCAGCATCCTTTCCACATGGATAGCTGACACCACCAAGCATCCAGAGATCGGACGTATACCTTGGAACTTGATCGGAGTCCCACACCCACTCTCAAACAGCACACGACCCCGGTGGCAGTCAAGAGTGGCCCGATACTTTCCAAGCCAGTCCATACCTAAGATCACTTCATGATTCTTTAGGTGGACTACCACAAGATCCACAGGCATGACCCTGTCCTGGATCATCAGGGGACGTCCTGAATCACCCTAGAGAATGCATCACTTGGCCTCGGCGCATTCACTACCAGGACAATCCCCCGTTCCCAACTGGAACAACCCCTTTCCGAGCATCCCTGGACTCACAAAACTATGTGTAGCTCCAGTATCGAAAAGTACGTGTGTTTCCACACCACCAATACTTAGGGTCCCTACACATGACCCAAACTAAGTATCTAACCATCCTAGGTTCCATACCATGCAATTCTACTGAATTGAAAAGAATAAGATCAGACATAGTACCAGTGATCGCGAGGAATGGTCCAGCCTTGTCCTCGTCCTTGGACAACTCATAGATGCGGGGTGCTGATGTCTGTCCACGGCTCTGGCCTGTCTTGCTGGCCTCTCCAGGGCCCTTGCTAGACCCAGCTGCTAACTTAGGACAATCCTTGCGGAGATGTCCCTCTTTCCACAGTAGTGGCAAGTCCTGGTATCACCACTGGCCCTTGCTCTGTCTAGGACAGTCACGAGCTGAGTGATCCATCTTACCACATCGGAGACAAGCTCCCATTGCCCTCCAGCATTCACCTCCATGGTGTCTGCCACACTTAGGACACACTGGCCTACCACCTGAGGTTTTACCCTCATCAGCCTGGTCCCTCTTCCTCTTCCGGTCACCACTCTGGCCCAAAGCCACCACCATACTCTTAAGCTTCTTGTTCTCATCTGCAAGATTGACCTCCAGCAAGGCCATCCTCTCAACCAGCTCGGACACAGTGGGAAGGTGCGGACAGAACAGTAAGTCCTGAGTTCAGCCCTAAGGCCTCGGATGAACCTTCGAACCTGCACTGCCTCATCCTCCAACTCTCTTCCCACATAGCGCCTAAGTCGGTTGAACTCCTCCTCATACTCCCGAACCGTCCTGCGCCCCTGAACCAAGTCCAGGAACTGAGCCTCCAGACGATCCCATGCCTCAGCTGGGAAGTACTTGTGGTTGAACTCAACCTCAAAGTCTGAGAAGCGCTCAATGGTGTAGTTGGCACGCTTGTCCGAGCCAACCACCAGTTGTGTGCATCTCCCTCCGGAAATGAACAGCAATGTCTTTCTGGTAGTCCTTGGACAACGGCTTGAGCTGAAGTTGCGGACCAGCCTGGTCTTCCATTCATCAGCCTCTATGGGATCAACACTTCCAGCAAAGTGTTTGGTCCCCATGCGGGTTATGTGCTCCAGAACCTTAAGACAATCCACCTTCTTAGTGGATCCAGCTGGGGATCAATCTCAATCACCTCAGCCACCTGTTCCACTTGCACTGGAGCCACTCCCCGGTTACTGAGCTCTGCTGTCCGGCCAGCCTGATGATTCCCAATGGGAATAGCTGTGCGGATCGGTATGGCCTGACCCAAGGGTGTGAACGCCTGAGTCAAAGCCAATATCTGAGCTCCCATAGCCTTTATGACCTCCAAGACCTCATGCATGGTTGGTTCCACAGCCTGGTCCAGCTGACCAGCTGTCCTACCACCAGCGGCCCGCGTTCTGGTCACCAAGGCCCGTGTGTGAGGACTCACCCTCACCCTCCAGCTCCCCACCTTGCGGCCGTCCAGCTCCACCAGCTCCATCAGCCTGTCCTGACCCATGTTCCAGCTGAACATCAGTCCCATCCACACGAACCTCAGTAGGATTGAGCTGGACAGAGTCAATCCAGTCCCAGCATTGACCACATCCGTTTGGATTGGCAATGCTGCGGCCAGATGCACATCATCTGCACCCACATGACCGGATGCTCCAGCAGCCTCCTTACTCTTTCGAGACTTAGTCTTGCTTTTTCCACCCTAAGGATTCAAACCAGTCAGCAAATCAAGTTAGTCCACAAGACTTAACAATTATCTGCAAACAATCCCTAAGGCTAAGCAAGCTGACCAGACCTTACCATGAGACCCAGCCGGATGTGTGGTGACAAACCCAAACCCAAACCAATCCTAGAATCAACTCCGCTCTGATACCAACTTGTAAGACCCGATCCTGGCCCAAAGGACCCAACTAGGACCCGCGGCCTTACTTAACTAATCCATGTAAATTTTTGTTCATTCTAAGGTTCAATAATTGTCTAAGTCAAATTCAATCACATGAGGTTCAGCCTAGTTCCATTCTAAATGTCAACAGATAAGAGAAAGTGTATCTTTATTAAAATAAAACATGTGATCCATACATAAATCCAGTTGCACAATAGGCTATCATAAGTTCATAAGTTCATACTAACAATACTACTACAACCCACACATCCATACACGGCCTGGTCCTCATGGCTGCTTGGCCTTGCCACGGTCCTGGTCAGATCCTGAAACCAACACACACACAACACAACAGCATAAGTAATCCGATAGCCTAACATACACAAGTCCTATTGCATGGTTCGGTTCACCTAACTAAGTTCACTAATCTATCCAATCAGATAACAAAGCACACGGCCACACCAGGATACTCATCTATGACTATCCTAACATCAAGAACAGCACATGGCCACTCTGATCCGTCCAAAACCAGCCACCAATCGGCCTGAACCGGATCTACCCATGATTGGGTCCAATACTGGCCATTTTCAAAAGTACTCATAAAAATTATTAAAACCCATGATAATTCCCTAAAAATCCCAACTAAGAAGAATCCATAATCAGATCAATCAGAACCGGCCTAATTCACATAGAATTTGGCCAAATCCGACTAAACCGGCCATAACTGACCACCATCAAACCGGCCTGATAAATCCAATTAAACCACATGATAAATCATGATAAATCCCCACTAAGAGGAATCCATGGTTGGATCCCATCAATCCCATCCAGAACTATGAGATCCGGACTTAGCTGCCCAACCAAGGCCATGGAGAGTTCTACTGAACCAGCAAGGCCATGGCTCGGCCATACTGAATTGGAATCATCCAACACATCCAGCACATGATAGAACATCAGTAAATCAGAAAGAGGAAGAGAAGAGATGGGTCTGGTCCGCCGTTCCATCCACAGCCAACACGGAATCTCACCGCGGCCGCGGTCGTGACAGTCCGTCCATCCCACTCACCTTATGCGGCGCCAGGAGTGCTCAAGCCCTTGTCCACATCCTTCTCCTTGCCTCTGGTACTCATCTTCCACCGATCTCCAAGCCACACGGCCGATCTCCTGGTAGGAAATCACCAAACACTCACACGGCCAACCCTTTGATCGATCTCTCTCTCTCTTTCTTTCTTTCTCTCTGTCACGATTTTGGCAGAGCTTTCCTTAGGGAAAAATGTGTGTGATTTCGACCCCATGGCTGTGTTTTTATAGGGAAATGGCCGGCCAACTGCCTGGGCGAACAGGCATGACCGGTTGGACAGTTTGCACCCTTCGCCAAACTGCCTCCAACCGCTTGGAACTGCTCTTCTCTCCCTTGGGCTGATCGAACATAAGCCCATACTGCAGCCCACACGCCTGGCCCCTCTTGTCCAAGCCATAAACCCATCAGACCTCCATGTCCAGCACGGCCAGACCCATGGCCGCCCTTGGACTGAGCCACATGGTCAAGACTCAAACACTCCACCTAGCTGAGATGAGCTGGCCACTAGCTGTTCCAGCTGAGTGAGCTAACTATCCAGCTACTGGAGCTGACTCTTCCTAGTATGAGCTGTCCTGAGCTTGTCCCAGCTGGCCCCAGCTTCCTACCTAGGTTGTCCAGCTCCCATTTCACTTGTCCAGCTCCCATTCCTTGTCTCCATCCGTTCTGGTCAAGTCCCATCATTCTGATGCACTTAACCATCCGTTCCAGGTTAGGATTCAGTATTCCTGAGCTCCTTAACCTTCTATCCAGCCATGGCACGCTTGTCCTGAGGTCCTAAGACCAGACTGCACGTCTCCTCGTACCATGGCTGTGCCCGAAGGCTTAGTCAGAATCAGGGACATGACAATACCCTTTTTGCGTTGGAGAATAGCCAATGAACATAGCCTTTGAGCTTTTAGCATCAAGTTTGTTCCTCTGCTGTCCTGGTATCAACACAAAGCAGAGACACCCAAACACACGTAAGTGGTCCAAAGGTGGCTTGGTCTGGTTAAGAACCTCAAATGGAGACATGTCGTTAAGGACTTTAGTTGGAGTCCTATTGATCAGATAGCTAGCACACACCACAACATCACTCCAAAACCTTTTTGGAACATTGGTGTGAAACATCATTAATCTTGCTACTTCCATCAAGTGCCTGTTCTTCCTTTCGGCAACTCCATTTTGTTGAAGAGTGTAAGGACAGCTTGTCTGGTGAATAATACCATGTTGAGCAAGGTATTGCTTAAATACCAGACTTGTGTACTCTCCACCATTGTCTGACCTGATAATTTTCACCTTGGCATTAAAGTGAGTGGAGACATGGGCCTGAAAATTCTTGAAAGCCTCTAACACCCTGTCTTTAGACGGAATTAGTGTCACCCAAGTGTATTTGGACTTCTCATCAATGAAGGTGACAAAGTATTTGTGATTCTCCCTCAATACACATGGAGCAGTCCATACATCAGAGTGAACCAGGTCAAAACATTTCTTATAGATGGTGCCAGACTTTGGAAATACAGTCCTACAATGCTTCCCCAATATACAAGCTTCACAATCATCATTCAAGAACATCACACCAGGGAGCATAAAATTTAAGGCTCTAGTATGAGGATGTCCCAGTCTAGCATGCCATATGGTGCTCTCAATCCCATTAGATGTACTGGCCAGACACTGAGAAGGAGAACCAACGGGAGATGTTCCGGACACCTCTGTCTTCTGAAGGTGATAGAGTTCATTGTGAGTGTGCCCTTTTCCAATCACCTGACCTGTCTTTAAGTCTTGAAATTCAACTTCATCTGGTCTGAAGACAACCTGACAACTAAGATCAACGGTAGCCTTCCTCACAGATAACAGATTAGATGTAAACTGAGGCATATACAAAGCAGTTGATTCCCTATCAAACAACCTAAGGTTCCCTATCCCTTCTATCTTATCACCATTTGCTATACAAACATTCCCAGAGGCAGGCTGGACATCACTAATCAAGTTCCTATCACTAATCATGTGATGGCTTGTTCCTGAATCTATAATGATAGGTTTAGAGTCAAGAGAGTGTGTACCAGCCTTCTTGGATGATATAAAGGCTTTGATAAAGGAATGAAGGTCACTCATGGTCGCTGGACCATCGGTTTTGGCTGCACTATCCTCACTGGAATTGCCACTGAAAGATGAATACATGGTTTTTCCTTGAATCGCTGGATGCTCAAACTCCTTAAGTTTAAATATATTTGACTGGCTTCTTAGGGAACAAACATCCTCTAAATCTGAAATTTTCCTTTCTCTAAGGAAATAATTTATCAGATTATTGTAGGGTGAATCCAGTCTTAGGAGAAAGCTGAAAAAAATTGTCTTGCTCATAAACCATTTGAAGACTCTCCCATAATTTCCCATAAACAGTTTGAAGATTCCGCCATAGATTATTAGCAGTATCAAAGTGGGAAAAAGCCTCCAAGATTGCTTTTGACAGAGAGTTATGTATGATTCCAAGAGCTTGCTGGTCTTCTTGAAACCACTTGTCTCCATTCTTCAGGCAAGTAGCCTGACTATCTTCTTGAGCCATCCTCTTTGAAGCTTCAGCCTTCATGATATGGCTGTCCCAAAGTCCATGACTTCCCAAGGTAATTCTGGCCACTCTTGACCATAAAAGATAGTTTGAATCCTCAAGGGTCACTGAAATAAGTCTCTCCTTCTCCAGATCCATGGTTGGAATTCTTTTACCCAATGGATAAGGGTGAAGAACACATAAACTTAAAGGAAATAAACAGAGATTGCGGAATGAAAGGAGCTTAAAGCTCTGATACTATGTGAGAAAATGAGAAGTAGTAGATGTTTAGTTTCTGGAGAATGAAGAACATGAATACCAAGTGAGAGAGAGATATAAAAGTAAAAGAAAGAGAAAGAGAGAATAATTTTCCTTAGATCTAAAAAGTATCATTATAATGGATTATTAAGAGGAAGAAACAGAATAGAACATACTTAATCTAGAAACCAAACACCCTTGGCTTATTAGGAAAAATACAATAAAATTATATATTTGTTTTTACTGTAGCACGCAGGTACTGTTCATTCTTCTTCATCTCAACATCGCTTAGTGGGCATTACTTGTGATTCTCTATATTTTTCGGAGGGTATTTGGCAAAATATGAAATTTTATAGTTTTGTAAGTTGTTTTTTTTCATTTCAATGTAACAATGAAAAAAACGTACCATTGGCAGCTCTCGTGCCCTTTACTTAAAAAAAAGTTGTAAATGATTTTTTGTTTAACTAACCAATAGCACTATAGCAGGAATGCAATAGGTCGAGCTTCGCTCCTTTTGGAATAATGATTTGTAAGAAGAGTACAAGAACTTGCTAAATTTCAGTGATGAATGATACTTTAGGTCCAACAAGACAATGATTCAAATTAAAAAACATGGCGTGTTGTTTTCTAAGTAAACTAGTTTGCATTGAGTTTACAAAGAGAAAATGTTTGAGTAAATATTTTGTTGCTATTTATATATTTTGTTTAGAGAAAATCACATATAGTGATTTAATGCGTACGAATTTGCCAAAACAACCGTTCTACTATCGTTTTACAAACTAAAAACACACACAAGTTGTAATATAAAATTTTCGTTGTAAAAAAATTGAAAAAGTTATCTTTAACCCTTTTTATTCGCAGTATAATTGTTTTCGCTCTTAGAAATTCCTTGTCAATCCCTACTTTGATTGGACAAGTTGACGTTATTATTCCAAAGAACAGATGCAAATCAATCTTACGTACTCAATACGCTTGAATTTATAAATCTTTATATATTACTAGATTTATAAACTTTTATGAATTAGATAATTACCTTACTTTCACAATTTAATCAATCATAGTTTGATAGAGGCTTGCTTGAGCAATCTCATAAGAAAGAATTTCGCTCCTACAATGATGTGTGTAGTTTCGTAAGTGTCTATCTTGAGGATACAACTATCGATCTCCGTACAACACACCCATACCGAGACCCTAGCAAACTATACTCTGTTTTTCCTTCAGAAATTTATTGTGGGAAGAAGAAGATTAAATCCAATTGATTCTTAGTGATCTTCTACGTAATCTTCTCTCCTTCTCGTATTGCACTTGATCGCTTTATATATTGACTCAAGCGGTGCCTTTAATCAACGTATACGCTAACTCAAGCGGTGCCTTTTAATCAACACATATGTTAACTCATAACCGACACGTTTTGTCTGAAGCGTTGCTTCCTTTAATTAATTAAAGTCCAACAATACCCCACATTTTCTATTCAAATTCAACAATACCCTACATTTGAATAGAAAATAAGTTAAAATAATTCTGAGAAAGTAGAATCAATATGCCTCGGAAAAGGTGTCTTTTGGACTTGAACCTTTCCTAATAACAACTTATTGGATTTACTTTGTGGGTAATGAACTATAGTCTTGAATTAACCACATTTTATAGTAAACCAAGACAATAAGTGAAACACATATCTCATCAGCTCATTTCTAGTTTATACGGTTGTATTCATTTTGGTCCTGAACATATCCTAACTTCGTGAGAACTCTAGAGAATTTAGTCATATCAATTCTCATAGGTGCGATCCGACACCACTCTCATATAGGTAACGTTAGTTAAAGAGAGTTCATTCTATCTCTCTTCTACAAAAGATACTAACATTATTAAGAATAAGTTATTCAACCCTTGATCATCAATGGATACACATTATTATTTCATAGGAATGTGAAATGTGTAAAACTTCTTGAGTCTTCCTCAACTAGTTTGCCTATTGAACCTAGACCATGTGATCTCCAATGTTGCTAGGTTAGGTTTCCATCAAGTGATGACTCATTGTGTTGGCGTGAGGTTCATTCCCCTCGAAGTTAATACAACTGTCTCTTTAAGTAGCCTTTTAGTCAAAGGATCATCCACATTTTCCTTTGATCTAATGTAATCCAATGCTATCACCCCACTGGAAGGCAGTTGGATCAACCAATTCCCATGTATGGTTACCCAAAATTGATTCCACTTCACACTGCATCACTTCTTTCTAATAAGGTGCTTCTGGAGATTCCATTGCATCCTTATATGATTGTGGTCATTTTCACTCAGGTATGTAATAAAATCACAAATCTTTAGAAGTTCTTGCTCTTTTACTTCTTTTTGGTTCATTTTCTTCTTCCTGAACCTTTGCAAGACAACCCCACACTTTTACATTTGTATATGAAGGAATCTTATTTTTTCCAAATTTCATATAGAGTTTTATCACTCTTTTGCTGCCATATTTTGAAATCCACTCCTCGGAGTACAAAAGGCTTCTCTATGTGAATTTTCACAACTGCAGTAAATTGATCCATCTTTCTTTCTTTGAAAAGAACAAAGGAAATTCTGTCTAAGATTGTTATTCCAAAGATCAGATGCAAATCAATCTTACGTGCTCAATACGCTTGAATTTATAAATCCTTATATATTGCTAGATTTATGAACTCTTATTAATCAGATGGTTACCTTGCTTTCACAATTTAATCAATCGTAGTTTAATAGAGGCTTGCTTGAGCACTCTCCTAAGACAGAATTTCGCCCTACAATGGTGTGTGTAGTTTTGTAAGCGTCTATCCTGAGGATACAACCATCGATCTTCGTACAACACACCCGTACCGAGACCCTAGCAAACTATACTCTGTTTTTCTTCAGAAATTTATTGTGGGAAGAAGAAAGTAAATCCGATAAGTTGTTACTAGGAAAGGTTCAAGTCCAAAAGACACCTTTTCCGAGGCATATTAATTCCACTTTCTCAGAATTATTTGAACTTATTTTCTATTCAAATGTAGGGTATTGTTGAGTTTGAATAGAAAATGTGGGGTATTGTTGGACTTTAATTAATTAAAGGAGGCAACTCTTCCGACAAAA
Organism: Brassica carinata; assembly: GCA_016771965.1. NCBI lineage: Eukaryota > Viridiplantae > Streptophyta > Magnoliopsida > Brassicales > Brassicaceae > Brassica > Brassica carinata. The sequence goes on along the minus strand of CM028687.1, from coordinate 1,185,298 downwards.
CGTGTCGGTTATGAGTTAACATATGTGTTGATTAAAAGGCACCGCTTGAGTTAGCGTATGCGTTGATTAAAGGCACCACTTGAGTCAATATATAAAGCGATCATGTGCAATACGAGAAGGAGAGAAGATTACTGAGAAGGTCACTAAGAATCAATTGGATTTAATCTTCTTCTTCCCACAATAAATTTCTGAAGGAAATACAAAATATAGTTTTCTAGGGTCTCGGTACGGGTGTGTTGTACGGAGATCTATAGTTGTATCCTTAAGATAGATGCTTACGAAACTACACACACCATTGTAGGGCGAAATTCTATCTTAGGAGATTGCTCAAGCAAACCTCAATCAAACTACAATTGATTAAATTGTGAAAGCAAGGTAACTATCTGATTTATAAGATTGCAACTGGATTGTTGATTTTTGGAATGGAATGATGTAGAATCCCTTATTCCATTGATTCCAAAAAGAATTCACCATTTGACATGAAAAGAATGGAACTCTCATTCCATCAATTCCACAAAAAATAGATAAATTCAAAGAGGAATGATTCCAAAAAAAAATTTACTTATGAATGAATGGAGTGAATTCTATTCCATTTTTTGTTGTATTCCGTTCCTATCATTTCAAATATTTTCATTCCACTAATTCCTTAATATTTTACCAGTTACAGCCTAAGAGTTTATAAATCTAGTAATATATAAGGATTTATAAATTCAAGGTATTGAGTACGTAAGACTGATTTGCATTTCTTTGGAATAACAATCGTAAGATTTACCGTTCAAGATTAGCGACCTAAATACGACTTGTTGTGACTGATTTTTGTTTATACTTGACAAAAAATGTTTATACATGCATTGAAAATCTACTGAAATTTTTATTTGTCTTCTTCTGTTTCCCACATTTGCAATGGAGGTATCATGAGGGCCTGTGGAGTATTATGCAAGGAATGATTAAGGAGTCTGAGGATATTTATGAAATGGAACTTCAAGAACCTGCCTTGTCTTACATATTATGCGATGTTTCACAGCTCGTAAGCATCAGTAGCCCAAAATGACCTTGCTGGCTCTTCTCTACTTTCCATTTCACAGCTTCAAGCCTTTAAGATATATGTAGTGTATCTCAATACATTCTTCATTGTCTAATTTACTGTATAGGGAGGACAACAACCCTTCCCACAAGCTTACGTCTTACATTTACGTTTGTCATTGTATCTCAACACAAAATGGTGGATGATTAAAATATCTACCGTATCACTATTCACTACATTTACAATTTTTGAAGCTTGACGCCACGAAGCCATGTAGTTTTATGACTTTATCGACGTCAATATATTTTCAGTCAAGCTGAAGATTTATTGTTAGTTTTCTGGCGCTAGACTTTGTTGCATGCATAATCATGTTTCCGAACAAGAGTACAAGACTACAATAGTATTTTAAAAAATCTTTACAATTTAGGTATGCAACCCATATACAAAACTCATGTTACCAGGATTACGTAGTTGTTCAAAACTACCATGTCAAGAATAAGCAATTCATAATCGCAATTTGCAAATGACTACAAATAGACCACAAGCAATCTTTGCAGAAATTTAATAAAAGAAAACGCACAAGCAATCTTTGCAGAAATTTAATAAAAGAAAACGCACAAAACCATATGAAGGAATTATAACCAAATTATTAAGACATTCAGAAGAAAATTAAAATTGATTGCATACATGTTATAACAAGAAAGGAAAGGAAATATGAAATCACATAACATTCAGTAGCTCATTTAAGAGCCGCATTTACTGGTTTTCAGTAATATGTAGCTGGTGGTGGTGGAGATTTGTACTCAACTTTTGGGGAAGGAGAATAATACGACGGTGGTGGAGAACTGTAGACATATGGAGGTGGTGGAGACTTGTAGTCTACTTTAGGGGATGGAGAGTAGTATGGTGGTGGGGGTGGAGAGTTGTAGACATATGGTGGTGGAGGAGACTTGTAGTACACCTTAGGGGAAGGTGAGTAGTATGGTGGTGGTGGTGAGCTGTAAACATATGGTGGTGGAGGAGACTTGTATTCAACCTTAGGAGATGGTGAGTAGTATGGTGGTGGTGGTGGTGAGCTGTAAACATATGGTGGTGGAGGAGACTTGTAATACACCTTAGGCGAAGGTGAGTAGTACGGTGGTGGTGGAGAACTGTAAACATATGGTGGTGGTGGAGACTTGTAATACACCTTAGGGGAAGGTGAGTAGTATGGTGGTGGTGGAGAACTGTAAACATATGGTGGTGGAGGAGATTTGTATGTCACTTTTGGTGAAGGAGCATAACATGGAGGTGGTGGTGGGCATACACATACATGTGGGTGTGGTGGAGATTTGTAATGAACTTTAGGGGATGGTGAGTAGTATGGTGGTGGTGGAGAGCTGTAGACATATGGTGGTGGAGGAGACTTGTAATGTACCTTTGGTGAAGGAGAGTGGTATGGTGGTGGTGGAGAACTGTAAACATATGGTGGTGGAGGAGACTTGTAGTATACCTTAGGAGAAGGTGAATAATATGGTGGTGGTGGAGAACTGTAGACGTACGGTGGTGGAGGAGATTTGTATACAACCTTAGGAGATGGAGAGTAGTATGGTGGAGGAGGAGAACTGTATACATACGGTGGTGGAGGAGACTTGTACTCAACTTTAGGAGATGGTGCATAATATGGTGGTGGTGGGGAACTGTAGACATATGGTGGTGGAGGAGACTTGTAATCTACCTTGGGAGATGGAGAATAGTATGGTGGTGGTGGTGAGCTGTAGACATATGGTGGAGGAGGAGATTTGTATACAACCTTAGGAGATGGAGAATAGTATGGTGGTGGTGGAGAGCTGTAGACATACGGTGGTGGAGGAGATTTGTATACAACCTTGGGAGATGGGGAATAGTATGGTGGTGGTGGAGAGCTGTAGACATACGGTGGTGGTGGAGAGCTGTACTCAACTTTAGGAGATGGTGCGTAATATGGTGGTGGTGGGGAACTGTACACATATGGTGGTGGAGGAGACTTGTAATCTACCTTAGGAGATGGAGAATAGTATGGTGGTGGTGGAGAGCTGTAGACATACGGTGGTGGAGGAGACTTGTACTCAACCTTAGGAGATGGTGAATAATATGTTGGTGGTGGTGGGGAACTGTAGACATATGGTGGTGGAGGAGATTTGTAGTCTACCTTTGGTGATGGCGAGTAGTATGGAGGTGGTGGTGGAGAACTGTAAACATATGGTGGTGGAGGAGATTTGTATTCAACCTTAGGAGATGGTGAGTAATATGGTGGTGGTGGTGGGGAGCTGTAAACATATGGTGGTGGAGGAGACTTGTATTCAACCTTAGGAGATGGTGAGTAGTATGGTGGTGGTGGTGGGGAACTGTATACATACGGTGGTGGAGGAGACTTGTACTCCACTTTAGGAGATGGCGAGTAATATGGTGGTGGTGGTGGGGAACTGTAAACATATGGTGGTGGAGGAGATTTGTATTCAACCTTAGGAGATGGTGAGTAGTATGGTGGCGGTGGTGGAGAGCTGTATACATATGGTGGTGGAGGAGATTTGTAATCGACCTTTGGTGATGGAGAGTAGTACGGAGGTGGTGGTGGAGAACTGTATACATATGGTGGTGGAGGAGACTTGTATTCAACTTTAGGAGATGGTGAGTAATATGGTGGTGGTGGTGGAGAACTGTAGACATATGGTGGTGGGGGAGATTTGTAGTCAACTTTAGGTGATGGAGAGTAGTACGGTGGTGGTGGGGAACTGTATACATACGGTGGAGGAGGTGATTTGTAGTCGACCTTTGGGGATGGAGAATAGTATAATGGTGGAGGTGGTGAAGAACCGTGGATATATGGTAGAGGAGGAGTGTTGTATTCTACCTTTGGAGATGGTGAATACGACGGGAGTGGTGGCAAGCTGTATGGTTCATATGCAGCAACCATTGTTGCCATGATGATAACGCCTAGAGCGTAAGTGAGATGGGCTGAAGGCCCCATCCTGGAGGAAGATCTCATTGCGATTTTCTTTTTTTTTCTACCAACGTTTAGGTTGGTTAATTTTTTCTTGTTTTTGTTTGTGTTGTAAGGAATGGGGTAATGAGTTTATATAGCAAAGTGCTTCTCTAAATCCAGCTCTGCAATTTGTTTAATTTTGGACTCCATCCAACTAAATCGTGGAAGCATGTATTATGCGACGTGCATGAACGTCAACTAGCTGCTTTCCAGTTTTTTAATGACTAGTCCACGAAGAGCTTGTGCAACATGGATGCATGATTTAGTTCATTGTTCTAGGTTCACCGTTCTCGTACCTTGTGATTTGTGAATATCAACCAAGATGTTTATGCTGAGTATAGTATCCATTAAGACATGATCTCATGGAATTAGCTTTTTATAACCGCGAAAATGACGGGTTAAAACTAACATTATTTTATGTAATTTGAAGTCTTCTTAATCCGAAATTAAAACTGATCGGCTTTATAAAACTTCGAATTTTCATACGTCATAAGCTATTTAAAGATGGTCAAACACATGTGTATCGAATGAGATACGGACCTGGGATGCAAGCGGGTTACTTATCATCAATCATACAAAACCAGTGATCATTCTTAATTAAGTGCGTCGAATCTCTCAGATTGTAAGCTAAAGTACAAAATAAATGAGTTGTAAGAAGTATAAAATAAACATACTGGCTCTATGAACAAAAATAATGCATCCATGATACACAGATTATTTTTGAACTTATGATTTATGAATGGAAAGTGGATCGTTGAGGTTCTCTTAACGTTCATGCACGTCTCATAGTAGCATCATGTAGACATTGCCTTTTCGATTTTGTTGGATGGAGAACAATTTTTTTTTTTTTTTTTGTCATCGGATGGAGAACAAATTAAACAGGGGAATAGGGTTATTCGCAAAATTGACTCAAAATTCAAAGTCAAACACAAAATTAACCTATGATTTTTTTGGAAATTTCATTTGCCCTATTAATCCAACAAGTTAAGATTATTCACGAAAATGTCATTAATTTCTTTCCGAAATTGACATTTTTACTCTCTCAACCTCATCATCTTCAAGTATTTACAAGATTGTCATTGCCATCAATGCACCAATCACCATGAACAACCAATTTGAAGCTCTTAATGTACCTAAAATTGATTTACACTCATTTTTCTCAATTCTTATGAACTAAAAACAACATCTCTTTCACTTTCTCTCCATATTCATCCAAAAAGCCTAAAATTTTGATTCTAAATTTTTTATGGTTCATAGAGCTATTGAAGCTTACGATTCTTGGTGGGTCTTCTGAGTGCTTGGAGAAGACTTTTGTGTACTAAGGAAGTTATCTCACTGGTTGAAGCTATGAAATCAATTTTTTTTTTTCAAATATGTCTGTCAGAAGACTTCTGTGTAAGTCTTCTGGTTGTAGAATACTTACACGGAAGTCTTCTGGTCAATGCAGAAGTTAGTTTTGCAATTGACTTTTATATGTATTTTTTTGAGACGACTTCTATGGAAGTCTTCCACTTTTCTTTGTTAACAAAAAAAATCTTGAAATACCAGAGAAGACTTCCCGATAAGTCGTCTAGGATAAACATGTTAGTTTTGCATTTGACCGGATTGTGTCTGAAATTTGACTTTTCCTAGACGTCGTCCAGCAGAAAAATAAAACATCAATATTTTATTATAATTAGATGACTTTCATGTAAGTCGTTTCAGGTTACTTTTGCAATTGAAAAATAAAACAAATAGTTAATTTTATCTGGATGACTTACACAGAAGTCGTCTGGTAGACGACTAACACAGAAGTCTGCCAGGATTTTATTCTGAGATTCAGGTCAAACTTTGGTTATTACAGACGACTTCCGTGTAAGTCATCTATCAGAAGACTTCCGTGTAAGCCGTCCAGATAAAACTAAATATTTAAATTTTATTTTTCAGTTGCAAAAGTAACCTAAAACGACTTACATGAAAGTCGTCTACCTATAATTAAATATTGAAATTTTAGTTTTCTGATGGACGACTTTCTTGGAAGTCCTCTAGGAAAATTCAAATTTCTGACACAATTCGGTCAAATGAAAACTAACATGTTTATCCTAGACGACTTACCGGGAAGTCTTCTCTGGTATTTTCGAGATTTTTTTAACAAAGAAAAGTGGAAGACTTCCATAGAAGTCGTCTCAAAAAACACATATAAAAGTCAATTGTAAAACTAACCTCTGCATTGACCAGAAGACTTTCGTGGAAGTCTACCAGAAGACTTCCATGGAAGTCTACCAGAAAACTTCTGTGAGAACCGAAATTCACACCGTCGATTTTAATGAATAAAGGCGGAGGAAAGCCAAGTTAACCCGACTTTCCCTGAAGGTCCGTATTCTCTGCGACAGCCAACGACAAATGACCGAATAAATGCGAAAAGGTTTTGTTAAGATTTGGGACTGGACCTTAAGAAGGCTGCCTACGCACTTTCGAGGATCAAGTCGGACGTAGTTCAGTTTAAAAGAGTTGAACAAGAGATCGAACCGCCTGGGCGGGTTCGTCTAGTATGGCGTTTGTCATAGAAACAGGCATGTCAAGATAACGCCTAGGGTTTCTATGTGCGAGCTCTGAAGTAAAAGAATTGTCCGATCCTTCCGAGAGGCCGGAGATTTTGCGAGGAGGCTGCCAGGCGTTCTAGGGCCTGCCTTGCTAGTCTAACCGCCTAAATTCTAAGTTCTATCAGCTAACAGGAGCTCTCTAGGTCTCCAATCTAGGATTTTCGGATCCCCTTCTCCTCTGCTCTTGCTCTCCTTATATACTCACTCCTAGGTCGGTTTGCCTTAGGGTGATGGACCTGCTTTGGGCCCAAGTTTATCTCTTCAGAAATATTCCATTTTCGTCGATCTTCGTAATTATCCTCGAGTTTTCCCTATTTTCCGGTGACTTGATGTTTATCCGATGTTCGGGAAATTGGATAAACCGTCATAGTCTGATTGGGTCTGAATTCTTGAAATCGTAAGTAAGTCCGTGGACTTGTCTTAAGTCGTTGAACGTTTTATACGATTTCTCGGAAAGACTATCTTTCTCGTAAAATAAACCGTATAGCCTAAAGGATCGATGTTCGAGTTAATCGATCTTGTTTTACACGATATCCTCTACGAGAAATCCAACCTTTCTAATTTTTGTCGTAAAACATCGAGAATGATTCCAATCGAGTCTAATCGAGAGATGTTAATTCCGTAGCCGCGATCGTATCAAACCCTCGAGGATTGATCCAAGCAATGCCAAGATGGGATCAGACCGAGCACGGTGGGACCGAGACCAGGACGAGGACCGAGACCAGGACGAGGACCGTCGACCGGCGCCAGGCCGGCTTGCGTTACGCTTTCCGCCGGCGCCAGGCCGGCTTGCGTTACGCTTGCCGCCGGCGCCAGGCCGGCTTGCATCACGCTTGACGCTGGCGCCAGGCGGCTTGCGTTACGCTTTCGCTGGCGCCAGGCGGCTCGTTTGCCTGCCACCGGCGCTGGGATCCTCTGCGCCCGTGGGTTCTCCGTCGCCCGATCCTTCCTCCGTTGACCGTTCGTGCGGGAAATCTTTGAGTTTGGAAAGATCTTTAGCCGTTGAATTCGAGATAACCGTTTTTGACCTCACCAGAGAGTGGATATTCTAATTTGAGAAAATCTCGTATAACTTCTTTTCAAATTATTCGAGACTTTTTGTTTCAAGAAATACTTTTCAGAGACTTTCAGTCATTGATTCCGTCGTGACCGATTTTGAACCCAACAATTAGCCCCCCAGCTCGTTAGAACCTTCGTGATGTTCTTGCGAGCAATAAGAAATGTCAGGTAAGATAGGCGGAATTAATGGTTGAAAGGCTCCGCTGAAAGTGGTAAGATTGGGGCTGCGCTTCAAGGCTGCCTCACGCACCCTTGTTGTAGGGATCAAGCCTTCCGTAGTTAGTTTTGGAGTTTAAGACCCTTGTGATCTGTTTTACCAGCGAGACTTATATGGTCTGGTTATGTGTTATGAGAGACTTTCGAGCATGATGCTGTTGATGTATTTGTTTTGATGCGGCTTTGTGAGGCCATTATGTGTTTTTCGATTTTTATGAACTTCAGTTTTTGAAGTATGAGAAGAGGGTGTGAGTTGTCGTCTCATTCCTAGTTCCCTGATGATCACCGTACCTATTGTTTGCATAAAGCGAGATTTTCCGGTTTACCGATTCTGTGAAAAGTTAGGTGAAGCGAATAGGCTTAAGTGAAGAGACAAATTTTGGATCTCGTATACCATACTATGTCGTGAGATGTCAAGATCCAGCGTGGCTGGGTTTAGGGCAAGACCTAGATTTACTCGGAATGAGGCTTTGCGATGACAAATCGGCTTTTCGCCTGTTTGCGATTTTAACCTGACTCGCACCGCTTAAAATCCGCCAATTGTTGTCGGCTTATATGATTTGTGCGAGCGTGAGTCGAGCTACTTCCTTCTGAAGAGCTAAACCAAAATTTGGATTTCTTGTATAGAGCTATATTTATCCTTATCGGATGTAAGAGAGCCTACCCTTTAAAGGCTATTAATGCGTTTAGGGCGTTAGAGTTAGTTTGTTGTGATCAGCAACAAAGAAATGATGCCAGTTTAGAGGCATGTTACCGTTTAGAGGTGTGTTTGTATGTTTTGAGTTCTAGAGGCGAGGATTTCGTCTGGAGCGTTTTGAGAAAAGAATGTCCTTCGGCGTTAGCGGCGTCTCACAGATGCCGAAGGTCGAGTTTTCCTTGTGCGCATTCGTGGTTGAAATGTTCACGGGCTTGGAGATGTTTTGCGAATGTTAGCAGCCAGAAACTGTTGTTTCGGTTTGGACGCAAGACCAAGGGGTCGCGTAAGTTTGACCAGGGGCGTCTACATTCACAGTGCCGTGAAGTGTTGGCCTTCGGGATTTGATTGTATATATTAAGGATGACTCATATAACTTTTGGAGCCTTGTCACGAGTCTTTCTTTTCATGCCGCGGTTTACGGGCGATAGAACTTAATCGATTGACGATAAGTTTAAATCTTCCGCTAACCATATGGTTGTTAGGACTGAATTTTGGTATGAAGAGTTATCGTATGATTTCGATTCTGGGTTATACGACAAATCGCTATGCATATTCACTTGGCGCTCTATGAACAAATCGTGGATTGTTGTTTTAGCCGTTATGATTGGAGCGTGGTCGCCAGTAGCTTTGGATTGGCATGGAGGCTAGATTCAGCCGTATCGCCAAGGAAGTTGTTGGTAAAAGATCAGACCATGACCCTTATTAAGGTCATGTTAGTTTACGATTGTCCTTAATGGGAATGCCGAATTCAGGTCCGGGCTTTACGGAAGGGCGTAGTTGGCCGAGGGCCAAATAGCGTTTGCCGAGATAGACATGCCAAGCATAGCGGAGTTTTCTGAGTTATGGCTGATGGCTTTTAGAAACGATCTTCCACTTTAGGTCTCAGTTATACGATGAATGGTTCGTATAAATTTTTTGTTGCATGAAAATCGTTTCATTTTATCCGAGGGGACAAAGTTTAAGGGATCGACGCAGGACACGTGCGGGTTCGCCTGCGTGATTATTTCCTGCTCGGACGTAACCGCGGGGAGTGAAAGCAGGAGCCAGAAACCTTGTGGAGCAAAAACTGTCTATGACAGTTACCCGTTGGACCCATTATGTTCATTTTACGAAAGTTGCTTTGTATGAATTGACTCGACCATACAGAGGATTTTTCGTAAAAGTGATGTAAGAGGGGGTTTTCGCAAAGGTAACCGGAGAGTGTTTCTCACAAATTACTTGCGATATTCGCGACCACGGATTATGTTTTCCTCATTCACTTTCGCGTACTGCGAAATCGTTTTGCATGAGACCGATCATGTTTTTTCCATAGGCTGTTTTGTTTTAAAATGTTCTTGTTATACGAAAGTAATGGATGACCGGTTTCATGGAGATAGAAAATCGCAGATTGTTAAAGTAGCGATGTTTCCGCGGATTACACGGGAGATGTTTCCGCTATGATTTCGATCTTTGGACGAAAGCTGCTACGAACTACTCATGGAGTTTTACCGAAGGTTATTTTGTTATTTTCGTAGTTCACCGTCGTGCTATTAGTCTGACGTTGGTACATGTTTCTAGTCGCGAGTTTGCGACGAGAGACGACGTAGAGTTTTCAAGACTATGTTTGTAACGGTTGGGCTATGCCGCTAGCGTCTTTTAGACGAATCTTATTGCTGCGAGAGTTTGCTTTGTCAAAAGCATTGTCTTGATGCTGAAGCAAAACGTTTTCGAAGATGGGATTATCGTTACCTACTTTCCTTTTCTTTTCTGAAAGCGGGTTAGCCGTTCTTCGAAGGCTTGTATGCGTTTTCTTTCTTTTAGGAAGCGGGATGAGTATGCTTTTGCTTGGCAGGCGTCGTGTCTCGGTTTTGAGACTAGATCGGTTTGCATGTTCTGCCTTAGTCTCATTGCTCGTTCAAGGCTGCCTCTTGCCCGTTCCTCTTTGTTTCGTGACTTTTAACGGTTCATCGTCAAAGGACTTTGAAAAGTTTGATACCAAACGAGAATCGGTTTTTTGATGAAATTCTGACGAGAATATCAGAGCGAAAGAGAGATATGAACGCCCAAGTTCCTGTTCTCGTTTCTTCGTACTGCTGGTTAAATTGACAAAGTGTCCGAAGGAACATTACAGAATCGTTAAAACAAAGGGAGGAGAAGTAGGCGATAATCTCGAAGAAGGCTAAGGTGGGTGCTTTAGACAAATGGAGACATTGGGCAAGACGCCACTCGAGTGAGGCTCTTAGCTCGTCAGGTTATGAGCAAACTGGTTAGGTCCTTATCGTTTCATATGATCTTGTATGACTTTATGAATGGTGTTTCGTAAAATATTGCCGAGCTTGATTTTAAAATATGAACTTTGTTAAACAATCGAGAAGGCTTTGTGGAAGAATCGTCGTGTTTCTCGAACAATCCGAACATGGGTTTAAGGGACCAAGATGTTGCCGTTGCCCGAGATCACGAGACGACTGCACGGATGGGCGCCAGGACCCTTGCCTCCGGCGCCAGGACGGGGTGCCACCGGCGCCAGGCCGGCTCGCGTGACACGTGCCGCCGGGCGCCAGTCCGGTGCCGCCGCCAGGCCGGCTTGCCGCCCGTGCTGTGTCAGCGTCGCCCGATGCTGCTGTTGCTGCGCCGGCGATCCCGGGGCTCACGGACTCAAAGATCGAGTTACGAAAACTCAGGCAAAGATGCATGGTACTGAGACAGGACCGGTCTCGTCCTATGATGGGACAGAGATCCTTCTCATGGGCGAGGTGGTCGAGACAGCGACATTGTTTTCTTCGTAAAATCTCAGCGGAAACTCCGATTGGGACAAAACGAAAGCCATTTTGACCTAGACACAAAGGAGAACAAAGTGGGCTCTTACTAAGGCTAACTGGGAAGACTGATCTTACCCTATGGCAAGTCGTCCTAGTAAGATCAAGCTCCGACCTGCTTCGTTTTCCGTTTGTTCCTCGAGTTGTTTGTAAGAAGTATGGCAGTGGGAATCGGTGAACCGATTTGCCGTGCTTCTGTTCCGCGAGTAATATAGGGTTTCCTCAAGGTTTCGAGGAGAATAAGTTTTATTTTTCGAGAGTTTCTCGAAAGAAATGTTTTTCGTAAAATCTCAACGGAAACTCCGATTGGGACAAAGCGAAAGCCATTTTGACCTAGACACAAAGGAGAACAAAGTGGGCTCTTACTAAGGCTAACTGGGAAGACTGATCTTACCCTATGGCAAGTCGTCCTAGTAAGATCAAGCTCCGACCTGCTTTCGTTTTCCCGTTTGTTCCTCGAGAGTTGTTTGTAAGAAGTATGGCAGTGGGAATCGGTGAACCGATTTGCCGTGCTTCTGTTCCGCGAGTAATATAGGGTTTCCTCAAGGTTTCGAGGAGAATAAGTTTTATTTTTCCGAGAGTTTCTCGAAAGAAATGTTTTTCGTAGAAACTCTGCTCGTTGCGATTTCTCTAACTTGGTAACAAGATGAATTTTTGGGGTTTGATAGATTTTATCGTTGCTCTTTCTGTTTAAATAGAGAAATTGCGAGCTTCGTTTTCGTGCTCTTCCTGTGGCGGAAAGCCGCGGCTAGGTTTTGATTTGCTCGAGCACCGTGGCGTTTGCGTGGCGTTGGCGCGATAACGATCGCTGCTGGAGTTGTTTTACCATCGTTGACGAAACTGCAACTTTTTCTTTCATATTCCGGACATCGGTTCGATCAGCGCTTTGCGGCCGTATGAGTAAGAGTAATCCGTCCCCCTCCTTCTAGCCAAACTGTGGGAACCGAAATTCACACCGTCGATTTTAATGAATAAGATTGCGGAGGAAAGCCAAGTTAACCCGACTTTCCTTGAAGGTCCGATTCTCTGCGACGAGCAGCGACAAGTGACCGAATAAATGCGGAAAAGGTTTTGTTAAGATTTGGGACTGGACCTTAAGAAAGGCTGCCTCGTACCCTTCGATGATCAAGTCGGACGTAGTTCAGTTTAGAAAAATTGAACAAAGATGTTGCCGCTGCCGAGATCACGAGACGACTGCACGGATGGGCGCCAGGACCCTTGCCTCCGCCAGGACGGGTGCCACCGGCGCCAGGTCGCTCGCTGCGGACACGCCGCCGGCGCCAGTCCGGTGCCGCCGCGCCAGGTCGGCTTGCCGCCGCGTGTGTCCGCGTCCGGCCGATGCTGCGTTGTTGTTCCACGATCCCCGGGCTCACGGACTCAAAGATCGAAGTTACGAAAACTCAGGCAAAGATGCATGGTACTGAGACAGGACCGGTCTCGCCCTATGATGGGACAGAGATCCTTCTCATGGGCGAGGTGGTCGAGACAGCGACATTGTTTTCTTCGTAAAATCTCAACGAAGCTCCGATTGAGACTAAACGAAACCATCTTGACCAAGACTCAAAGGAGAGCAAAGTGAAGTTTCCACAGGCGAGGTGGCTATGGGCGAGGTGACCTTGGTGATGGTTGTTCTCGCCCACGGGCGAGGTGGCGGAGAGTGATTTTGTTCCCTTCAGAAAATCTCAACGAAGCTCCGATTGAGACTAAACGAAACCATCTTGACCAAGACTCAAAGGAGAGCAAAGTGAAGTTTCCACAGGCGAGGTGGCTATGGGCGAGGTGACCTTGGTGATGGTTGTTCTCGCCCACGGGCGAGGTGGCGGAGAGTGATTTTGTTCCCTTCGTAAAATCTCAACGGAAGCTCCGATTGAGACGAAACGAAAACCATCTTGACCAAGACTCAAAGGAGAGCAAAGTGAAGTTTCCACAGGCGAGGTGGCTATGGGCGAGGTGACCTTGGTGATGGTTGTTCTCGTCCACGGGCGAGGTGGCCGGGAGAGTGATTTTGTTCCCTTCGTAAAATCTCAACGGAAACTCCGATTGGGACAAAACGAAAGCCATTTTGACCTAGACACAAAGGAGAACAAAGTGGGCTCTTACTAAGGCTAACTGGGAAGACTGATCTTACCCTATGGCAAGTCGTCCTAGTAAGATCAAGCTCCGACCTGCTTTCGTTTTCCCGTTTGTTCCTCGAGAGTTGTTTGTAAGAAGTATGGCAGTGGGAATCGGTGAACCGATTTGCCGTGCTTCTGTTCCGCGAGTAATATAGGGTTTCCTCAAGGTTTCGAGGAGAATAAGTTTTATTTTTCCGAGAGTTTCTCGAAAGAAATGTTTTTCGTAGAAACTCTGCTCGTTGCGATTTCTCTAACTTGGTAACAAGATGAATTTTTGGGGTTTGATAGATTTTATCGTTGCTCTTTCTGTTTAAATAGAGAAATTGCGAGCTCGTTTTCGTGCTCTTCCTGTGGCGGAAAGCCGCGGCTAGGTTTTGATTTGCTCGAGCACCGTGGCGTTTGCGTGGCGTTGGCCGATAACGATCGCTGCTGGAGTTGTTTTACCATCGCTGACGAAACTGCAACTTTTCTTTCATATTTCGGACATCGGTTCGATCAGCGCTTTGCGGCCGTATGAGTAAGAGTAATCCGCCCCCTCCTTCTAGCCAAACTGTGGGAACCGAAATTCACACCGTCGATTTTAATGAATAAGATTGCGGAGGAAAGCCAAGTTAACCCGACTTTCCTTGAAGGTCCGATTCTCTGCGACGAGCAGCGACAAGTGACGAATAAATGCGAAAAGGTTTTGTTAAGATTTGGGACTGGACCTTAAGAAAGGCTGCCTCGTACCCTTCTCGATGATCAAGTCGGACGTAGTTCAGTTTAGAAAGAATTGAACAAGAGATCGAACCGTCTGGGTGGGTTCGATCTAGTATGAGCGTTTGTCATAGAAATAGGCATGTCGAAGATAATGCCTAGGGTTTCTATGTGCTGAGCTCTGAAGTAAAAAGAATTGTCCGATCCTTCCGAGAGGAGCCGAGATTTGCAGCGTGAGGCGCCAGACGCTCTAGGGCTTGCCTTGCTAGTCTAACTGCCTAAACTCTAAGTTCTGTCAGCTAACAGGAGCTCTCTAGGTCTCCAATCTAGGATTTTCGGATCCCCTTCTCTTCTGCTCTTGCTCTCCTTATATACTCACTCCTAGGTCGGTTTGCCTTAGGATGATGGACCTCGCCTTTGGGCCCAAGTTTATCTCTTCAGGAAATATTCCATTTCCGTCGATCTTCATAATTATCCTCGAGTTTTCCCCTATTTTTTGGTGACTTGATGTTTATCCGATGTTCGAGAAATAGGATAAACCGTCATAGTCTGATTGGGCCTGAATTCTTAAAATCGTAAGTAAGTCCGTGGACTTGTCTTAAGTCGTTGAACGCTTTATACGATTTCTAAAAGACTATCTTTCTCGTAAAATAAACCGATAGCCTAAAGGATCGATGTTCAAGTTAATCGATCTTTGTTTTATCTGATATCTTCTACGTAAAACCCAATCCTTCTAGTTTTTGTCGTAAAACATCGAGGACGATTCCAACCGAATTGAAAGATGTTCATTCCGTAGCGTGATCGTACCAAACTCACGAGGATCGATCCAAACAAGCCAAGATGGGATCAGACCGGCATGATGGGACCGAGACAGACGAGGGCCGCCGACCGGCGCCAGGCTTGCCGCCGGCGCCAGGCGGCTTCAGCGTGGCAGCGTGCTGCGGCACCAGGCGAGTGCCGCCCGTCGGCGCCAGGCGAGTGCCGCCCGTCGGCGCCAGGCGAGTGCCGCCCGTCGGCGCCAGGCGAGTGCCGCCCGTCGGCGCCAGGCGAGTGCCGCCCGTCGGCGCCAGGCGAGTGCCGCCCGTCGGCGCCAGGCGAGTGCCGCCCGTCGGCGCCAGGCGAGTGCCGCCCGTCGGCGCCAGGCGAGTGCCGCCCGTCGGCGCCAGGCGGCTTCAGCGTGGCAGCGTGCCGCCGGCCAGGCGACGATCTTTCCGTTAGTCGTTCGTCGCGGAAATCTTTGAGTTTTGGAAGGATCTTTACCGTAGATTTCGAGATAACCGTTTTCGACCTCACCAGAGAGTGGATATTCTAATTTGAGAAAATCTCGTATAACTTCTTTTCAAATTATCCGAGACTTTTTGTTTCAAGAAATACTTTTCAGAGACTTTCAGTCATTGATTCCGTCGTGACCGATTTTGACCCCAACAACTTCCGTGGAAGTTTTCTACGTCAATATTTAATAAGCTTTCATTTTCTCTAAAACTATAAAGACTTTTTAACATATTCTTGTTAATTCATGTATATTAGTTAATATTAAGGCTGCCGGATGAAAATTATAACTTAATTGGTGATATTTATGAGGTTATCAACATTCATGTTTATTAAAGTTTCTAACTGATCCGAGAAGATTTCCACGTTAGTTTTTGTAAAATTGTAAAATTATGATACCTCCACATATGCATTGGAGGTATCATAAGGGCCTGTAGAGTATTATGGAAGGGAGGATCAGGAGTCTGAGGATAATTATGAAATGGAACTTCAGGAAGCTGCTTTTTCTTACACATTATGCGATGTCTCTTTCCAAAGCTCTGAAAACATTACTGTGGGAACCAAGATTCACACTGTCGAGTTTTGTTAATCGGAGGAAAGCCAAGTTAACCTACTTTTCTCTGAAGGTCCTGGTTATCTGTTGGGCCATGCACAACACAATCAATAAGACGAAAAGTATGCGATAATAAATCGTAAGAACAAAAAGAGAGCAAAAAGATCTTATTTCCGATGCGTTTGAGCGTGGACAACAGGTGAGAGTCTCGGCTACGAGAGCTGTCGGTAAGTTTGCTAGTCTGTCAACCTGAATTCTAACCTAGTTGAGATGCAGCTCGATAGTAAAAACGGAAAATTGCCTAAATTGCTCTAAGTGCTAAGTTTGCTCTGATATGCTCTTCTTTTTTTCTTCCTTCGCTCTTCGTCCAAAGTCCTCCTTATATACTCCTCCTTTAGGTCGGTTTACGTCTTCTCGGGCCGGACTTGTAGCGAAGCGGGCTTTTCTATATCTCGTTTTTCTTCGTGATTATCTTCGGAAACTTTACATTTTTCTTCGCGGAAATTTGACATTTATTCTTCCCGCGGATGAGATAAACCGTCATACAAGTCTTTGGGCTCAAGTCTTTTTGGGCCGTATCGAGACTTAAGTTTTTTTACGAATTTACTCGCGAAGTAGCCGTTGGTATACGCATAGTTTTCCCAACGGAAACTCGTCTCTTCGCATAGCCGAGGCAGTTGATTCTTAGTTGACCGTAACTTGTTCTATTACGAAGAGGGGAAACCGTTCGAGAGACATAACCTCCCCAATTTCCCGAAGACTTTCGACGATGTTTTTAGACGGAACATTGGTATCGTGTCCACGGACCCGAGGACTGAGTTACGGAAACTTTTAACGAAGATGCATGGTTATGGGATGGGACCGGGTTCAGAATGGTCCACGAAGGGTTGGCCGCGCTCGCCGGCCGAGCTGACCCGCGCCACAGGCGACCTCGCCGGCGAGTTGACCCGCTAGCGTGATACTCGCGGGTGATCTGACTTTCCGATACAGGTATTTTCGCTAAGCGAGTCGACCGTGCCTCGGTCGAGCTTCGCCCGGCGGTTGTGCCGCTAACTGCGGTCGTACTCATGGCGAGTCGACCGTGCCTCGGTCGAGCTTCGCGGCGAGTTGACTCCAATGTCTTCATTACTCACGGGCGAGCTAACCCGTCTACGGTGGTTTCGCCGGCGGTAGACCCTTAATTCTGATCGTACTTCGCCGGCGAGTTGCCCAATGTGGTCGTACTTCGCCGGCGGAGTTACCCTTAATAATAATTAATTTTCGCCAGGCGAGCTGGCCCATGCTTCGGTCGAGTTCGCCGGCTTTACCCGCTATGTGGTGCTTCGTGGCGTGCTACGGTCGCTTCGCCCGTGAGACCCGTGATAATCGTACTGCGGGAGAGCTGACCGATGCTTGGTCGAGCTTCGCCGGCGAGGATGACGATAATGGTACTAGCGGATGAGCTGACCCGTGCTACGGTCGTGCTCACCGACGAGTAGACCCTTGCTCGTCGGGCGATCTGTTTCGGTTATTCGTTTTCTCGGTTTTTGAAGTTTTGACCGAGATTTGGTTTTTCTGAGGACTTTTGGGAATCGATTCCGTCGTGACCGATTTTGACCCCAACGGTTAGCCCCCCAGCTAGCTAGGTTCCGTGGAGTTTTGGAAACAGGTCCTAGCTCGCGGTATAGCTTGTTAGGAAGGTGTAGAGGCGTGTCGTTTTCCGAGAGTGAATAGTAACTCTCCTTTGTTGCCTATATAGGTGGAGTATGTTTTTTATCATTCTTTACTTACTCCTCGCAAGAACTTACCTCTAAGATAGGAATTTCACTTCTCTTTTTCTCTTTGCTTATTCATAGAAAATGTCTTCAAGAAAAGGATCTTCAAAGAGGCATTCTTCCTCACACTCATCTTCGGGTGACTCTTCCGCTAATGAGGTGATCACCCGAAAGAAGTTTGAAGTTGAGGAAGGCATAAAGATCGCGTGCTACAAAGCTCTTTGCGGCTCGCTTCCGCCTCACAAGACATTCCAATCCCTAAGAGGCCCGTGAGGTCGCCGAACGCACCCTTCATGCCGAGCATGGTCTCTCCCGACTACCTTACGACTCTCCGGAACTTTTACCAGATTCCAAGTGGAGTCGTATTTTGGATCCTGAGTGGGAACGAGAGCGCGAGGAACCCTCCGGAAGGTTTCTTTACTTGCTACGAGGCCTTCTTGCCGCATTTGGTTTCCGATCCCCGGCACCATCGTCCGCGCGCTTCACCACTTTGGGATTTTGATCAGCCAGCTAAACGTTCCGGCCTTGCAGCATTGGCTTGGCGTGTTCATCTCGAGTTACGAGCTAGGAATGGATCTTAACCCTGGCGACTTCGAGGGATTTTGGTTTACGAAAGGAACAGGGATCGATGGCTCATACGCGTGGTGCCAAAGAAAACATGGCTATAATTCAGGGCATACCGCACCCCAAGACATGGTTGGCGCTTTTCTTTGTCGGATAGATGGGGAGTCTGTCGAGGAGAGCTACCTCCGCCTATTCCGTCAGGAGTGGAACTTCAAACGTGGTAATACTACTAGTTGCGTTTTTCGTTTTGATGCCTTAAAAACACGTGAAGATGATTATTATTTTTTTTATCTTGCAGTGAACAAGATCCTTCCGCCGACTCCTGCCGATCTTTTTGCCAAGCGAGATCTTCTCCGCGACAGGCCATTCTCCTGGAACTCCTTCACCGTTGAGCAGTTGAGCCTTGGTGGAGCACCATCGGTCTCGAGCCGTCTCCCAGCCTCTTGACATTTTCGTACGACGTAGAACCGGTCATTGAAGTCTTGCCTGCTCAGAGGCGGAGAAACAGGTCTCGGGAGATCCTCCGCTGCCAGGATGGAACCCTAGTTTCACCCCAGGGGAAAGGAGTGGAACCAGCGAGGTTCCCCCTCATAGCGACTTTTTTGCCGACCTCCCTCCCAGTTTCACTACTCATGAGTCGCTGGTCGAAGAGTCGAGGAGGAAAGTAGTCGCCGAAGGTTTCTGTTTGATCAACGAGGTTTATCCTTTGAAATTTGATCTGAATTTCGATATATTAAGTTTATGCAGGGGATGAGGGTGTTCAATGCGGTGCTTGACGGAAGTTTTCGGGAATCGTGTATCTCTCACTTCAAAGCCGAGGAGGCTGAAAGAGAACTCTTTCGGTTTCGGAAGGAGGTCGAGGAACAGAGCCGGAGACAGGCTGAGCACCATTCTTGGGCCCTTGTCCGTGCGGAGAGGAGAGGAAAAAGAACGATTGTCGTCGAGATGAAGCGGAGGGCAGCTTTGTTTGCCACTGAATTCGAGAGCTTTAAGTATGCTCAGGGTTAATTAGGCAATTTTTACAGTGCATTAACCGGTCGGCTACCCTCTGAAGTCGCGAACAAGGACTTCTCCTTTCTGCCGAGGTCGCTGAGATGTCGGGCCTCATGGACGGGTGCGCCAATGCCGAATCCTTGGTTCCTCCGATCGAAGGAAGGGTCCGACAGCTTTGGGATTCCATCGAGGTTTCGGAGGACACGGCGGAAGCGGGAGCCGGTGCCGCGGAAGAGGAGGGAGAGGTCGATAAGCTCGTTTGGCGTTTCGATGTCCGGGTATCTCGACCTTGACTTTTGAGGATCGTCGGGATAGATTTCCCTTATCTTTATCTGTATTGTTGAGTTTTTAGGCCAAGTGTGGCCGTTTATATGAGTGCGCTATGGCCTTACTGGGCCATTTGACTTTATTTGTGGGACTGGCCGTTAGTGGCTTTGAATCCCAGCCATTTTGCGGCTCCTAATATATAACGAATGTTTTTAGTTTATACTTCTGTCAAGTGTCGAGGATGGGATATGAGTAGTCACTTCGTATCTCGACTCGTGTTCTGTCGCTTGTCCGCTGGCTTTTTTCGAGATAAAGATATTCGTAAATGCTTTGGAGTTTCTACGAAGTCTTCGTGAGAGTTATAGACGTGGGCGACGGGATATTTTTTTTGTATCATGTCTTGTAATGTTTGTGGACCAGTAGGACTGGGATTAGGGCAAGACCTAGGTTTACTTTCGGCTCTAAGGCTATGCGATGACTAATCGGCTTTTGTTTTGCCTGTTGGCGATTTTTACCTGGTTCTTTCCGTTTTAAAGTCCAGCGGCGATGCCGCTTATACGACTTGTATGGGAAGAACGAGCATCTTCGAGACCGTGCGGAGTGCTGACCAAAATTCGGATTTTTTGTATAGCGCGCTATGATATCCTTGTCGGATGTAAGAGAACCTTTACTTTTTATGAAAGGTTTTGACTACGAGTTCTTTTTGGAGAATGTTTTTCAGGTATGTTCGTCGGGGCCAATCGACGATCATCATTTTTTTTTAAAAGTCGCGGATGGACTGTGTGCTTAGATAAGATCTTTCGAGGATTGTTCGCGACGTCTCGCTTTTCCCGAAAGATATATCTTTTATAAGGTGGTTTCGATCTTCTCTCTTTTTTGAGAAGACGTGTACATTTTAGGTCTTACTTGACCGTGACTGTTTTTTAATCAGGAACTGGTTTCCGTCCAAGGATTCCTTGGACGGTGTAGAGGCTTATTTCGAGTGATTCATGAGATCGGAAAAAAAAAATTTATTAAAAAGTTTCGAAAATTTCGAGTATAACCACGGATATTTCAAACTTTATGGGAGTATATGAGTATACGTACCCACTCCCCCCCCCTTTTGGAGAGGCGGATAGCTGAACTTGTCAATAGGACAAGCTGCTTACGTACCTCTTTCGAGGATCAAGCCATCTCGTAGTTCTGCTGGTTTCCGCAGGTGTTCCTACTCGCTGGAGGGGGTCGCCTCAGTTACTTCGGCTACTTGGGACAAATCTGGGTCGACGATCATTTCCGGAGTAGGGTTGTCCGCCGATGAAGTGACGGATTCGGAAATGATGCTATCGTCTCGAGTCATTGCCTGATCCGATGGTTCCGGATCGCTTTTTGCGGAGCTCTGGTAGGAGTCCTGAGTTTTCTTCGATTTCTTCGGGTTGACCGCTGGGGTGTTCCGAGTTTGTCGAAGTTTATGTTGACAGTAGCGAGCCTTGACTGTTTTGGCATCCCAGTTCGCGATGTTCTGTTCGGGGTTGGGAATTTGATGCCGAGATGGTAAGTCGATGGTACTGCTTTCATGGCATTGATCCAGGGGGTTCCCATGATGATGTTATAGATGGCAGGAGTATCGACTACCATGAAGTCGACGATTTTTGTCACATCATTAGCCATTACGGGAAGTTTGATGGATCCGAGGGTTATTGACATCGTGCCCAAAAACCTATGAGAGGTTTTGGTTCCGGGACGACTTCTCCAAGTTCGATACTCATTCTTCGAAGCGTGTCATGGTAGATGACGTTGACCGTGCTTCCTGTGTCGACAAGGATCCTGGCGACTTTGAGGTCTCGGATTACCAAATCGATGACTAGCAGATCACAGTGCGGTTTGTCGATACCGATGGTTTCACTTTCTTCGAAAGTGATTGCATCATTATGCATGTCATCGGTCGGGGACCGGGTTTGCCAGTTAGAACTTGTTTCCGCCTTCCGACCGTAAGCTTTGATCGACGAGACCGAATCTTGATAGAATTGTAATCCTCCGATGATCATATTCACCCTTCGACGGTTGTTATTGTTTCCGCGGTCGTCTTGTCTTCTTCCGTGTTTCTCCCCCGACTGGTTCTCGCGTGTATCTCTCTCAGGAGATTCTTTATCAGTTTTTGGAGGTCGGTCGGAATCCAAGACCAGGTCTTTTACGCTCGTGACCTTCGACGGTTAAGCGTGAGGAGCTTTGCAGCGAGTCTAGCGCCGAGCACCTTGCAGTTTGTGGTGGAGTGACCTCTGGTCTGGTGGAACTCGCAGTAGGAATTATCCTTGTACTAGTTCCTAGTCCAGGTGTTTCCAGAAATTTTCCCTTGTTCAGAGTTGATGGCGTAGTTGTGCTCGCCCTGGAGATCTTCCCCTTCGTTGTGGATGTACTTATCGTTACAAGAGCTCCTCCTTTTTGCGGACGTTTTCTGCGGGTTGTGTTTCTGGGAGAGGATCTTCATCTCTTCTTCCATTATGATGAAGTCCATTGCCTTGTGCAGAGCGTCCTGGATTGTTCTCGGTTTCTCGAGAGATATCCACTGCCGAAGTTTAAATTGGTACCAGAGAGTTTTCCGCAGAGCGTTGACTGCTACTTTGTCGCTGATTCCAGTGACTCTTGCCATTACTAACTTGAATCTGTTCATGAAATCGCGGAGTGGCTCGTCCTCCCTTTGAGATAGACTCCAGAGATCAACGTCCGAGGTTTTCCTGTCCATGAACATGGAATACTGTATGAGGAACTCCGAAACGAGTTGATGAAAACTTTCGATTGGGTTACGCTTCAGACGAGAGAACCATTCGAGCGCGGCTCCTTTGAGGTTTTCGACAAAGAGGAGGTAGTAGCCGGCGTCTTTTTCGCGCTCCTGGAGTTTGCATCTTCCCATCGCGATCTGGAATGATTGCAGATGTGCCTTCGGGTCAGAGGTGCCATCGTCGACATGAATTTTTATCTGCCCTGGATCTGAGATGTGTGTTTCCGTGATCCGGGCAGTGAAAGGGGTCTTGCGTGCTTCCTCGAGTAGTCTGTCGACTTCGGGCGCAACGCTTGTCGCGTGGTGAATCATCGATTTTACCGCTTTAACTTCTGCCGCGGTTTTTGCGATGTACTCGCGGAGGTCGTGGATCTCATCGGGGCTTCAAAATGCCCTTCGAGTGTGCCGACGCTGGCTCCGGTGGATTCTGGCTTGTTTTTCAGCCAGCTCCTCCTATTCCACCCAATAGAGGTTTTTTTCTTTCTCCGTTATGGGTTTTTCGGGTGACGCGTTCTGCTGAGCGGACTGGTTTCGCGTTCTTCTCAGATGGATATCAGTGTCCTGGTCCGAGCCATCGGACTGGTCACTTATGTCCAGATCGATACGTTCGACGTCATCTCCTTCGTCACTCCCAAGAGGAGGTGGAAGTTTCTCCACGATCGGCTGCGCATCGGACGGGGCTGTTTCGCTAGGGTTTTCGAAGGCTCGTCGTCCGTGCGGCCTAGTCGTTTGGAGTCTCGAAATCGAGTCTTCTGCCGCCGCGGGTCCTGGTGGTGCCGCACGGGATTTTACTCCTAGCCTTCGCAGTTAAGGTCTCCACCTTTTTGCGAGAGAGGCAACGAGTTTATCCTATTCGTCCGACTTTTTCTGAGCAGAAGCGAACAATTCTTTCATTTGGGCTAATGCCGCGGCGTCAGTGGTTACCGTTGAAATGTTTCCAGCTGGGGTCAGATTAACACTAGGATCGACGGGAGGCCCGTCGGGCACCTGTTTGTCTTTGCCAGTGTCGATCGTCATACCTGACTGAGCGTGTGTGGTTGTGTGAGAGATAGATCCGTACCCCCCTCCTTCTAGCGCCAAACTGTGGAAACCAAGATTCACACCGTCGAGTTTTGTTAATCGGAGAAAAGCCAAGTTAACCTAGCTTTCCTGAAGGTCCCGGTTATCTGCTGGGCCACGCACAACACAATCAATAAGACGAAATGTATGCGATAATAAATCGTAAGAACAAAAAGAGAGCAAAAAGATCTTATTTCTGAATCTGCGTTTGAGCGTGGACAACAGGTGAGAGTCTCGGCTACGAGAGCTGTCGGTAAGTTCGCTAGTCTAGCAACCTGAATTCTAACCTAGTTGAGTCGCAGCTCGATAGTAAAAACGAAAAATTGCCTAAATTACTCTAAGTGCTAAGTTTGCTCTAATATGCTCTTTTTATTCTCCCTTCACTCTTCGTCCTAAGTCCTCCTTATATTCTCCTCCTTTAGGTCAATTTACCTCTTCTCGGGCCGGACTTGTCGTGAAGCGGGCTTTTCCATATCTCGTTTTTCTTCGTGATTATCTTCGGAAACTTCACATTTTTCTTCGCGGAAATTTGACATTTATCTCTTCCCGCGGATGAGATAAACCGTCATACTAGTCTTTGGGCTCAAGTCTTTTTGGGATCATAGATGGACTGTTGCCCACAATTCGGACCCTATTTGGGCCGTATCGTGACTTAAGCATTTTTACAATTTTACTCGCGAAGTAGCCGTTGGTATAGGCATAGTTTTCCCAATGGAAACTCGTCTCTTCGCATAGCCAAGGCAGTTGATGTTTAATTGACCGTAACGTGTTCTATTACGAAGAGTGGGAAACCGTTCGAGAGACATAACCTCCCCAATTTTCCGAAGACTTTCGACGATGTTTTTAGACGGAACATTGGTAACGTGTTCACGGATCCGAGAACTTAGTTTCGGAAAGTTCGGACGAGATGCATGGTTATGGGATGGGACCGGGTTCAAAATGTTCCACGAAAGGTTGGCCGCGCTCGCCGGACGAGCTGACCCGCGCCACGGTCGAGCTCGCCGGCGAGTTGACCCGCAACGCGGTCGTATTCGCCGGGTGAGCTGACCCGTACCACGGTCGAGCTCGCCGGCGAGTTGACCTGCAGCGGTCGTACTCACGGGTGAGCTGACCCGTACCGCGGTCGAGCTTCGCCCGGCGAGTTGACCTGCAGCGGTCGTACTCACCGGGTGAGCTGACCCGTACCGCGGTCGAGCTTCGCCGGCGAAGTTGATTCGCTAACGCGGTCGTAGACGGAACATTGGTAACGTGTTCACAGATCCGATGACTGAGTTACGGAAAGTTCGGACGATATGCATGGTTATGGGATGGGACCGGGTTCAAAATGTTCCACGAAAGGTTGGCCGCGCTCGCCGGGCGAGCTGACCCGCGCCACGGTCGAGCTCGCCGGCGAGTTGACCTGCAACGCGGTCGTACTCACCGGGTGAGCTGACCC
This sequence comes from Brassica carinata, assembly GCA_016771965.1. Classification (NCBI taxonomy): domain Eukaryota; kingdom Viridiplantae; phylum Streptophyta; class Magnoliopsida; order Brassicales; family Brassicaceae; genus Brassica; species Brassica carinata. The sequence goes on along the minus strand of CM028687.1, from coordinate 1,160,462 downwards.
GTACCACGGTCGAGCTTCGCCCGGCGAGTTGACCTGCAGCGGTCGTACTCACGGGTGAGCTGACCCGTACCGCGGTCGAGCTTCGCCGGCGAGTCGACCCGATGCCTCGGTCGAGCTTCGCCCGGCGAGTTGACCTGCAGCGGTCGTACTCACCGGGTGAGCTGACCCGTACCGCGGTCGAGCTTCGCCGGCGAAGTTGACTCCGCATTGAAATGTATCGGCCGGGCGAAATGACCGATGCTACGGTTGTGCTCGCCGGCGAGTAGACCCGTGCTCGTCGGGCGATCCGTTTCGGTTATTCGTTTTCTCGGTTAAGTTTTGACCGAGATTTGGTTTTTCCGATGAATTTCGGGAATCGATTCCGTCGTGACCGATTTTGACCCCAACACTCAACATGCATGTAACACCCCCGGACCGTCCTAGACATAGGTCGAACCACCAGCCAACAATCAAACAAGAACATGACTGACGGAGCGACCAACACCAAGGGTTGGAGATGAAAGGCCAAGCGGCCAGCCAACAATCAAACAAGAACATGACTGACCGTCCAACCCAACACCCTGATCCGTAAGCGCTATGTGACGGGTTAGGAATAATCCGATCAATGTCATAGAATTTACTCCGTAACTTAGACCAGTTTGTTTACTAACTCGTCCCGCTAAATCAAGGCATAAGGCTTTGCAACCCATACCAAAACTTAACGATTTCCCTTAGATCGAGGCCTAAGGCTTTTCAACCCGTACCAAGATCTAACGTTGTGTTAGACCGGACTAGTCAATTATCAGAATACTCATGATGCGCATATAAAACAATTACTTTATTAAGAAATATTCTTACATTGAATAATTTGAGACCGGTCCTGGCCTAATGCCAAATCGAGTCAACTAAACGCAAATTCAAAATACTGTTAAGAAAAGGCATGATAATCTACATCGGTGGTCCTAACGTCCAGCACCAAGCTATCCGATCATCCTTTACCTAAAGCGACCTAAAAAAAGGACAACGGAGTTGGATGAGTAACCTAATGTCACTTAGTGAGCTGGCGGCCTCTACCCGCAACCTAGAACTAACCCAGACAACCCACAAGAACAAGCAATCTATCCTAAGAAAGCAATCAAACATAAGGCTAAATAAATCGTTACTAAGTTAGACTTGGCCTCCTGCCATGATCTAACTTCAAGTAACGGGAACCTGCATGAAAACAAGTCAACAACCATTCCCTAGTTAACCATATATACGCCTGAACTCAATACTTATGTAGTGTTAGACACTTAGACTATACAAGTATCATTAACCGGTCGATCAACAATCAGACAAGAACATGATCGGCCAATCAATGATACTGCATAGCTTTAATATCCACCACCCTTCACAAGCAATCACTCAAACAATATAACGGCCAACTTCGGGTCTACACTAACCAAAGAAACACCAAGCCTAATCTGGTAACTAACCCGGAATTAGATCTCAATGTTAGAAACCTGCAAGCAAATCAATCAACCACAAAAACAATAATAAGATATTATCTAACTACGACTCGACTCTAACTACACACGACACTCTATCTTGGGCCCTGGTGATTTCATGTTCCTCCTCATCATCCTCGGCAATATCCTATCTCCTTATCACAAAGACTAAGAGAAAGAACTTTAAACTGAACGTGGCCCACAGTACGTTCGGGTCACCGTGCAACAGCCCCAGTACGTTTGGGCCACTGCCGGTTGTCACACAAAGATCACGGCCCACAGTACGTTCGGGTCACCGTGAGACAGCCCACAGTATGTTCGGGTAACTGCCGGTCAATACCTCTTCGTGCAACCACTCAGCCATAGGCCATGACCCCGTCTCTCTGAGTGCTCTCCATCCAGCGAATAAGGGATTTCCTTGAACCCACTGGGTACGAGGTTGAGGAAACACTAATCAACCCCTAAACATGCCTAACATGGACGGGTACACACATGTTGCCGGCATCACGCACACGACACAATATCTAACAACACTAAACAACAATATCATAACTCAACCAGTTAGTCACTCCCTTACCTAGAGCTGACTAACCTCAATCAATAAGCATTAATTAAACAAGCAAGCATTTTAATTAATCTAACAAGCAATTTACTCTAATCAAACCGTTACCCAGATAGTTCAGCCTCCCGCTATGAAACTATCTTTAAAGATAACGGGAACCTGCACTCAACCATATAAACACGCAAGAATAGAAAACATGATGCATCCTAGTCCTAGTCCTAGTCAGGTTATTAACTCAGTCTTAATTCCTTTCATCTTAGCTTAACCCGTGCTAAGCTGAGTCCGGTTCAATAAATAACCCTAAGGAATCTACCATGCAATAGCGTGATCTATTCTAATCTATATGCAGACTCGATCTAACCTAAGTTCCAAGTGGAACTCAAACAAAAAATAAAACTATCCTAAATTCCATGTGGAATTCAAACAAACCAACTCACAGTGTTCTATGCCGATTAACAGTTGGTTGCTCGGAGAGAACTTGGCCAAACCCAACCTGGACGTCTTGAATGGAATGGACTGGACTGATCTTCACTTGGACAGAACCTCCCCTTAAACTGGTATGGACAGAACTCGATCTGAGCAGAACCTTTCCTAGCTGCTGGACGATTCCTTCAGAATTCTGGTCGGAGTATCGAACCATGACCTCGACTGAACTGAACCCTTGGAACTGAGCTGATATTGGACAGCACCTCCAGTTGATCATCAAGGAATATGAATAGAGTGGACAGATTGATTTGGGCAGAGCTTCCGCACTACAATTGCAGAAATTCTTCGATTGGGCAGAAATCGCCTTCTCGAAGGATTATTGGTATTCAGAAAAGACTACATTCTTAAAAAGAATTCTCTCTCTCTCTCTCTCTCTCTCTCTCTCTCTCTCTCTCTCTCTCTCTCTCTCTCTCTCTCTCTCTCTCTCTCTCTCTCTCTCTCTCTCTCTCTCTCTCTCTCTCTCTCTCTCTCTCTCTCTCTCTAGTCACGTCTTTGGTGTGTTTTTGGTGTGAGAATGATGAATGAAACTGAAGGGAGGCATAGGGTATTTATAGATTTCATCGACAAGTAAGATCGAGCCATCTGAAATAAAGTACATATACACATCTCTTGAGCGTCATTAGCCCAAAATGATCTTGCTGGCTCTTCACTCCTTTCCATTTCACAGCTTCAAGCCTTCGAGATATATGTAGTGTATCTCAATACATTCTTCATTGTCTAATTTACTGTATAGGGAGACAACGACCTCTTCCCACAAGCTTTCGTCTACATGTACATTGGTCATTGTATCTCAACACAAAATGGTGGATGACTAAAAGATCTACCGTATAACTATTCCCTATATTTACAATTTCGGGAGCTTTACGCCACGAAGCCATGTAGTGTTTTGACTTTATCGACGTCAATATATTTTCAGTCAAACTGAAGATTTATTGTTAGTTTTCTAGCGCTAGACTTTGTTGCATGCATAATCATGTTTCCAAACAAGACTACAATAGAATTTAAAAAAATCTTTGCAATTTAGGTATGCAATCCATACACAAAACTCATGTAACCAGGCTTATGTAGTTGTTCAAAAGTACCATGTCAAGAATAAGCAATTCATAATCGCAATTTGCAAATGACTACAAATAGACCACAAGCAATCTTTGCAGAAATTTAATAAAAGAAAACCCATAAAACCATATAAAGGAATTATAACCAAATTATTAAGACATTCCCAAGAAAATTAAAATTGATTGCATACATGTTATAACAAGAAAGGAATGGAAATATGAAATCACATAACATTCAGTAGCTCATTTAAGAGCCGCATTTACTGGTTTTCAGTAATATGTAGCTGGTGGTGGTGGAGATTTGTACTCAACTTTTGGGGAAGGAGAATAATAAGGCGGTGGTGGAGAACTGTAGACATATGGAGATGGTGGAGACTTGTAGTCTACTTTAGGGGATGGAGAGTAGTATGGTGGTGGGGGTGGAGAGTTGTAGACATATGGTGGTGGAGGAGACTTGTAGTACACCTTAGGGGAAGGTGAGTAGTATGGTGGTGGTGGTGAGCTGTAAACATATGGTGGTGGAGGAGACTTGTATTCAACCTTAGGAGATGGTGAGTAGTATGGTGGTGGTGGTGGTGAGCTGTAAACATATGGTGGTGGTGGAGACTTGTAATACACCTTAGGCGAAGGTGAGTAGTATGGTGGTGGTGGAGAACTGTAAACATATGGTGGTGGTGGAGACTTGTAATACACCTTAGGGGAAGGTGAGTAGTATGGTGGTGGTGGAGAACTGTAAACATATGGTGGTGGAGGAGATTTGTATGTCACTTTTGGTGAAGGAGCATAACATGGAGGTGGTGGTGGGCATACACATACATGTGGGTGTGGTGGAGATTTGTAATGAACTTTAGGGGATGGTGAGTAGTATGGTGGTGGTGGAGAGCTGTATACATATGGTGGTGGAGGAGACTTGTAATGTACCTTTGGTGAAGGAGAGTGGTATGGTGGTGGTGGAGAACTGTAAACATATGGTGGTGGAGGAGACTTGTAGTATACCTTAGGAGAAGGTGAATAATATGGTGGTGGTGGAGAACTATAGACGTACGGTGGTGGAGGAGATTTGTATGCAACCTTAGGAGACGGAGAGTAGTATGGTGGAGGAGGAGAATTGTATACATACGGTGGTGGAGGAGACTTGTACTCAACTTTAGGAGATGGTGCGTAATATGGTGGTGGTGGGGAACTGTAGACATATGGTGGTGGAGGAGACTTGTAATCTACCTTGGGAGATGGAGAATAGTATGGTGGTGGTGGTGAGCTGTAGACATATGGTGGAGGAGGAGATTTGTATACAACCTTGGGAGATGGGGAATAGTATGGTGGTGGTGGAGAGCTGTAGACATACGGTGGTGGTGGAGAGCTGTACTCAACTTTAGGAGCTGGTGCGTAATATGGGGGTGGTGGGGAACTGTACACATATGGTGGTGGAGGAGACTTGTAATCTACCTTAGGAGATGGAGAATAGTATGGTGGTGGTGGTGAGCTGTAGACATACGGTGGAGGAGGAGATTTGTATACAACCTTAGGAGATGGGGAATAGTATGGTGGTGGTGGAGAGCTGTAGACATACGGTGGTGGAGGAGACTTGTACTCAACCTTAGGAGATGGTGAATAATATGTTGGTGGTGGTGGGGAACTGTAGACATATGGTGGTGGAGGAGATTTGTATTCTACCTTTGGTGATGGCGAGTAGTATGGAGGTGGTGGTGAACTGTAAACATATGGTGGTGGAGGAGATTTGTATTCAACCTTAGGAGATGGTGAGTAATATGGTGGTGGTGGTGGTGGGGAGCTGTAAACATATGGTGGTGGAGGAGACTTGTATTCAACCTTAGGAGATGGTGAGTAGTATGGTGGTGGTGGTGGGGAACTGTATACATACGGTGGTGGAGGAGACTTGTACTCCACTTTAGGAGATGGCGAATAATATGGTGGTGGTGGTGGAGAACTGTAAACATATGGTGGTGGAGGAGATTTGTATTCAACCTTAGGAGATGGTGAATAGTATGGTGGCGGTGGTGGAGAGCTGTATACATATGGTGGTGGAGGAGATTTGTAATCGACCTTTGGTGATGGAGAGTAGTACGGAGGTGGTGGTGGAGAACTGTATACATATGGTGGTGGAGGAGACTTGTATTCAACTTTAGGAGATGGTGAGTAATATGGTGGTGGTGGTGGAGAACTGTAGACATATGGTGGTGGGGGAGATTTGTAGTCAACTTTAGGTGATGGAGAGTAGTATGGTGGTGGTGGTGGAGAACTGTATACATATGGTGGTGGAGGAGACTTGTATTCAACTTTAGGAGATGGTGAGTAATATGGTGGTGGTGGTGGAGAACTGTAGACATATGGTGGTGGGGGAGATTTGTAGTCAACTTTAGGTGATGGAGAGTAGTGCGGTGGTGGTGGGGAACTGTATACATCTGGTGGAGGAGGTGATTTGTAGTCGACCTTTGGGGATGGAGAATAGTATAATGGTGGAGGTGGTGAAGAACCGTGGATATATGGTAGAGGAGGAGTGTTGTATTCTACCTTTGGAGATGGTGAATACGACGGGAGTGGTGGCAAGCTGTATGGTTCATATGCAGCAACCATTGTTGCCATGATGATAACGCCTAGAGCGTAAGTGAGATGGGCTGAAGGCACCATCCTGGAGGAAGATCTCATTGCGATTTTCTTTTTTTTTCTACCAACGTTTAGGTTGGTTAATTTTTTCTTATTTTTGTTTGTGTTGTAAGGAATGGGGTAATGAGTTTATATAGCAAAGTGCTTCTCTAAATCCAGCTCTGCAATTTGTTTAATTTTGGACTCCATCCAACTAAATCGTGGAAGCATGTATTATGCGACGTGCATGAACGTCAACTAGCTGCTTTCCAGTTTTTTAATGACTAGTCCACGAAGAGCTTGTGCAACATGGATGCATGATTTAGTTCATTGTTCTAGGTTCACCGTTCTCGTACCTTGTGATTTGTGAATATCAACCAAGATGTTTATGCTGAGTATAGTATCCATTAAGACATGATCTCATGGAATTAGCTTTTTATAACCGCGAAAATGACGGGTTAAAACTAACATTATTTTATGTAATTTGAAGTCTTCTTAATCCGAAATTAAAACTGATCGGCTTTATAAAACTTCGAATTTTCATACGTCATAAGCTATTTAAAGATGGTCAAACACATGTGTATCGAATGAGATACGGACCTGGGATGCAAGCGGGTTACTTATCATCAATCATACAAAACCAGTGATCATTCTTAATTAAGTGCGTCGAATCTCTCAGATTGTAAGCTAAAGTACAAAATAAATGAGTTGTAAGAAGTATAAAATAAACATACTGGCTCTATGAACAAAAATAATGCATCCATGATACACAGATTATTTTTGAACTTATGATTTATGAATGGAAAGTGGATCGTTGAGGTTCTCTTAACGTTCATGCACGTCTCATAGTAGCATCATGTAGACATTGCCTTTTCGATTTTGTTGGATGGAGAACAATTTTTTTTTTTTTTTTTTGTCATCGGATGGAGAACAATTCTCTTAACGTTCATGCACGTCTCATAGTAGCATCAAGGGTTATTCGCAAAATTGACTCAAAATTCAAAGTCAAACACAAAATTAATCTATGATTTTTTTGGAAATTTCATTTGCCCTATTAATCCAACAAGTTAAGATTATTCACGAAAATGTCATTAATTTTTTTTTTCCGAAAATGATATTTTTACTCTCTGAACCTCATCATCTTCAAGTATTTACAAGATTGACATTGCCATCAATACACCAATCACCATGAACAACCAATTTGAAGTTCTTAATGAACCTAAAATCGATTTACACTCATTTTTTTCTCAATTCTTATGAACTAAAAACAAAATCTCTTTCACTTTCTCTCCATATTCAACCAAAAAACCCAAGATTTTGATTCTAAATTTTTTTTATGGTTCATAGAGCTATTGCAGCTTACGATTCTTGGTGGGTCACTTTTATTTGAGCTTCTGAGTGTTTGGACAAGACTTTTGTGTACTAAGGAAGTTATCTCACTGGTTGAAGCTATGAAATCAATTTTTTTCAAATATGTCCGTCAGAAGACTTCCGTGTAAGTCTTCTGGTAGTAGAATACTTACACAGAAGCCTTCTGGTCAATGCAGAAGTTAATTTTGCAATTAATTTTTATATGTATTTTTTTGAGACGACTTCTATGGAAGTCTTCCACTTTTCTTTGTTAACAAAAAAATCTTGAAATACCAAAGAAGACTTCCCGGTAAGTCGTCTAGGATAAACATGTTAGTTTTGCATTTGGCCGGATTGTGTCAAAAATTTGACTTTTCCTGGACGTCGTCCAACAGAAAAATAAAACATCAAATTTTATTATAATTAGACGAGTTCCATGTAAGTCGTTTCAGGTTACTTTTGCAATTGAAAAATAAAACAAATATTTAATTTTATCTGGATGACTTACAGGGAAGTTGTCTGGTAGACGACTAACACAGAAGTCTTTCTGGATTTTATTCCGAGATTCTGGTCAAACCTTGGTTATTACAGACAACTTCCGTGTAAGTCCTCTACCAGAAGACTTTTGTGTAAGCCGTCCAGATAAAATTAAATATTTAAATTTTATTTTTCAGTTGCCAAAGTAACCTAAAACGACTTACATGGAAGTCGTCTACCTATAATTAAATATTGAAATTTTAGTTTTTTGCTGGAGACTTTCTTGGAAGTCGTCTAGGAAAATTCAAATTTCTAACACAATTCGGCCAAATGCAAAACTAACCTGTTTATCCTAGACAACTTACCGGGAAGTCTTCTCTGGTATTTTCGTGATTTTTTGTTGACAAAGAAAAGTGGAAGACTTCCATAGAAGTTGTCTCAACAAACACATATAAAAGTCAATTGCAAAATTAACCTATGCATTGATCAGAAGACTTTCGTGGAAGTCTACCAGAAGACTTCCGTGGAAGTCTACCAGAAGACTTCCGGGGAAGTCTACCAGAAGACTTCCGTGGAAGTCTACCAGAAGACTTCCGTGGAAGTTTTCTACGTCAATATTTAATAAACTTTCATTTTCTCTAAAACTATAAAGACTTTTTAACATATTCTTGTTAATTTATGTATATTAGTTAATATTAAGGCTGCTGGATGAAATTTATAGCTTAATTGGTGATATTTACGAGGTTATCAACATTCATGTTTATTAAAGTTTCTAGCTGATCCGAGAAGACTTCCACGGAAGTCTTCTATGTTAGTTTTTATAAAATTGTTAACTAACTTTAAGATATGTTTTTTTTTTAACTTTCAAAAGTTTTAAGTAACTTCGAGAATATCAAGTCATATGTTTTAATGTGTCTTCTTAGATCATAGGATATACCATTTAACTTTCATGAAATTTGAAATTTCAATTTTCACTTAAAATTTGAATTTCCCGATTAAATTTTAATTTCCCGCCTAAATTTACCGCTAATATTTCAAATTCCTACTTTAAATTTAAGTCTTTCTGAGAATAAGTATTCTGAGAAGTCTTCTGAGAATAAGTTTCCGAAAGACTTCCCACAAGACTTCTAGTGAAACTGTTATATGTTTGAACTAATGTAATGTTTGATCTTTTGTGAATTTGACTAAGTTTTCTTGTAAAGTTTTTTCCCTTAGTTTAGTAAATTTGACTAAATTTTTTTTGTTATTGTGTTTTAGCAAGATAATATTAAAGACATGAACATATTTACCAAAATTTGTCATTAATATTTTTTCAAATTTACAAAAGAATTCACAACTAAAAAAGTACATATACAAATAAATAAAAAACAGACAATAAACAAAACTATTATAGATCATTTCTCTACAAAGACAAGCTTGGACTCCACTTGACATGGGAGAAGACTCTGCTAGAAGACTTTCAGAAGACTTCCAGGAAGTCGTCTAGTGCATTAAATGTTAGAAGTCTTCCGAGAAGACTTCCCTGCATATCCAAAAGCATTCAAATGCTTTCAAAATATAGAAAAATAAGGTAAGAGTTTAAAACAACCAAAAAAAAATTCCAAAATGTAAAATTTTACAAAACTAGATGAATTAGTTAGAATGGCATGAGACAAAAAATGACAAATTGATATAAAGTTTGGTGTTTTCAAAAAATGATAATTTTTGAAAAAAGATAAGAGCTTTAAGCAACCAGAGGTTACCAAATGAAGAAAAATCAGACATAGAAACTTATCAAAACACTCAGATTTGTAATGACAGATGAGACATGGGAGAAGACTCCGCCAAAAGTCTTCCAGAAGACTTACAGGAAGTCTTCTAGTGCATTACATGTTAAAGACTTCTGGGAAGTCTTCCAGAAGACTTACAGGGAAGTCTTCCAGAAGACTAAGGAAGTCTTCCAAGTCTGTCTCAGATCTGAAAAACATGTGTATCCAAAAGCATTAAAATGGCTTCAAAACATAGAAAAACTTCAAAAATAAGGTAAAAGCTTAAAACAACCAAAAGAGTTTTCAAAAGGTAATAGCTTTAAGCAACAAGAGGTTAATATGATTTATAGATCTACCTTTAAAGGAGAGGATGATGAGAACCATGTAATGAAAAATCTGCAAAAACAAAATAAACCAGTGAGAAGACATGAAATAACAATAAATTGATCAAAAGTTTGGTGTTTTTAAGTTGAAAGAGATTAGAGAGAGGTTGGAGAGTTTTAGAATGAGGAACATTACATTTTTGTTGCAGCCATTTGAGAGGAAGAGAGAGAATGTGTAAATTTTCTTTATATAGGAAGACAAAAATTCCAATAAGGTTAAATATTTTCGATTCAGAAGACTTACTTGAAAATCTTCTAAAATTTTTCGGGAAACTAAAATTTTTTTAGCGGAAAACTAAAATATTTTTAGCGGGAATTAGAAGAATTTCAGAGAAGTCGTCTAACCGATAATACTAATCGCCAGACGACTTCCTGGAAGTCGTCTATACCCTAAATATAACCCCTTAACTAAATTAACTAACTAAACACTTAATAAAATCAAATTAAACTTAAAAAGTGTTTACTATAAACAGAAATAAATACATATAGGTAAAATTTTTATTTTTCAAAAAAAAAAACATTTTAATTTTTCAAAAAAGACGTTTAAGTTTTCCAAAATCTAACCCTAAGAATACATACAATACTACAACTTATGTTGACAAACCCTAAACCGATGAATATCATGGTTCACTACTTTCACTGATCTATGGTGAAAACAGTTCAATTTTATTATATCTTAATTTATATCACTTAAAATTGTTTATAATTACATGATTTTAATTTTTCACTTATCAAAATATTTTTTACAAAATTTATAAATTATTTTTAAGATCAAATATACCAGAAGACTTCTCTGGACGTTGTCTAGACGACTTACAGTATCTCAGAAGACTCAGAAGACTTTACGGGGCTATATTCGTAAAAATGAGTTTTGGTTTTTTTTTTTGATGACAAAGGGATGGCTGTAATTTCACAAGGCTTTTAGGTTGGTTTTGCATTTGATTCAAATTTGGATATATTTTTACATTTAAAATCAAATTTTGAGTCATATTTAGGAAATTCCAAAAAAAAAGTGTAGAGCTGGATTTAGAGGAAAGTTTTTCTATATAAAAACCCATGACCCCATTCCATTTACGCTATAGGTGTTACCACTTATCAATTTATCATGAGTGCTTTACCTTCTAAGACACTTTGTTCTCTTTTTTGACATGATAAGGCACTTATAGCTGGAGGCACACTTTACCTTCTTCCACCTTGTGTATTCGGACCACTCTACCCCTCTCATTGGGTTAAGGAAGACAAGAGGCTGGTTAATTTTTTTATTTTAAAATGATCTCTACTTTGTGGGGACCAATTATGTTTCGTTGGAGAAAATATTAAAGTTAGTGCATAGGAAACAGGGACACATAACAGCCGTTGAATGAATAACGATCTAACCTGAGTTTCGTTGCTTTCTGAGATAATTGTAAATTTTTTCTCTTTTTATTTTAAGATCTATTTTTGTATATATTATATATATATTAAAATATGGACATAAATGTATTCATGTATAGAAAAAAATATGGATTCAAAAAATGTGGACACAAAAACGTGGACATAAATGACTGAAAAACTAACTTTTATACAAATTATAATAGTTAGTATATCATTAATTTGTTTTTACAGTTTTCTTATAATTCATATATTTGTTCCTTGTTTCTATTTTAAACAAAAAATGTTTTACAGACACAGTTTTCATTCGTATAGAAATATGGATGGATAAATGTGGACATATTTAAAAAATGTGGACATGAGTTTTCTATGAACACTGTTTAATTTATAATATTTTGTGGACACAAATTTGTGGATGACATTCACCATGGTGATTGTTGCTCGAGCTTGGAGCATTCAATTTATGGTTCACCAGAAATCGCAGAGAGGGGCTGAGATCACGGCGACGACGGTGGTTGTTGCTTGAACTTCATGCCAGGACTCCAGATAGCCACCACGGTGGATCCCAAACTCGACCTGGTTCGACAATAGCGGGTGCGGCTGAGCTCGCGAGGAAGAGTGAGCCGCATACACAGAAACGACGAGTTGCAGAGCAGAGCATGACGGCTGAGATGCAGAACACTGCGGCTTGATGAGCTTGAACGGAGAAGCTTGAAATCGAGTTTGACACAGTGAAGAAGAAGAATTGTGGCAGATTGGAGTGGTAAGCACGAGTTTCAGAGCACGAAGTTTGAAACCAAATTATTTTTCCTTAATTGTATCTAAAGATTGAAACTTTTTAAAGTAAGAAACCAAACTTAGATCAGAAAACAGATGAAAGGAAAGGATCAATTTTGGATTTCTCGAGGCATCTTGGATTTCTTCTTTGGCTTCAATTTCATCATGGTTCGTTAGGGGCTTTTTGCTAGTTCTACGTCGTCGGACGATGAAGAACGAAGTGGAGATAGATACGAAATCAGAGTTGGTAATTTGGAAAAGAGAAAATGGATTTGCATTTTGAAATTGGATATGGAGAGAGAAACATGTGCTTTCCATAAAAAAATGAATTTTGTTTAAAATAAAGGAACCATGGTTAATTCTTTCCGGTTAGTCTTGTGTAGTCTGGTCAAATTTGAGAATATGAAAAACAATAAACATCGATAAAATGTCTGACCAACAGAATGTGTCTTTTTGTGCAATACATAAGACATAAATTGTCTTAGAAAGTAAAAAAAAATCATTTATCATTATGGCAACATTTCATACACGCATAGCTTGCCACCGCTCCTTTCATGTTCACCATCTCCAAAAGTGGAATAAAACGCTCCCATTGCTGAAAATTGAGTTACAAATTTAGAGGTAGCAGTTTTTGAAAAACTATTATTGAAAATACAACTGACATGTCGATCAAATCCGCTACAACAAAGAAATGCAAACATTGTTTCGAGTTACTCAATGCTGACCGATGCTAGAAGCAGAGGAGGTTCCCCTGAAAAATAAATGGGATAAAGAGCTTGAAGAGATTTTCTGATCAAGGTAGAATTTGGTAATTCTAGAAAGAAATTAAGTCTTAGGCCTTGATTGGTAGAGCATTAGCATTAGCATTATTCTCTACATTATCCAATCAACATTTGTTAGAAAAGCATTTAGAAAAGCATTTACTAAATGCTAATGCCCTCCAAATGCTCTCTGGCAAATGCTCTCATATGAAGCTTTTGGAACAGCATTTGCATTTATAATTTATAAATTTAAGAATAATATATAATTGGTTCATTTATTTGATTTTTAATAATATCATAAAATTATTTTTATATCCAGAAAATAAAACTTTGATTTCTAAAATAAATTTACCATATAAATATTTTTAAAAAATATTATTTCACATTTAAAATATAATTTAATTATATTTAACTAAATTAATTATATAAATTATACTTTTAATTAATTATATAAATTATATTTTTAATTAATTATATAAATTATATTTTTAATTAATTATATAAATTATATTTTTAATTAATAAATTAAATTATATAAATTAGATAAATTGATTATATAAATTATATTATATATAAATTATATTTTAAATTAATTATATAAATTATATTATATTTTAAAATATAATATAATTAAATTAATCATATAAATAAATTATATTTTAAATGCGAAATATTATTTTTAAAATAGATGTTTTAACTGTAAAATTTATTTTTTAAATAACATTTTCGATATAAACATAATTTTTGAAATTAGTAAATAAAATAAAATAATTATATATATTTTATATATTAATATAATATATATATGATAAAATAAATAAATATATATATATTAGAAATATATTCATTATAAATAAATATATTATATATTATATACTAATTTTAATAATAATTTCAAATAGCATGTCCATACTGCTCTACCAATCAATTTATTAAACAGTTTAGCAAAAGATAAACCTGTGACATCTTTGCTTTATAGCATCTTCTTCTTGGTTTCCTATCTGCTTTGCCAATCAGGGCCTTAGTGTGTGTAAAGATACATTTATTGGACCGGATGAAAGAAATAGTTAAGGAAGTTTTCCTAGATGAAAAACAATTTTCAGTAGATAAAAGAATCATAAAAGAAAAATAACATCAGTTTTTGTTTTTGATTTTTTATTACAGATACAAAACGTGATAAATTATGTATTCACACAATCAATATAGAAATTTTAAAATGGAGATGACATTAACCGAGTTTTTGCTCTCTGATTCTTTTTTTTTCTCTTTTTCGAATTTGATTCGCTTTCGTTCAAAAAAAGTCTATTACACCACCATTTGCTTCCGTTCTTTTCCATCATCACCATACGACTCACTATCTGCAAAAGTGAGTACGAATCTCTTCCTCGTATGTGTTTACATTTCACCCCCACGACTACCATACTACTCAACATCTCCTAAAGCGAAGTACAAATATCCCCCATCACCACGTTTTTACTATTCTCCACCACTGACTCTTTTATATCCAAATATTCAAATTGAATCGATATTGATGACGCATGGAATCAACTTTAACTAGAGTATACACAAACTAAATTTTGAAATAGGTTTGAAATGATTTGATTTGTTAATGAAGAATTTACATGATTTTAGTTGAATTTGGAATTTCTGTGATTTAAATAAAATAAATCTCATATGTAATCACAAGATTTGGATTTTCATTTTTAACTGAAACTATATTAAAACACTCTAAAATCAAGTAGAAATATTTTCAGTACTATTAGATATTAAAATTAATTATCGAATAACAAACTTAATTATAATAAATTGTGATTTTTTTGAAAATGGTCTTATGTTTGAATAACAACATAATATCATTATAATAAAAATCACTTGAAACGACTAATTGACTTTTCAAACTGAGTATATCTCCTGCGTATATCTTGTCCACCCTTGCCACAAAACAACACTCGGGAGAAAAATACTGGTAAACAAAATTAATTGATTAAATTACAACGAAAATAAGATATTTTTGGTTAATTCACCAAAGAATATAAAGTCCAGTATTTACAAAAGATCGTCTTACAGATTCCGTTCGTCGGCGTCAGTCATCGATCTCATCGGCTACTTCAACAATCACCTCATCGATCGCTTTCAATGGACTCTCACTCTTCTCACCTCAACGCCGCCAACCGTTCGCGAAGCTCTCAGACTCCCTCTCCTTCTCACTCCGCCTCCGCCTCCGTCTCCTCTTCTCTCCACAAACGCAGGCTCGCCGCCACCACGGCAGCCAACGCAGCCGCGTCTAACGATGACCTCGAGAGCATCTCCGCGGCGCGCGGAGGCGCGGACACCGACTCAGACCCCGACGAATCGGAGGATGTCGTCGTCGACGATGACGAGGAAGACGAATTCGCTCCCGAACCGGAGCAGGAGGACTCTTCCATCCGCACATTCACCGCCGCTAGGCTCGATCCAAGTTCAGGAATCAACGGATCGAGCCGCAACGCTAAGGTGAAGACGGAGATCTCTACGACGGTGAAGCTCGAGAGCTCTGACGGCGTTAAGGACGCTAGACCGACTGTACTCGAGACCTCCATATCTGGACTGGTGCCAAAGGAAGAATCTGCTGCTAAGGTAACGACAGACACTTTGCAGACTAGCGGGGCGTACATTGCGAGAGAAGAGGCTTTGAAGCGAGAGGTAGGATGGATCATGCCTTTATACAGTACATTGAATAGGTAGTTAAGTTAACTCCAATCGGTTTCTTTAGGAACAAGCTGGTAGGCTCAAGTTTGTATGTTACTCAAATGATGGCGTTGATGAGCATATGATGTGGTATCTTCCTTCTTCCCAGTCCCTTACCTGTAACAGATTCTATTCCTGAGGAATTGTCTGAATAAATTCGTTGAATCCAGCTTGATTGGGTTGAAGAACATCTTTGCAAGGCAGTTACCTAATATGCCAAAGGAGTACATTGTTCGCCTTCTCATGGATAGGTAAACACATGAATTTTGAATTGATTGTGAAAGGACTCTTAGTTTTTAGTTTGCAAGTGTAGCAGCTAGTTTCATTTTAACTGCCAATATTTTGGATGACCACAATGTAGCTGGCATAAAGGCAATTGAGTAGAAAGCTTATTGAGGATACATGGAATTGCAGAATACTGGTGACCGTTAGTTTAAGCAGTGCATGTAGCTTGTCAAGTCTCACTATCTGAACAGTATGATGAACATGCTTCTCTACTTGCTTTTCATCTAGACTCTTTCACTTCCTTAACATTATAAATTATTTTGCTCTAAGTCTACTCCTTAGAACTGAATAAGGTCTTGCAAGATCTGTTCCTTGTTGTAAGTTGTATATCTGAAAATTATCTTGTTTACACAGGAAGCATAAGTCTGTTATGGTCCTAAGAAGAACTCTAGTTGTAGGCGGTATCACGTATCGTCCATATCACAGGTAAGGTCAACTTTGTATAACTATGATAATTACTATTTATCATTTTCTTCAAAGTATATATGACTTAATACGCTCCTCACTATAAGACTGAAAGGAAATAGTATATTGACTTTAGTATCTTAGATTATCGCCAAGCATAGTTTGCTTTTCAAAGAAAATATTTCTGTAAATGTCTAATGTCATAGTGATTGTGAGTACAGTTTTTGCATGCTTATTAACTCAACTGTTGTCCTTGGATTCAGTCAGAGGTTTGGGGAAATAGCATTTTGTGCGATCACTGCAGATGAACAAGTAAAAGGTTACGGTACCAGATTGATGAACCACCTTAAACAACATGCACGTGATGTTGATGGATTGACGCACTTTCTTACTTATGCGGACAACAATGCTGTTGGTTATTTTGTCAAGCAGGTTGGTCTTCTTCATATTATCTGCAATATTTGACTATAAATAATTTTAAAAAGATTTCAACCAACTGGTAGTACATACCTTGGCCGGGGAATGAACCAGTATATTGCTTGCTACGTTTTATGTATGGTATCGTAGCTATAAGGGAAAAGTTAACTGAGTTGAGCCTGGTTTATGAGAAAGAGATGCCATATTTATATTTGTTCCGCTTGTTAAAGAATAACGATATGACTACTATGGTTGTCAGTGGCCCTCTTAAAGTTTGAGGCCGTGATAGAAGGCGAGGTAGTCTTGCTGAAATGATGAGTCCTTGAATGAAACGCAAGAACCTCCAAGCAATCTTTTCATGCTGTATTTTTGTGTGAATGATGCTTTTCATGATTATTTCGGGTTTCCAGTTCTAGAATGTTCCTTTTGTTATAACAACTTCAGAATATCTTATGTGAATAATACTCAATGTATCTCTTTAAGAAGTCCTGTTTCCAAACTTTGCTATTAAGTCCACTTTTTGGGTACTAAAGTTTTGTAATTTTGTTGTTTCTTATCATTGGTCACTTAATCAAGCTGTTATGTCTATTTTGTGCAGGGTTTTACGAAAGAGATTTACTTGGAGAAAGATGTCTGGTATGGGTATGTAAACGATGCATCTCTTTGCTCAAACTGCAAATTACCTTCCGCAACTTCTGTGTTTTATATGGTTCCTGTTAAGTTCACAAACCTTAGGATAAAAGCATTTTATTTAGTAGCTGATCATGCTATCAGTGAGATTCTGTATTACGTGCCAAAAAATTTCAAGATTTAGCTTAGCATTTTTTTTCTACATCTTTAAACCTATTCTTGCAAATAAAAAGCTTTGTATTTTCGTAGGTTCATTAAAGACTATGATGGTGGCCTCCTTATGGAATGCAAAATTGATCCAAAGCTTCCATATACAGATTTGTCAAGCATGATACGGCAGCAAAGAAAAGTAAGCCACTGAATATACTTTTAACTCTGATGAAATATTTTCTTGAGTCTCCAAGTACTGCAGTTTATGAAGCTTTTGTTTCACTTTCTATATCCTCACTATCTAGCTCTGACGTTATGGATAATTCTGGTAAGACTAAAGAACAGAAGATAGACAAACCTGAGGGCTCGATTCAGTTTATGCTATCTTTAAGTCAATGGAGATTTCTATTTTCCCCTATGAGTTCAAGAGTCGAGCTAACCTATTCTTTATAGACTAAGGGGGCAGGGCAATCTACATACCACTTTTTAAAAATTCATACACAGCGTAAAAACACCACGAAAGAGTAGTTACATTCATCACTATCTTATTAAATTATTACAGGCTTTGGTGATTTGACCTTAAAGACCCTCAGATTCTGACCCCCGTTAACTTTTGTAATGACAGGCAATTGATGAACGGATAAAAGAGTTATCAAATTGTCAGAATGTGTATCAAGTACCTGAATTTCAAAAGGTAAACACCAACAGTTGCGTGTCTTTGCGACTATTACGCAAGTCGCAGCAAAAAAAAAAAACGTGTTTCCAGTATAATAAATGTGCTAGTATCTGCAGAAAGAAGCTGGAAGTCCTAAAAGGATCAGAGCTGAGGATATACCTGGCTTAAGTAAGTCATGATTCTACTTCATGCCTGTTATTGCAGTTTGTTACTCAAAAATAGAATTTTCTCCATTGACTTTTTCTAGTGGCTCCATCTGGTGTCTGATCAAGTTAATATGCATGTATTTAGATTCCTGCATTGTTTAGCTATGAAGCTGGGCCTATAATGTTATTAGATAAGTTGGCTTTAAGAAAACACAATCTCCCTTGATTTTCCTAGTTCATTTCCTCATGCTGTGTAATCGTATTTCAATAGTTGCTAATACATGAGTTGTGGAATACTATTACAGGGGACGCAGGTTGGACCCCAGATCAGTGGGGGCACACTCGTTACAAATTATTCAGTGGTTCTGTAGATAATGCGACAAAGCAAAAGCAGCTGAACACACTTATACGCGTGCTTTTAAAGGTTGTGATAAGTTTTCTTCACATCAGTGCTTTGTCATCAGTACATCACATTACATAATAGTATGTTATTGCAATTACTATGCCCTTTTGTTTGACAAGCTGGAGTAACTTCAACAGACAATGCAAGATCATGCTGATGCTTGGCCTTTCAAAGAGCCAGTTGATGCTCTCGATGTCCCTGATTACTATGACATCATTAAAGATCCCATTGGTAAGAAGAGTATATTACCATGTCACTTGAATCCTTTTGTTATCCTTTTGCTATGCCTTGAAGCATTGTACTCTACAAATAAAAGTAATTGTGTAGGAATAAATGCAATTGTTTAGGAATAGGATGAGACAGACCTATAATGTTTGTTCTGTAAAAAAAAAAAGTTCGAACTTTGGTGTAACCAACCTGGTGTGTGTGTGAACACAGATCTGAAGACGATTGCAAAGAGAGTAGAATCAGAAGAGTACTACGTGACGCTTGATATGTTTGTGGCTGATGCGAGACGAATGTTCAACAACTGTAGAACTTACAACTCCCCGGATACCATTTATTACAAATGTGCAACCAGGTAACAAGGCTTCTTTTTCTTTTACCTTTCATTTCTTCTCTTGTTCGTTTGATTAAAACAGTGAATTTTTCTTCTTCTTTTTTTATCTTGAAAGGTTGGAAACACACTTCCATAGCAAAGTACAAGCAGCTCTCCAGTCTGGTGCTAAATCTCAATAGAATGATGGTAAAGTGATGTTAAGATACTCGTTGGAACTGATAAATTTACCCCAAACAGAAGTATATTTTGTTTATTAGCATTGTTGATCGTTTATGATGTATATGCATATACCAATATGTTTAGGAATGTTGATAAATTTGGAAAGACCCTTTTGAGTAATGGTTGAATAAAGTCTTAGAACGTTCACACCCACGCCAGGTTTCTCATATTTCCATTCACTTTCTGGCTCTCTATGTGATGTCACATTTATCCTGATTAGGTAATCTGTTGCTCTCTGCCACTGCCATTTTTGTTTTGTTTATGTTTACGCTGATGTAAACGTGTACAACTTTTTTCTTGTGTTGACATTTTCAACGTCGGTTGCCTTAGAAACCTTACAGCTTTTGACTACCAAGCAGGTACCAAAAGTTAAACACTCTTCCAATTATTTCCAAACATATATAAATGGGTACATAATTACCCTTACACATAACAAACAACATATTGGAGTCGTACAATAAATTAAAACAAAGAGTAAGATAGTTATCTCAAAAATCACAAAAGCAATGACTCGAATCTTGTGGTTAATGCTTGTGGTTCCAATGGGGCATGCTTTCATACAGATTCTTCTGATTAGTAGCAGCAAACAGATTCGGCGTGCCTTCACGGTTCACCTCTACTCTCTGATTTGGTGCTAAACCGGCACCAGTAGTACTTGGGATTCTCGGTGTGTTGTTCACTGGCATGCCCATGTTTGGTCTTGCCCACTGCAAAGGGTTCACTCCTGTCACTCTTTTCACTGTTTCTTCTGCCATCTTAACCTGCACAAGATTGTACCAATGCAATTAAACTAATTTAAAACACTCGATATAATCATTTTCTTGGATGTTTGTAAGATTTTTGAAACACTCATCAGTTTGCAACAATGTGTACCTTTGTTCTCAGAGTTTCGATATCAGCTCTTAGAATTCTGTTGTCTACAGCGGCTGCATCATACTTCTGATTCATGTCACTAAGACGACTAAGTAAAGTTGAATGCTCAGTCCTTAATTGGTTTACCTACAAATAAATGGAAGGCTCTGCTGAATAACAACAAAGATATCGAAAAATGCAAGCAACAATTAAAAGACAAGAACCTGTGTATCAAATTCATTCATTTGTTCTTGCTTTCTTCTCCTTGAGCGCCTAGCAGATTCTCGGTTTGAGAGCATCCTGGGTAGTTACCAAAACCCGATTTAGGAAAACCCTTTACAAATTTAAAAACAGAGTCGGCTTTGGTCCTAATGACCATTTTTCACTTTCAGATGTATAACAAAGGTTTACTAAAAACAATATGAAGGTAGCTGAAACATTCCACTTTTAGACTTCAGTTCGTACTTTCTTTTTAAAGAGAGTAGAAATTCCCAGCGACAAACCTTTCCGCGGTCAAGAGTATCTCTTATATATTATCGAGATTCAGAATGATTATCAGAAATATTCTAAGTAACAAAAATCTAAAGAATTGTACCTCCTAGCACGCTTCACGTCAGTAGGATCTCCATTATCAGCTGTTTCGGTGTCTCCATCAAGATCATCATCATCAGAATCATCCCGTGATGAAATACTGGTGGTTTGTCTGGCTGGAACAACATCTGGTTTCTTTTTAACGCTTGCTGAGGGAACAGATCTCACAGATGAAGCACCAGGTGAGGTTTGTGCCACAACAACAGAGCCTAGAATAATAAAAAAAAATAATAACCCCATCACCCACACGAAAAAAATAATCACCCAGAGAGTATATATACCATAATCAAAGGAAGGTAAGTAGATATTCCAAAAGGATGACTCATCTTACACTTAGATCGTCACATTCTCTCAAAGTCTTGAGTTATATATCATTTTGTAGTCAGATTGACAAAAAAAATTCATGAAATGCTTTAAACGAAGCAAAACTATAATGATAACCTTGAGCTTGAGATCCCAACGGTAGAGATGGCTTTTGATTGCCACTCGAATCCTCCGGCTTCACAGTTCCCACCTGCGTTAAAACATCAAATCAAATCAATCATCAACACTAATTTTTCCTCTGAGATTTCTCTTCTTTACCACAAGTCAAAGAGGTGGATCTAAGAGACGTACTCGGCGCGCAACAGCAGCGCACGCGATCTCGAGCTTGCTCTTGAGAATCGCATGGTACTGATTCGGATCAACCACCACATCCGAATCCAACGGATCAGAAGACCGCGCACGGCTCCGATTCCCTCGATCATCATCATCAGAATCATCCCGTGATGAAATACTGGTGGTTTGTCTGGCTGGAACAACATCTGGTTTCTTTTAACGCTTGCTGAGGAACAGATCTCACAGATGAAGCACCAGGTGAGGTTTGTGCCACAACAACAGAGCCTAGAATAATAAAAAAATAATAACCCCATCACCCACACGAAAAAAATAATCACCCAGAGAGTATATATACCATAATCAAAGGAAGGTAAGTAGATATTCCAAAAGGATGACTCATCTTACACTTAGATCGTCACATTTACTCTTTAACATGGCATTAAAGAAAACAAGTACAGAGAAGGCCAAGAACCATAAGCCAAAACGAAGCAAAACTATGATAACAGCCAAAACATGTGTGCACTAAATGCTTAGATCGTCACATTCTCTCAAAGTCTTGAGTTATATATCATTTTGTAGTCAGATTGACAAAAAAAAAAAATTCATGAAATGCTTTAAACGAAGCAAAACTATAATGATAACCTTGAGCTTGAGATCCCAACGGTAGAGATGGCTTTTGATTGCCACTCGAATCCTCCGGCTTCACAGTTCCCACCTGCGTTAAAACATCAAATCAAATCAATCATCAACACTAATTTTTCCTCTGAGATTTCTCTTCTTTACCACAAGTCAAAGAGGTGGATCTAAGAGACGTACTCGGCGCGCAACAGCAGCGCACGCGATCTCGAGCTTGCTCTTGAGAATCGCATGGTACTGATTCGGATCAACCACCACATCCGAATCCAACGGATCAGAAGACCGCGCACGGCTCCGATTCCCTCGATCATCATCATCATCCGCGCTATTCCGCGGCGGCGGCGGCGGAGGCTTCTGTATTTCGACGACGTCGGCGGTTTCGTCGACGGTGGAAAGAGACTGCTCGGACTGAGCCGGCGGAGGCGACCTCACGTTGATCGTGGTAGGGCTCTCGTCGGAGCCGGACATCTCCCTGAGGAGTCGTTGGAACGCCCACTCCGATTGACTTCGAGTCATCCCGTCCGGCGCGTTCTGAGACGGCGACGGTTCCGGAGGGGGAGGTGGCCAGAAGGAGTCGGTCAAATCATCGACAGAGAAGACGATGTGCATCGCTTACCCAATCGCCTTCAGATTGCTTTCTCTCTCTCTCTCTCTCCTAATTTTGATTTGATTTTTGTCTTTTTCTCTCTCTGGTTTGGGTGTTGTCTTACGTGGAGCCGCCATTATAGATTAGGAGGATCGCTTAAACGCGTAACTGCGTTTAATTGGACGCTTTTAACTTTTTATTCTTCTTTATAAAATCCTCAAAGTACTAATTAGGATGCTTCTTTCATGTGAACAATGATTCGGCTGCTTCCTCCTTTTTATTAAAAACAACACTAGCTTAAAAAGTATCGTTCGAAACTTTAATTTGACGTTGTAATATATATAGAAGGTTTTTCGTCAGGAAAAACAAATATCCTCTTTTTTTATTATCTGAGAAACAATATTATTCTTTAACCTATGTTTGTGTGATTGCTTGATTGTCATTCGATGTTAATGCATTTGAGAAGCCCTCTACACTTTCTTTTAAAAAAAAAGACTTCTCTTGCCTAGATAAATTACATATTAAAATTAGATAGTGATTATATTATATGTTTTCCACGTTAAACGTTTGATATCTAGGGATTTAGAACAAGGAAAGATTAGTTATAATATCTTTTACAGTTTTTAATAAATGGCAAGATAAAAATCATGTCATTGGACATGAATTATGTATGCATATTCATATAGAAAGAGCATTATAACATTTTTTATAAGTAGACGTACCTACATTCCTATACATAGCTACATTTTTTATTATTATTTGAGAAACATTTTTATTATAAACATATATCACTTGTCTAAACATATATCATTTATAATTTTACTAAAAGCTTTATAACATTTTTTATATCCTAGACGTAGCTTCATTTCTCGGATGTGAATACTATCGAAGCCTCAACTTATTCTCATATTTTCCATATGTGTATCTTCAAACATAAAAGTAATAAAACATCTTTTTATTAAAACACATTGTTCTTTGTTGTTAGTTGGACTTTTGGTCAGGACAATATTGTATAAACATATATCATTTGTATAATCTTCTTATATATGACAAAAGTAATACTTTATGGCATCTTTTTAATATCAAATCCGATAATATTCTTTTCTTAAAGTTACTTGATTCTTTTTTACTTTCCTTCATCATGAAAATTAACCAATTCTTCAATCATGACATCATCATGTTATAACTAAGGAAAGTCAAATCGCGGTATTTGACTTTCCTTAGTTTTTCATAGTCACCAACATGATGATATCATGATCATGCGTTTATGTTTTAAAACATGATTTCTCTTAAAACAACTAAACTAGGGAAACCCGATTGAACCGAACCAAAACACAAACCAAGCCGAATTCAAAACGAACCGAAACCGATCCAAACCAAACTAATTATGGTTTACTTTGGTTGGAAAAATTATAAAACCGAATTAACCAAACCGAATCAAACCCGAACTGAACCGATAAAATAACCGAAGTGCCCACCTCTACTCTCCGGTTTACTTTACGGGCTGAACTTGCCCACTTGGGAGTTATAAGTCTCTATACTTCCGATGCGTCCAGAACATCTCCAACAATGCATCTCCATTTATAATTTGTTTATCCTCTCCAACAATAACATCAAATTTTATACCAAAAATAATATTATATTATTTGAGTTTTTAGTTTCAAATATTTTTAATTTTTATCATTGTAATTATAAAATAGTTATTTTATCACATTTAGATTATGGCAGTTCTCTTAAATAGACTTTTAAGTTTTTATGACAAAAAAAAAATCTTCAAGAAAGAAAATGACCAAATTTTTTTGTTAAATCAAAAAACTTTTATATCCAATATTTAAATACAAAAATAATACAAAATTAACATTTTTAAAAATAAAAGTTTTATAGTTTCGAATTTCTTATTCGAACTTTTTAATAATAGACTTTTTTAATTTTTTTAATTTTAAAAAAAAAATTTGAAACTCGAAAAATGTTTTTTAAAATCAATGTATAACCCTAGCAGTCAATTGATTTTCAGTTTGACATTAAATTCATGAAAATCCTAAATATAACAAGTGATTCATTGAGACATGATCATGCAAAACATAATAACAATCTTAATAAACTGCATAAAATAGATGGAGTAAGAAATATTGGAGTTCCAGTCGATCTTTCTGGAGGAGTTACAATTCTCTCCAAAATTTTCTAATATAAAATAAATTGTAGTGTAAAACATAAAGTAGATCTAAAACTTATCACAGATCTCTTTGCAATTACTAGAAAATTTTGGTTCAAACTGCAAATATTGGAAACTCGAGTTGGCTGGTTCTGAAAGCAAGGGTGTTGAGCGACACCAAAGATGGGTGTTGATCGACATAGTCTCTAATTCTTGACTGAGAATTCAATGTTTCTGGTTCTCTTCACTTGATGCTCTAGATGGCTCCCAAGTCTCGAGAAAACTCCAAAACGTATTTGAATCTGAAATGACCCTAAAACATACACGAAGTACGTAATAAAAAAACTATAGAGGACTTACATTTTGGGAAAAAACAGTAAAAACCAAGGTATATCACTTACTTTTCAGAAACTACATCAGATTTCTTAGTCGACATCAGAACTTCTGCCCTTTTACCAAGTTTTCTCTTAACAGTTTCCACCACCTCGTCTAAATTAAAATCACCAACGACCATAACCTTTTGAGTATCCAGATCCGAATCACATTGTCGAACTCCTGATATATTATAACATATCATTAAAACAATTATTGTAATGTTAATACTATATAATGACCATCAAATGAGTAAATATATATTGTGAACAAAAAGAACCTTATTCTTGCCTCTTAAGTGGATAATTACTTCTCTGACACGTTCTGCACAGTTCTTACAATGCATCCCGATCTTCAATTCAGCATTCACAACAACACTAGAAATTTTTCCAAGGGAGAAAAAAGTGTGCCAGTTAGCATTGTAAAAAGAGTATTAAAAACTCTTATTCTTTTTTTTTTTGTGCAACAAAAACTCTTATTCAAATTACATAAAAGTGTAGAGATATAAATTGCTCTACTTGTCTGGATTATATACTGGTGGTGATCTCTTTGACCCGAAGCAACACACCATTTTCGAATTCCAAACTAGAAACACAAGTTCTAATAATCTTCTCACCGTACAACACCTTTTATGAAAAAGTTGAACTCTGTCAATATATATATATATATATATTACAGAAGGGGAAATGATGACTATGAGTATTGACTATGAGTATAAAAGATATATAGAACAGATAGGGAAACAATGACTATGTGTATAAGAGATATATAACTTATATAGATTATATTTGAATAGATAATTTTTTTTAATAAAAATGTTACAAAACAAAAAGAAAGAAACATTACTTAATTGTTTCTCTATATTTAGTGTATCAAACTTTTGTAATTATAAATTAAGAAAATTTTGATCTATTCTACAGTCAATTCTTGCTGTTTAAAGCTTTCCATTTTTTGAAGATAAAATCTCAAGTTTCCTTTATTTTTTATTTTGTAAAGATAGATTTTTATATTTACTGTATTCAAGAAAAAAATTCGTAGTTTTAACTTTTAACTATACAGCTAATTTGTATTTGAGTTTTGATTCCATATCATATATGCATAATATTGTTGACATGTGCGGAATCCATTAAAATATCAAACATCTTAACTAATAAAACTGCACCATCATTTGAATACTCAGAAAGAAGGTTTATCCGTGGATTTCAACTTCTTTTAGAGATTAGTCTAGGTTCAGGATATCCCTAGATTAATCAAAAAGAAAGAGGGTGTTATTGGGAGGCTGATTCATGAAGAGTTTATGCATTTGAAATATTTATAGATTTTTAAAGAATTGGAAAAATTTCATTGATTTTAACAAACAAGTGCATCCATATTTATAGAATCCATACAACTTTTATAGATTGTCATGGATTCATAATTACATTAATTTTTGTTTTTATTTATGTAAAATAATTATATAAGAATATTCTTCTATAAAAGTTTTCATATAATATGTGAATGATGTGTTGAAAAATATATTGAACTTTGACAGTGAGGTATATAAATATAATATGATATATCAATTTATGTGGTATTAAATCTTTGAAAGACATGTTACATGTATATGAAAAATCTAGGTTTTGTTATTTTATAATTTCTATGGTGAAAGACATATTACATGTATTATGTATATGAAAAATATGGGTTTTGTTATTTTATCATTCAAAACTTTGAGAATACCATCTATAACTCTAGTATTTTGAAAGTAGTGATTGATGAGTTAAAATGCAAAGAATCATTGTTTCAATAACACAAGAGTTTAATAGAATTGCAAAATCTAAAAATACTCATTATTTTGAATAACAAAAGATTCTACAATGAATTACAAAATCAGTATCTCAATAACTAAGGATTTAATGAGAATTATAAAAATTATAACACCAAAAAAGATTTGACTAAGACTTTAAGAATCAATAAACCAATAACAATAGAATCTTTAAATTCTTAAAGTCTTTAAAAATTGATCTCCCACTAACCTCCCCAAAAAAAGCTACAACATCCCCCTTTGACCATTTTTTTTTTGAACACAAACCCTTTCGATCATTTACAATGGAAGTATTGAATAAAAGATTCAACTTTTAAATAAATCAAATAAGTATATTGAATAATGAAATTTGATAATATGGATTATTTGATATTGAAAAGATTCAACATATTGAACAAAAAGAATTTATTAACCACTGACACCAATATCATTTTTCAAAGATCTTTGCTATTTTCATATCTTCTTAATTATTTAAAAAAACAATTTCATTGTAAATTATATAATTAATGTTTTAATACGAAAATTTATTATAATTCTCTATAAAATATTAGATTTATTTAGTTTGACATAAAAAGATAATTATGAAATAGTAAAATATGATAATCTATCTATAATATTATTTAAGAAGTGAATTTTCTTACTTTTCATCTTCTCCATGATTTTAGGGTAAGTCATTAGTTTAATTAATCTGATTATTTAAAATTTTATTTAATATGTATATATATATTCTTATAATGATATTTAAGATAATATATAAACATTAACATATTCAACCGATATATATGTACTATTATTTTAATATATATATATACTTATTATGATATTTAAGATATTTCATTAATAAAAAGATATTAACAATTGATATTAACAATATTTACCGATAATATCATAATTATATTTATCTTATGTTTATTTTATGTAATGACTAATATTATAGCAAGTTTCTCTGAATCTTATTTGAAATATGGTCCAAATAATTATTACAATATTAAAGGTAAAGCATCATTGAAAATATTTTGTAAAATGTAAATTATATACTTCTGTTAAATATTTTATATATACTTAATATTAAACAATCATATTCCTAACCTAAAACAAATTAATTTGTATTTGTACATGTCGAACATCAAAATCACAAATGAATTTAGGCTAATGATGAATTTATACATAAATTCTAAAATGTTATCAAAATAATATATTTAAAACCAAAATATCAACGTTATATAAAATAAAAAATTAAAATTAACTTAAAATAATTAAAATATATAGAAGCATGAAAAACTAAGATTAAAACATTAAATAACACTAAAAATTTGACATATAATAAACATAATATAAATATAATCTAAGAGAATATATAGATAATATTATGTAATTCATTGTTTTGTGTGTTTTGTCTCACTATTTTTAAAATATAAATTATAGAGAATATATAATGTTTGTTAGCTGTTGTTATTTTGTTGATGTTAATGCATTATGACTGTTTATAATCCTTTTCATTGGTGCCATTAGATTTCTTTTCAGTTCATAAATACAATAAGCATATATATAAAGATAATTTTATAATTTCAAATCTAAGTTTTATAATTTGATTATTACTATAAAACGAGTTTGATCCAACATCTATATTCCATAAATAAAACTATAAAACACAAGAATATAGTTTTATAATTTATAATATTTTTTAAAGAATTGTATATAATTTAACAATTTAAACTTATATAAAAACATTAGGTTTAAAAAAATTTAGGTATATATTAGTCTTTTAGCAATAATTTTTCTTCTTCTTTTAGCAATGTTTTTAAACCCGACTCGAACATTGAACCGGATGTCTTTTTGGATTACCGGATCATTGAGTCGACTGCGGGTGAACCCCGAGTTGATAAATTAATTAATTTTATTATATAATAATATATTAGCTATGAAAGTAAATATATAGAAACTAAAGTTAAGTATTTTCTAAATATTTATAGAAACTAAAGTTAAGTATTTTCAAATATTTTTTAAACATAAAATATATACATATCCAAATATTAATTTATGTTTTATAAAAAAATAGAAAATACTTAACTTTAGTTCTTTATTTTTATTTTCATTTGACATACATAATATCGTAAATAGTTTAGATTATTAAAAAACAGTAATAAGCTAAAATTTATGACATCTAACAAAAATTATCAAGACTTAAAAATTCATAAATATTTATATGTCTAATATGAGTAATAAAATTAAACTTTAAATCCAAAATAAATCAAAAGTAAAAAAAAATCATTAATAAACTGTCTATAACAAAACTGAAAAACCTAACTTTTTAATTTAAAATAATACAAAATAGATTTTAAAACATAATTAAAAACTAAAAAAATTAAAAGTTGTATATTGATTCAACCAATGGTTCAACCGATAACCGGGTTCCAGGTTTTTGTGGATTTATTGGGTTTTTAAATATTAGTTTTTTACAAAACTCAAACCGACTTTATCTTGGATTACTAGGTTTACCGGTTCAACCGCGGATCCAGGTCAGGTTTCAAAACAGTGTCTTTTTGGCTTATAGGCTTCCTTCTTTATGTTGGCATTCTGAGGGTAAATCCGTAGTTGGTTGGGTTTGAGGATGGAACCGTTGCATTTGACGATGTTGAGGCAAGTTTTGGCTTTTAAGGTAACCCCTGTATTCTTGTTGATGGACTAACTATAGCGAAGGAAAAAAATATCATTATTTCATGTATAATGGAAAGCTACCAAGGAGATTGAACCCCCATGCTGCAGCTGTTGTGTGTCTAAATTAGGAGGGTGTGAAACAACATAATTTCATTGATAAAGCAACGTGATCAATCCTGTTAAACCTGTCGCCTGCCCTTGAGAATGTGAAGTTTCTCTATGGTGTGGGGGAGGGGAGGGAGAACCTGAGTCGAGTAACTTGATTGGGCAGTGAAATGAAGGTGGTCATTTAAATTTTTAAAATCTACTATAATTCACGCGTCCGTGCGATTTTGATTTTCGCTTTAAAAAAGTTAATGATTTTTTCTTTTAAAAACATATAGGTAATTTTGGATATTGTTTAATGAACCTACACAGATCCGGAAAGATACGACTCAAACTCCGTTCGAAAATTTATAATATTCAAATTGAATTTTAAATAAAATAGAAACCAATACCCAAAAAAACTATTCGTACTTGAATGGATATTTGTCTATGTCTAGCTGATTCTGTAAAAGGGCAAAAAATATATTTTTTGGTATTGAATTTAGAATAAAATAAAAACCAATAACCAAAAAAACTATTTGTACTTGAAATGGATACTTGAATATCTATGTCTAGCTGATTCTGTAAAAGAACAAAAAAAGATATTTGTTAATTTGTTTGAATTTTTGTCAAGAATGAAGCAAATTTCAATTAAATTTGTGAAATTATTTTGGTAAAAAAATGACGTCGAATTATTATAGTAAACAATTAACGAGGTAGTTAGGAAAATTGAAAAAAAGAAAGATGTAATAAAATACTTTAAAATATGTAAATTATGTTTTGTACTTTGTAATAAATGTTCTCGAATTAATTTGAAAAGACAGTAAATAAAAATGAATAAAAATATACGAAAGCACTCGAAAATAAAAAATTATTATCTTATACTTCATTTTTAATAGAACAGATGTATTTCATTAAATAACAAATTTAAAAGTTTACTTTGGGGAGACCTTTTTGATAAAATAAAAAGGTCTACTTTGGTGAGCCTAGAATAATGTTGTAATAAGATGTAACAGACGGTGAAAATAGTGGACCAGCTGGGATTTTAAGAGGTTTGATAATATAACAATTAACAACTAACTCATAAGTTGAGAATGTCATGTTATTAGGGGTTATTATCTAAACTATTAAAATAGATGGTCCTTTTTTGAAGTATCATTCTCTTTTGAAAATATTTACAATACACTACCGTTGAGTTATTTTAAACATATACTTTTAATTAAATAAATATTTCCACGAAATCAATTTCTTCCAATAAACAAAATATTTCTTTATCATTGCAGTATTTCTCCAATTTCAGTATTTCTCTTATCTCTTTCAAAACTCATTATAACCTATTGTAACATAATCAATCAAATTTATTTCTCTATACATAAAAAGTTTGCAAAACCATGAATACAATTGCAGCTCGGGTACCATATAGTTTAACAACTCTCAGGTTTTTAATATAACATACAAAGTTTCAAAACCTCTAAAATACAGTTTTAGACTTTTGTGCTTTCGTTTTTGGTGTCAATGCCTTGATATAATATATCAAAATTGTCTATACTAATGATACAAGTCATTTCGCATTATCAATTTTTAAGACTTACAAATGTATAATATAGTTTGATAAACATATAATAAAATACATCAATCTACATGCTATCTATCCTATATGTATAAAAAATTAATAAAATAAAAATTCAAATAGCAATAGAATACGTTTCTGGTTTGCAAATCCATAAAAATAGGATCTCATATTTTAACGAGCCCTTAATTTAGGATTGATTTGTTTGTTGTATAATTGTTTTGATTGATTTTGCAAACTCAAAAATATTTAAATATATTTTTAACATCTGAAAATAAAATATAATTAAAAATTATGAAAAAATATTTTCAATATTTTACAATATTTATTTTTTCCAAATTTTCCAACTTTTATTTGTGTTGATATTAATATATTATCATTTAAAATGACCACATAAATTTAATTTTTAACTTAAAAAAATCTACAAAGATCACATTTTCTAAACAAATTTGTAAGATCACATATACGCTTACAAACTATACTTTACATAAATTTTAATTATTTTTTTAATCAATTTTTAAAATTTAAAATAAAATTAATTTTCTAAAATCAATATACGATTAATGAGTAGACATTTTACCAATTACTATTTTCAGGTTATTCTATTTAATATGTATCAAGTACAAACCGGTTGAACAAATACATTTTTTATTTCTATTGAGATCTAACAAACGGGTTAATAATTTTATCAACAAAAAACAATTCCGCGTTTTTAAAACGCAGATCATGATCTAGTACTGCTAATTAAATTTGTAATTATATCCTCCCAGTTAACTTTATAAATTCTACTATATATTAAGGGAAAAATCAATTTAGTGGTTTTTTTCTTTCATGTCTTTCACCTCTCAAAACATATAATTTAATGTTTGATGTTTTTATTTACAAAATTTATTTAATTGAAATCTAAAAAGAGAAGGTAAACTAAAAACAACTCAAAACAACCCAATATTACATACAATATATAATCTTAAATTGATATGGATTTGCTTTCAAATACTCAATAATAAGAAAAGAAAATATGATATTCTTATATAAAATAACATGTTCTACATTTACAAACCATGCAATATTGAATTGATATTTTTAAGTTTAGGTAATAATTTAATGATATAAGATAAGAAAATATATTTAGAAATAATAAGTCCTACATCTATATTGTCTTTCTTACTAAGATTCCCCCTTAAGAAATCCATGTAATATTATATTAGTATTCTACAAATTGAGATGATTAAAACTATAATATAACTATAACACTACCAAACTAATAAAGAAATGTTTATACGTCTTTCATTTACAAACATTTACCATCATTAAGAAATCATGAAGTTTAGAACTGATATTTTTTGAAAAATAAACCAATCTGAATATTGAAAAGTATATTTAATCTTATAAATTTAAAAACAAAATATTATATTATATTTAAACTATATAAAGACTACTTATACCCGCGCGGTTTATATATCCAGCCCTACCGACACCTACCAAAAAAAAAAAAACCTTCCTCTAGGGCTGACAAAAGTACTTTAACACGACGAAAACAGAAACACGATCTCTATCTGGTTCGCTTATAAAGAAATACTCATATAGGATACGAGTTAAGATGTTTCAGGTGTCGGATAATACATAATCAGAAGATTTCTGAAGATAACAATGATTATTACAAAATGTGACAAGAGATGCATTACCATGTAAACGCTAATACTCAAAGCAACAACGGTTTCCATTATAAATTACTTAACAATCTCTTGGCTCAGTCAATGTCTCATCTAATCTCTAGCTAAGCTACTTTACCACCAAGGTGCCTCTTAAGGCTCCCTTTATATATCTCTGAAACAGCACTGGCGGTATCAGCAACACCAGTTTTCACCTCTAGGATCTTCGAATCCATATACTCTTTATGTTTCGATATCGAATCGATAAGCGCAAACAGCTGTGCAGCGACAGCTTGTACCTCCTCTTCACTCTGCTTCGCTGCTTCTTCCAATCTAACCTCCGAAGCTTTCAACATCTCTGCAGCTTCTTTCTCCACAACCTCCAGATTCAAAGCCTCCGTTTTCAGACCCTCCGCCATTGTTCTCGCCTCCATGTCGCATTTTGTAGCCAAGTCCTGAGTTTCCTTCTTCACTAGCTTCATCTTTTCTTCCACTTCATTGATCTGCAACTGAATCGACTTCAAAAGACTCTTCCTTGATTCGATCTTCGACGCCATTTCAGACACCTGTTGTTGTAACACGACCACTTCCTCAGCCTTCTTTGTTAACCCTTCTTTGATCCCGTCATATAACGAACACAGAGCTGGCTTCACCAGAGCTTTATACTCCACACCCATCACCTCCTCAGGCGATTCTCCACTCTCCTTCACATCGAACTGAACATCAACAACCTTCAACCTCCTCAGAGCTTGGTTACAATCAACAGCAAGCCTCTGAATCTGATGAAACTGATTCCCAATCCGCGAATTAACCTCCCAAGCTTTCTGCTCCCAACCATCTCTAACCCCCTCAGCCTCCTCAGCATCTCTCTCCACAGCCTTCAACTCTCTCTTCATCCTCTCAACATCTCTCACGTTGAAACTCTGAACCTCCACGCTTCTCTTTAACTCCTTATTCTCTTCAAAGATTCGTCCCCTCTCTTCCTCCTTAGCCACCACTTCCTTCTCTTTCTCCTCCACCACCTTCTCCATCCCTCGATTCCTCTCCTTACGTTCCGAAACCATCGTACGGAACTTCTCCACGTCTTTCTCCAAATCGGCCATAGCTTTCTCCAACGCCTCTTTCTTCGAGGGACCTTTCCTCAACGCGTCGAGCTTCGCCTCCAATTCGGAGGCGATCTTCTCGGAACCAGCGATCGTTTCAGCGATCACAACCTTCTCGGATTCGAGTTTACTCATAAACTCCGAATCAAGATCGTTAACCGAATCATCCTCCCCGCGGATGAAATGGCAGTAGCTTCGGATCCCGAAGCTACACATGGAGTTAACATCCGGGTCCCACGTTGGATTCGACACTAACTGTTGATGAAAACGAGAGCACTGAACCAACCAGCTGATAACGGCGAGGACGTTAGGCCAGTTGTGAGGCGAGTTCGGAGCGCGGAGAGCTGATTTGGTGAGCTTGAGCGGACATTTAACGGATCTGAGGAAGGAGACGACGTCCTCGTCCCATCTCCGCGAATCGCAGTGGAAATCGACGGTGGAGAGGACGAGAACCAGGGTTTCGGAGATGTCTTTGACGGGAGGGACGGAGTGGGGGCGGAGGGAGATCGGGGAGTTGTGGGAGGAGAGGAAGGCGTTGACGGAGCGGATCGTCGCGGATTGGTGAGATCTGTCGGTGGTGTGTACGTCGGAGGCTCGGCTGCTGGCGAAACTGGCGTCGGAGTCTCGCGAGTTGAAGAGTTGGCGCTGATAATCTACGGAAGGTGGCGGTTGTGGTGGTGGGGCTCCGGCGAAAGCTCCCGTTGGTTTTCTCTTCCCGTTGGCTCCTCCGCCTCTCATCTCTTTTGCTCTACTCGCAGATTGGAATCTATCGCGGGATGCGACGATTTGTGATTTTGAATTTTGAACTTCAACCTAAAAAAGAAAAGAAAAACTCTTTTGAATGTGGAACGTTCCCTTTGTCATTGATTAAGAAAATTGCATGTAGGACCCTATCTTTTGACACGATTTGGAAACCAAATGTAAAGTTTTTAATATTGATATATCAACCCTCCTTCCAGGTAACCGGTTTACCTGGACCAGTTAGCTACTCAGAAATTCTAAATTTAGACATATTTATGAAATCTTTTAATGGTCTGTGTTAACCTAAAAAGGAAAAAAAAAAAAACTGTTATAAATTTATTGTGTGGATTGCCATTTAACCAAGTAGAAGTCCAAGGAGGTTTACATCCGATCCGACTATCCAGTCCATCTACACCCGTCTCCGATCCGTCTACATTCCGGTTCGAGATTAGAAGACTCAGTCAACCTCGTTATCATCACCTTTACCAAGTCTTCATATATGACATCAATGTAGTCAATAGTAATTAATGTGTAGATTTACTTCCTTGTAAAGCATCTGTAAACCCTTGTATCAAACCACTATATAAAGTGGTGTTGGCTAATGAGAAATATACACAACACATTCTCTCAAATCTTCTCTCAAATTATAACACGTTATCAGCACGATTGTGCTCTCCACCTGAGAAGTCTCTCTCCACCTGAGCTATCTTTTCCGGCCATCTTTTCCGGCCAGAAAATCCTAAATTCAGGCGCAACTTTAAACCGCCGTATCTCTCAAACCCTGTGGAGCCAGACGACGATCCACCTATCAATCTGAAGCCCAAGAAGAGAGGAATCCATTGCCGTAGACGGCTTGTCAATCTGATCTCAGACGCGTCCTAAATCGCATATACAATCCACGCCGGCCATCTCCCTAGTTATATCCGCCGGCCATCCCTCTCTCTCATGGTGGTCTATTCAGATCAATGTGGTAAAAGGTAAACAAATCAAAACCTGAAAATCTAAAATCACCATTATATCTGAATCGGAATCTAGGATCTATATGAATCCATAATTTATAAACAATCTATGGATTCAAAATATTAATCTTGTTTCTATGATCCATATGATCCATATGAAACTTGATTCTAAAATTATTTGAGTCCATAAACTTATAATTTTCTAAAGGTTCTAAGTATCTCCAAATTATTAAAACATCTAAAGATCTATATGAATCTTGTTTCTAAGAATTATTGAAAATCAGTCAACCAAAATAAAATCGAAATTAAATTCGTTCATTGCATATCTTTTCCTATTAATATTTGTTTTGTAACTATCAAAGTTTTAAAAATCTTTTATGATTTTTATAAATGCATATTCGATTTTATAAATGCTTGTTTGATTTTATTGAATGCATATCTTTGACTGAAAATTATTTCTAAAGTTTTATAAGCCATAGTATCATTTTATATTGATATGTCATAAGATAGAATAAAATCAATTGAGGCAAATGTCACAAAGACAAATGAGTTCAGAGAAGCCTTTAAACAATGGCATGAAAGGCTCGGCCATCCTGGTCTAACCATGATGCTAAGATAATCTTGAACTCAATGGCCATCCCTTGAAAGAAAGTAATATTATCCCTATGGGCATTACATGTATTCCATACTCACAAGGGAAATTAATAATAAGGCCATCACCGTAAAGGTAGTTAAAGAAACATTGAACTTTCTGGAAAGAATACAAGGTGATATATGTGGACCAATACACCCACCTTGTGAAACATTTCGAT
This sequence comes from Brassica carinata, assembly GCA_016771965.1. Classification (NCBI taxonomy): domain Eukaryota; kingdom Viridiplantae; phylum Streptophyta; class Magnoliopsida; order Brassicales; family Brassicaceae; genus Brassica; species Brassica carinata. Next base: position 1,123,636 of record CM028687.1, on the reverse strand, counting down.
ATTTTATGGTCCTCATTGACGCATCGGCCAGATGGTCGCATGTTTGTCTATTATCATCTCGGAACTTGGCATTGGCAAGATTATTGGCTCAGATCATAAGACTGCGAGCCCACTTTCCAGATTTTCCATTAAAGACTATACGTCTTGACAATGCAAGTGAATTCAGTTCCCAAGCTTTTAATGATTACTGTATGTCCATGGGGGTAAGTGTGGAACACTCGTGGCACATGTACATACACAGAACGGATTGGCGAATCCTTCATTAAAAGAATCAGTTGATTGCTCGACCATTACTCATGAGGTCGAAGCTACCAGTATCAGCTTGGGGACATGCGGTATTACATGCTTATTCAAATAAATTGCTTAGGTCCAATGCTCGGGACAGAACATACATCCGACTAGTTCTTGATCCATACATTTACCCTTAGACCATTATGATTGATTTTCATCCATATTGCTTGATCTCAATTAAATGATGACTGATCCTTATTCAAATTCTAAAGGGCTTTAATACCCTATATATAATCAATCCAAATTTGAATTATGATTAAAAGGGATCACTAGATGCAATGATCAATTGATCATTGTCATACTAGAAATACTTAATGCAAATAGATTATATGATTTGGGGGAAGCATTATTGAAAATTTGTTTGCATAGATTCTTTATGCTTGAAAGCAATGATAAATATTCAGATGTTGAAAATCTAAATCTTGGTGATTGTATCTAAATATCTCACTTTTGAGATAGATACAAGACGATTTCTCTTAATCATACGCCATTCCTAAGGTACCAACCAATGGATCTCGGGACGCCGAGCCTCATGGTACTGAGAGTTCTAATGATGAGATCTCCATCCGAAAGTCTCATAGATTGTCCAGACAAGGCTGACATGGCCATTCCTAAGGTACCAACCAATGGATCTCGGGACGCCGAGCCTCATGGTACTGAGGGTTCAAATGATGAGATCTCCATTAATTATCTTATGTCTGGGACAAGATGGAGGAACCTAAAGATCTAAGACTATAAGTCTGTGGATGAGTTTATCTCGGCTCTATTCATGATAGTCTCAAAGTTGAAACTGTGTGGAGAGACTATCACATATGCTGACATGTTAGAGAAGAAATTCTCTATATTCCACAAGCAATGTTTTGCTTCAGCAATAATACCGAGAAAAGGATTCCTCCACATATGCAAATTTAATCTCTTGTTTGTTGCTTGCTAAGCAAAACAATGAGTTAATCATGAAGAATAGTAAGATGAGGCCTCCTGGATTTATGCATTGCCTAAGGCACATGCTGCCACAGAGCCATATGAAAGAGTCAAACCATGGCCATGTGAAAGGCCATGGAGGATGGCAAGGATGTGCGTGGATATCACCCACAGTCACTCCATAGTCGAGACCAAGGCTAAGGTTATCAACCGAGCCATGGGTATAAGTCCGATATCAAAAACCATGCCTCGACCAAATCTGCTTGCCATCAGTGTGGGATGAACAACCATTGGTCCAACCAATATAGAACTCTCAAACACCTTATTAAACTCTACCAGGAGAGCATAAAGGGATAGAACCCTATGGCCCATTGGGTCCATCACGATGGTGCGAATGATTTCGACCATGAGTATGATGATCATCTTGGATATGAGACTTCATATTGCCTTAAAGAGGCCAATTAGATTTCGACATCATTCTACTTTGTCTTTGGTCTCTATAGTGGATTAAGCCACACTATATTAAGAGACAAAAGATACTTTATTCAAGGCCACGGCCAGGCCAACCTCATGATGCCTAAAGGCACGCATCTAGAAATCTATGATGCATTATATTCCCATAAATCAAAGTGGAATTCGTTAGGTTTCAAAGACATTCGTATGAATGGTCTACATATTGAAACTATGGGCAAAGGAAAGAAAGAATTCCTTCTTATTTATGAAAATTCCCAAGGCCAAAGGAAAGTCCTAGAGACTATACCTACTATATCTATAGGCCTTCATTGGGCCAAGATAAATATGATTGAGGATTAATATCTCAACTCACTTTTCAAAGAGTTCTAAGAAGCCTTTAACAAATGGCACGACTTGCTCGGCCATCAAGGCTTAGTTATGATGCATAAAATACTCTTTACGCATTCCTTGAAAGAAAGGAAAAAGAAGCTCGACCATGGCATTGCCTAAAAGGCATTATATTCACCCTATAAGGTCCATTGAATTAAGAAGAGAAAATGGTTTCCAACAATGGACAAAAGGGAATAAGAGTACCTAAATTAAAATCGCCTAAATGGTCGTGACTACATTCTCTATTGATCTAGAGATCAATATGATATTAGGCATAAGCCAAGGCAATCATGTTTGATTGACCCACGAAATTTATCACTTAGATGGCATTACCATACATAGCCATCCAGATTATGATGCAAAGATTTAAAAGGGCACAAAAGCTATCCCATAAGATCTCACGTTTGTGCAATATATATCTATGCACAAGGGAATTTATTGTCCCAGCACCACGAATTAGAGTATGTTCATGAGGGGAAGTGGGGACAAATCCTATGATACATGACCATACTAAAATCCGTGAAATATGGTCCACAACCATAATTACATATTGGTTGAATTATAAAAGATTAACTTGCATCAGGCCATTTATATTATATCAGGCCATATAAGTGATCACAGATATTCCCACCTCAGACTAATACGGGTCATGAGTCCAGACATATATCATCTTAAGATATTGAGAATGAATCCACCACAAATATATGTGCCATCTAAGATCATATGACCTTAGAATCTCATAAGGAGGATTGGGAATATATGTTGGGTATATATATATATGAATATATTTTCTCCATAAGTTTAAAAGAAACCTTGAGCTAAAATGGGTGATTTAATTATAGGCCAAGGAACAAGGATTACATAAGGTTTATGAATCCGAATATCCAACATTTGAAAGGAGAAAAGTAATAAGCTGGTAAAGAATGGTATCTACCATCTGGTATCAACCATCAATGTCTTGGCAAAGATCCTCAGACTAGAAAATAAATTATAGACGTCCATATGCTACAATGATAGCAAAATAAAATGCCAGACACATTGACCCGAGAAAAGAATGACTAAGTCATCCCAGCTTAGCACCACACGGTTTTGATGTCTTAAAGACTCAACCAAGTTGCTACAGAGTCTAATATAAGACCAAATAAAGTTCCAAATAAAGTTCCATAATTCAAAGGAACCTCGGAAAGAAAGAAAGGTGCATGAGATAAATTCCGAGTTTTCTAAAGGAAACCATTCCAGGCATTGAGATATAAGGCTGGCCAGCTGAACGGCTAGGTACCATACCATATAACTTGGGACGCCAAGTTATAAGGTTACAAAGGTCCTAGATAATGAGAATCTCAAAATCGATTTTATACCAAGTCTGGAATTAAAAGGAACCATATATAAGTGTGTCGACACATACATTCATAGAAAAGCGCAAGTATGTAGCACATGAATAATGAAACGAGGATCAAGAACCCACGCAAGAGTACTCATAATTAATAATGAAAGAAACGTGGGGTTTCTAAAAGTGATATATAATAGGCGTGTTGTATTGGCCATAAATATGTAAACGCCATAAGATGTCCAGTGAATAGATAAATCCTGAAAGAAGGATAAAATCGTGAGACAGACCAAGAGAGGTCTATATAATCCAAAGTGGTGGATACTACTACATATGTCACTACATATAATGTCTGGAAGAAATTCAAAAGATGTAGTATGTTTTATATGACTCACTGGATGATGATAATATTATTGGTACCTAAAGGTTTATCAAAATGTATTGAGCTCAGAATCATAAGATGAGAAAAGAAGTTCTCATGAACAGCATTTTTCTAAAGTTGTCCATGGACTGAATTATATTGCTACATGTAAGCAAATGAAGAGTTCTATAAGAACAATTCAAATCAGTCCAATGAGGAATTTTAAATTCCTTGTGTTTTTATACTAACCAGCCTAAGATAGGTTAAATGGTTATTCATTAAACCTTATAAAGGTTATAGATCATCACCACAAATTAGCCAAATTTTTGGTAATACTTATGGTTGGTTAAATTCTCAGCATGAACCAACCAAGCTGTGGTATGAATGAATAAGCTATCATAATGATAAGCTATAAGATCAAAGTTCATCTTTGAACAAAAGGTGTAGGACCGCATTATGCATCCATATGCGATCCAACGGGTCCGAACATATTGTAAGATTTGGTCCATGATAAAGCTGTAGATCATAGATGTCATTAGACATGAGTTTGATGATCTATTAGATCAGTTCTATGTCAAGGCCATGTCCGGCCTAAATCTGTCCAATCGTCCATGTATATATATGTGCACGAACTGCCGACATATTAAGACTGAAAATGTCTTAGATTGATCATAGATAAACTATGGACATATGTAAACAAGGATCATGATCTAACCGATATGACCTATGTATAAAAGTTGTCTATGGCAAAAGAATATTATACTCATAAAGCTAAGGCATGTCCATAAGTCCTAAAGAGCTAAAGTATATCATACTTGATACAATAATGATCCATATCATATAAAGGATCTAAAGTACTAGCTGACCAATATGTATGGAAAGGCATATAAGAATGATTTGGTCAAAGGCCATAATCAGATGACCAAAGTATAAAATAGTACATTTTATTTAAAGTACTAAAAGTGGTCGATATCAAAGTGGTACATTTTCTAAGTACCATCAGGATTCTAAGAGACATGATATGTCCGAACATTACAAGATTGTTCAAGTAAGAATCCATGAACATCTATTCAGCAAGTGATGTTCAAATCAGGGGGAGTAATGTGTGTTGTACTCTTTTTCCTTAACTATGGTTTTGTCCCAATGGGTTTTTCTAGTAAGGTTTTAATGAGGCAACATTAGCACATTACAAGACCGATATGGTTATGGCATCCAAGGGGGAGTGTTATAAATCCATTGTGTGGATTGCCATTTAACCAAGTAGAAGTCCAAGGAGGTTTACATCCGATCCGACTATCGGTCCATCTACACCCGTCTCGTTCGCCTACATTCGGTTCGAGATTAGAAGACTCAGTCAACCTCGTTATCATCACCTTGACCAAGTCTTCATGTATGACATCAATGTAGTCAATAGTAATTAATGTGTAGATTTACTTCCTTGTAAAACATTTGTAAACCCTTGTATCAAACCACTATATAAAGTGGTGTTGGCTAATAAGAAATATACACAACACATTCTCTTAAATCTTCTCTCAAATTATAACAAAAACTCTTTTGAATCGTTCACTTTCTCATTGATTAAGAAAATTGCATGTAGGACCCTATCTTTTGACACGATTTCGAAACCAAATCCAAAGTTTTTAATATTTATCTAATCATCCAACCTTGCAGGCTACTCAGATTTTTTTTTTTTTTTTTTAACAACAGCTACTCAGAAATTCTAAATTTAGACATTTATGAAATGGTTGTTCAAATAAAAAAAAGACATATTTAGGAAATATTTTAATGGTATGTGTTATAATTTCAAATAAAACCATCTCTATTATATTTTTTAAAATAATATAGAGCCATTATAAAGATAAATTTTGATAGACTTTCTCCATCCTTTTAAAAAATATAGAAAATGATATTTTTAACTCTATATTTAAAAGTAAAAAAGTATTTTTAATATGTTCATCTATAAAAAAAGAAATCTATTTTAAATGCATACATTGTAGCAAATTTACATCTATTTTAGAAGAAAAGAGTTGTAGATGCTCTGACATTATTCAGTTAAAAAAAAACACAAACTGCATTGAAAATCAAACCATGATTTCATCAAACAAATTTTTGAAATACAATTGAATAAAAAGAGAGACAAGATGGAAATCACAGATTATTTTTATTTTGGTTATCAAAGTTCTAATCAGAATTCAAAAATGGGAACTACTTCGAGAACTTTTGCAGGCAATCAAAAGCTTTGAATTTGTGCGAACCACTGTAGTTTCATTGAAGTATCAATCAACTGGGTTGTGAACTGAAAGACCACACTGTAACTTGGTCATACTTAAAATGTCTTTGGAAAATCATTTTCATACATAACTGGTAATTTTGGTAAATAAAACTCAAACAATGAAGCGTTCTGCAAATGTTTTGCTTGTCTTTCAAAGAAGCGCAGCTTTGAGAGACTTTGTGAGACTCTCAAGCTCCTTGAGCCCTTCCGTTGGCGACTTGGCATCTCCCAAAAGCCTCACCATTGCACTTCCTACAATCACTCCATCAGCTCCCCATCCAGCTATCTGTTCACACAATTACAAAACCAGTTTATCAAATAACAAACACGAATGCAACTTAAGAGGCCTAATGAAGCTTCTTTTTAAGGTGTAGGACCTGTTTCACATGCTCAGGCTTTGATATTCCAAAACCGACAGCCACTGGCTTGTCTGTTGCCTGCATTGAGTTACAAACGGCCAAACATTTTAACATCATTTCGAGATAATGAAGAAACAGTTAACAAATGTGTTATTATCCTACCTCTTTGATATCCTTCAAGAGAGACTGAACCTTTCCGCTTACAGATGCACGTGCACCAGTCACTCCGATTGAGCTCACCTGTCAAACCCAATAGCAAGGCCAATACATTTTCAAAAACAAAGAAACACATGTGAAGATCTGGAGAAAGAAAGGTACACAAAGAGGGGATCTTACAAGGTAAATAAACCCTTCTGATGCTTCAACAATTCGCTTCATTCTCTCTGTTGGTGTGGTTGGTGTAGTAAGTAGGACCTTGATAACAAAACACAGATGAACTTTACGTTACTAACCAGCAAACGACATGAACAGTTTCAGTGCCTCTGCTAAGAGCAATGCTTCTACTATTTTTTATCAGCTTAGCTAAGAAAATAAATAAGATTGAATCCAGAATATATAGACACAAATTGGAAATTTTCACAAGACTGAGAATATTAATATTTCAAAATATTCATTCCTTCAAAGGCAAATGTTTACCAGTTCAATGCTGTTGTTAAGTGCTTCTTTTCTCAGCATCTCAGTTTCCTCAAGAGGAACATCAGGAACCACAAGCCCCTGCACACCAACATCTCTGATGCTGGACATGAACTTCCCCAACCCACGTTTAAGAATCGGGTTGTAATACGTAAACAGCGAAACCGGACAAGATAACTCTGGAAGAACCTGTACACCAAGTCCAACAACAAGAACACACATACACAATCAGAATACATACAAGGAATTTTAGATGATCTTTTTTTTCAGAAACAAAAGCTCACCTTATCTAACATGTCAAGAATGCTATCAAGGTTGGTCCCCTTCTCCAAAGACCTTGTCGCCGCAGCCTAAATAGAATAAAGCAAGATGATCAATACAAAAGCGAAAAACTTTTAGGACAGTAACAGCATAAAGGTTGCTTTTTTATTGATGGGTTTTTGCTGTAACCTGAATAACAGGTCCATCAGCTAAAGGGTCAGAGTAAGGAACACCCAATTCGATAATGTCGGAACCACAAGCGTCAAGAACTTTCAGTGCTTCAGCAGTGGTAGAGAGATCTGGATCACCGGCTGTGATGTAAGGTATGAATGCTACCTACGAACAAACAGTAAGATCAATAAACAAACATTTACTTATTCAGACATAAGCTGAGAAACAAAGAAAAAGACAGGGAAGAAAGTCTCTTACTTTGCCTTGTTTTTTGAGCTGGGTGAACGTATCGGCGAGACCGAGGGTGGGAGAAGAGGTGGAGAGGGCGGCGACGGGAGTCAATCTCTTGAAAGAGAGGGAGGAATCGGGAGAGGAATGGCGGATTCCGATTTGGGGTTTGGCGGAGTGGAGGAAGCAGACGCCGGATTTGAAAGCAATCGCCATTGTTCAGAAAAAGATAAATGGATACGACTGGGTTTTGAGGAAGGAAGGAAGAGAGTGTTATTATATAAAAACGCAGTCGCAGCGATTACCACGTTTGGGATATGGAAAGAGGTTGGTGGAATCTACCTGCCACGAGTTGTTGTTCCACTGCCTCAGCCGCCGTCACGTTACATTTGTATTAGTCTATTTTAGATCAAGAAAAACATATAATTATAACTGTATGTAATTATTAAGGGGGCTATTAGTCGATTAATTCTTAAAAAAAAATTAATAGTTGATGTATCGAATATAGAACTTATTGAATAATCTTTTCAAGCTTATATGTTGAAATATGTGTGAAAAATGTGATTGGATTAAAGTTTTACCATTCTTCTTATCATAGCACTATTTCAAGTCATATTACTATATCCAAAACTTATAGTCCTAAAAAGTTCTTATAGCGTACAGAACGGACTAGTTTATGCAAATGTCTTCAATGCGCCACACAACATGTGCAGAACTGTTAGTACAACTTGAAAAAAGAAGGAAAATCTCTGAAACAAAAGCAAAGAAATATTATCTTTAATATATTGAATATCAAATTCCAATACAAAATGTTAATTGTACAATTTATTCAAAGCTAATTGGAAAACCAAAGATAAAAAAACATGTAAAGTTCATAAGTGAGAAACAAACAACAGACGTAATCCAACATAATCACAGTAACATAGAGCTGGTAGACGATAAAATGCGAGAGTATAATTAATACAGAGAATAATATAATTATTAATGTATAATGGTACAAACTTCCCTCTCAATCTTCCTTCTCTTCTTCGCTGGATAATTCTCATCTTCTTCTCTTGTCTGCAAACAACAAACTCTCTTAGCTTACCATATATTTCATACTTTCTTTTTCAAAAGGAAAAACTCACCTCTTGGTATAACGAAGGTAAAGCCTGAATCCTTTTCGACCCATCAGCCAAGCGTTTCCGTAGCATATGGTTTTCACCAGCTGCAGAGTTCTCAGCAACCTATCCAACAAGTACAAGATGAGGCTTATTAAGAGGCCTTGGTTTGAGTGTGACCTCAGAGACTCATTATATGACGAGACAACACATATCTAGGTGTGGACATATAAACTAAACCGAAACAAACCAAATATAATCCTAGCAAAAATGTTTAAACCAAACTCTGAGCCACAAGTATACTACTCTATACTTTAATAATATAATGATTAAAAAAATGTAATCATATAATCTTAGTTGAATAACTATTTGTAGACATATTGTTTAAAGGTTTCTAGCCTAAAACCAAAAATAAAAACAAAACACTGCATCAGACTGAGTTGCAAATGATTTTATTTGATCATATTTTGTCTAAAACTAAAACCAATACATATACAAGTTGTAACTTTGTCCAAGGGATTACCTGTTTTCGGATGGCTACTGTTAATAGGTTTTGACATCCTGATGCGTAAACAAGTTCTAACTTTGGACACTGGATCACCAAACTCTCAGGTTGCAAATTGCTGCACAAGTTCAAATTCAAGTCCTTGAGCTCTGGGCAGTTTAAGAACAACGCCTGCATCAAAAGATCAAAACTATGAGAAGATGTGTTTCAGAGAAAACTTTTATCCAGTTCATTGATCTGCAACTGAATCGACCTTAGAACACTCTTTCTTGACTCGATCTTCGACGCCATTTCAGACACCTGTTGTTGTAAGGAAACAAGCTCATCAGCCTTCTTCGCCGACTTCTTTGATACCATCATACAACGAACACAGAGCTGGCTTCACCAGAGCTTTATACCCACACCCATCACCTCCTCAGGTACCTCTCTCTCTCAAATTCAACCTTCTTTGGTTGGTTGCAACTCTGAATCTGAATTTGACTGATTTAATTAACCTCCCAAGTGCTCCCAACCATCTCTAGCCACCTCAGCCTCTAACATCTCTCCACAGCTTAACTCTTTTCATCTCAACATCTCTCACATTAAAACACTGAACCTCCACACTCTTCAGCTCCGTTCTCTTCAAAGATCCGTCCCTCTTTTCCTTAGCCAACACTTCTCTCTTCTCCTCCACCACTTTCTCCATCCCACGAGTCCTCTCGCTACGTTCCGCAACCATCGTGCGAAACTTGTTCACATCTTTCTCCAAATCAGCCTTAACTTTCTCTAGAGCTTCCTTCTTCGAGGGACCTTTCCTCAACGCATCGAGCTTCGCCTCCATTCGGCGGCGACCTTCTCAGAATTCGAGATCGTTTCAGCGATCGTAACCTTCTCCGCTTCGAGTTTCCCCAAGAACTCCGAATCAAGATCGTTAACCGAATCGTCTTCCCGCGGATGAAATGGCAGTAGCTTCTGATCCCGAAGGAAGACATAGAGTTAGCATCCGGAGCCACCGAGGCGGGATTCGACGATAGATGCTGACGGAAGCGAGCGTACTGAACCAGCCAGTTAATCACGGCGAGGACGTTAGGCCAGTTGTGAGGCGAGTTCGGAGCGCGGAGGGTGGATTTGGTGAGCTTGAGCGGGCAGCTAAGCGATCTGAGGAAGAAGACGTCCCTCGTCCCATTTGCGATTATCGCAGTGGAAATCGACCGTGGAGAGGAGGAAAACTAGGGTTTCGGAGATGTCTTTGACGGGAGGGACGGGGTGGGCGCGGAGCGAGATCGGGGAGTTGTGAGACGCGAGGAAGGCGTTGATGGAGCGGATCGTCGAGGATTGGTGAGATCTGTCGGTGTGTATATCGGAGGCGCGGCTTGCCGACTGATGACGGGCGGCTGCTGGCGAAACTGGCGTCGGAGTCTCGTGAGTTGAAGAGTTGGCGCTGGTAATCTACCGAAGGTGGTGGTTGCGGTGGTGGTGCTCCGGAGAAACCGGCCGTTGTTTTTCTCTTTCCGGCGGCTCCGCCTCTCATCTCTTTGCTCTTCTCACTAATTGGAATCTATCGCGGGATGCCAGAATTTGGGACGAATTTGTGATTTTGAATTTTGAATTTAACCTAAAACTCCTTTGTTTCTCTTTTTTTCTTTTTAACACAAAACTCCTTTGTTTCTCATTGTTTTAAATAATTGAATGTGGGACACTATAATCTGGGGAAAATTAACAAAATAACCCTCAATTTTAAAACAACCCAAAAATCTCTAATTCAAAAACACACCACTTTAACCTTCAACTTCTATTTTTTTTTGTTCAACTCTTTTTTCGTTCAACCAACTTCTAGTTAAACACTAACAAATCTCATATTTTCATTCACCAAACCATTTCATTCTCTTCGATAGTCAACTGTTTAGTGTAGTTAGTTATATTTAACGGTTGATTTTTAATAAGGCTAAAATGGCATGGTCAACACAAATATGAGATTTTTTCCAATTTAAAAGTTGAGGATTAAAATTGTTTACTTAAAATATCTTAATTAAAATTGTTATTTTTTACAACAATTTTTGTTTTTCATATCGATTCTAATCACTAGCTTAATAAAATATTTTCAAATAAGCTTAGATATAATATTTTTAAAATGAATTAAAACTAAAAATTGTTTAAAAACTTAATTAAAAATACAATTATAATTAGAAGATGAGGCAAGTGAAAAGGCTGAAGGCAAATGAAAGGGATCTTACTGATTCCAGAACTGCTTAACTTTCTATACATCAGCCACCGGTGATCATACTTCTAACAACAACGTGTTTAGGATTTTACCTTCAACTTTTATGTTTTTATTTTTAGCATAAACACTTAATTATTTTTGTTATATCTGAATTTACATTATAATTGTATTTTTAATTAAGATTTTTGTTAATTTTTTTAGTTTTAATTCTTTTTAAAAATATTATATCTAAGCTTATTTGAACATATTTGATTAGGTTAGTCATTCTAATAAATATGAAAAACAACAATTTTTCATGTCAAAAAAAAAAAAAAACAACAATTATTAATTAAGATATTTTTAAATAAGCAATTTTAATCTTCAATTTTAAAATTAGAACAAAAATCTCATATTTGTGTTGACCAAGCCATTTTGGTTTTATTAAAAGTCAACCGTTAAATATAAACTAACGGCACTAAACAATTCACTTTGATTGAAATTGACTTTGATTAGACTGAAATGGTTTGGTCAATGAAAGTATAAGATTTATTTGTGTTTGTTAGGGTGTTAAAATTAAGTTTGTGAATTGAAATTTTTTTGCTTATTTTTGAAAGTTGAGGATTATTTTGTCAATTTTCCCTTATAATTTGACATGATTTTGAAACCAAATCGAAAGTTTTAAATATTTATGTTTCATCCCTCCTTACAGGTTACCGGTTTACCTGAACCAGTTAGTCACTCAGAAATACTAAATTTAGACATATATATAAAAGTGTGCAAAAAAAAAGAAGAAGACAAAATCTTTTAAGGTCTGTGTAATAATAATTTCAACTAAGACCATATCCAATCAATTTTATACTATAAATTATTTTAAAAATAAGTGTTGTTCCAATATATGCATATATAATAGAATTCTTTTATTTTTTTGTTTTTAATATTATTTTCACCTCTGTATTTAGAAGTAAAAAATAGCATTCTTCTATATTTTCTTTATAAATAGATTTTTTTTCTTTATATAGTATAAATTGTAGCAAATTCACATCTATTTTTGAAAAGAAGAGTTGTAGATGCTCTAACATCTCCAGCTAAAAGTAAAAAACTGTATTGAAAATTAAACCATGATTTCATCAAATAAATTTTGAAATACAATTGAATAAAAAGAGGGACTAATGAAAATGAAAGAGTTTTTTTTTTTGAAACACTAAAGAGTTTTCTTATTATCAAAGTTCTAATCAGAATTCAAATCGGAATTGCTTCGAGTACTATTGCAGGCGATCAAAATGCGATCCACTGTAGTTTTCATTGAAGTACCAATAAAAACTGATTTGTGGACTGAGAGACCAGACCACACTGCAACTTGATCATACTCGAAATGTCTCAAAAGTTTGGAACATAATTTTCATACATTACTGGTAACTTAGTAAAACAAAAACACAATCAATGAAGCGTTCTGCAAATGTTTTTCTTTGTGTTTCAAAGAAGAGCAGATTTGAGAGACTTTGTGAGACTCTCAAGCTCCTTGAGCCCTTCCGTTGGCGACTTAGCATCTCCCAAAAGCCTCACCATTGCACTGCCTACAATCACTCCATCAGCTCCCCATCCAGCTATCTGTACACACAATTATAAGAAGAAGAAGAAAAATTGTCAAACAACAAACAAGCATACAACTTAAGAGACATTATAGGAAGCATCCTTTTGTGAGGTGTAGGACCTGTTTCACATGCTCAGGCTTTGATATTCCAAAACCGACAGCCACTGGCTTGTCTGTTGCCTGCATTGAGTTAAAGGCCAAACATTTTAACATCATTTCAAGATAACAATAAAACAGTAATATATGTGTTATTTATCATACCTCTTTGATATCCTTCAAGAGCGACTGGACCTTCCCGCTTACAGATGCACGTGCACCCGTCACTCCAATTGAGCTCACCTGTCAAGTCCAATAGCAAGGCCAATACATTTTCAGACATAAAACACATGTGAAGATCTGGAAAGAAAGAAAGATACACAAAGAGGGATCTTACAAGGTAAATAAATCCTTCTGATGCGTCAACAATTCTCTTCATTCTCTCTGTTGGTGTTGTTGGTGTAGTGAGTAGGACCTTCATTACAAAACATGAATGAACATTACGTTACTAACCAGAAAAAAAACATGTACAGTCTCAGTGCCTCTGCTAAGAACAATGCTTCTCCTAATTCTAATATATGGACACAAACTGGAATTTTCACTGATATCTTGTGATATGCTGCTACTGACAAGACTGAGAATATTAATATTTCAAAATATTCATTCCTTCAAAGGCAAATGTTTACCAGTTCAATGCTGTTGTTAAGTGCTTCTTTTCTCAGAAACTCAGTTTCCTCAAGAGGAACATCTGGAACAACAAGCCCCTGCACACCGACATCTCTGATGCTGGACATGAACTTCCCCAACCCACGTTTAAGAATCGGGTTGTAATACGTGAACAGCGAAACAGGACAAGATAACTCTGGAAGAACCTGCACACCAAGTCCAACAACAAGAACACACAGATACGCATCAGAATACATAACAAAGGAAGTTTGGAAGATCTTTGCTTCAAAAACTAAAACCTCACCTTATCCAACATGTCAAGAATGCTATCAAGGTTGGTACCCTTCTCCAAAGACCTTGTCGCCGCAGCCTAAATAGGATAGATTACGAGATGATCAATACAAAAGTGAAAAGCTTTAGGACAGTAACAGCATAAAGGTTGGATTTTTATTGGTGGGTTTTGTTGTAACCTGAATAACAGGTCCATCAGCTAAAGGGTCAGAGTAAGGAACACCAAGTTCGATAATGTCGGAACCACAAGCGTCAAGAACTTTCAATGCTTCCGCGGTGGTAGAGAGATCTGGATCACCAGCTGTGATGTACGGTATGAATGCTACCTTCACACACATAGACAAACGCGTAAGATCAATACAAACGCTACGAGTAGGATTGAGATTTTCAGATAAAGTCTCTTACTTTGCCTTGTTTTTGAGCTCCTTGAAAGTATCGGCGAGACCGAGGGTGGGGAAGAGGTGGAGAGGGCAGCGATGGGAGCCAATCTCTTGAAAGAGAGGAGGAATCGGGAGAAGAGTGGCGGATTCCGATTTGGGGTTTTGGGAGTGGAGGAAGCAGACGCCCGATTTGAAAGCAATCGCCATTGAAAGAGAGATTATGGATACGACTGGATTTGAGGAAGGAAGGAAGAGTGTTATTATATAAACCGCAGTCGCAGCGATTCCACGTTGGGATAATATGGAAAGAGGTTGGTGGAATCTACCTGCCACGAGTTGTTCAATGTTCAATGCCTCAGCCGCCGTCACGTTACATTTGTATTAGTCTATTTTAGATCAAGAAAACATATAATTATAACTGTATGTAATTATTAAGGGGCTATTAGTCGATTAATTCTTAAAAAATTAATAGTTGATGTATCGAATATAGAACTTATTGAATAATCTTTTCAAGCTTATATGTTGAAATATGTGTGAAAATGTGATTGGATTAAAGTTTTACCATTCTTCTTATCATAGCACTATTTCAAGTCATATTACTATATCCAAAACTTATAGTCCTAAAAGTTCTTATAGCGTACAGAACGGACTAGTTTATGCAAATGTTTTCAATGTACCACACAACATGTGCAGAACTGTTAGTACAACTTGAAAAAGAAGGAAAATCTCTGAAACAAAAGCAAAGAAATATTATCTTTAATATATTGAATATCAAATTCCAATACAAAATGTTAATTGTACAATTTATTCAAAGCTAATTGGAAAACCAAAGATAAAAAAACATGTAAAGTTCATAAGTGAGAAACAAACAACAGACGTAATCCAACATAATCACAGTAACATAGAGCTGGTAGACGATAAAATGCGAGAGTATAATTAATACAGAGAATAATATAATTATTAATGTATAATGGTACAAACTTCCCTCTCAATCTTCCTTCTCTTCTTCGCTGGATAATTCTCATCTTCTTCTCTTGTCTGCAAACAACAAACTCTCTTAGCTTACCATATATTTCATACTTTCTTTTTCAAAAGGAAAAACTCACCTCTTGGTATAACGAAGGTAAAGCCTGAATCCTTTTCGACCCATCAGCCAAGCGTTTCCGTAGCATATGGTTTTCACCAGCTGCAGAGTTCTCAGCAACCTATCCAACAAGTACAAGATGAGGCTTATTAAGAGGCCTTGGTTTGAGTGTGACCTCAGAGACTCATTATATGACGAGACAACACATATCTAGGTGTGGACATATAAACTAAACCGAAACAAACCAAATATAATCCTAGCAAAAATGTTTAAACCAAACTCTGAGCCACAAGTATACTACTCTATACTTTAATAATATAATGATTAAAAAAATGTAATCATATAATCTTAGTTGAATAACTATTTGTAGACATATTGTTTAAAGGTTTCTAGCCTAAAACCAAAAATAAAAACAAAACACTGCATCAGACTGAGTTGCAAATGATTTTATTTGATCATATTTTGTCTAAAACTAAAACCAATACATATACAAGTTGTAACTTTGTCCAAGGGATTACCTGTTTTCGGATGGCTACTGTTAATAGGTTTTGACATCCTGATGCGTAAACAAGTTCTAACTTTGGACACTGGATCACCAAACTCTCAGGTTGCAAATTGCTGCACAAGTTCAAATTCAAGTCCTTGAGCTCTGGGCAGTTTAAGAACAACGCCTGCATCAAAAGATCAAAACTATGAGAAGATGTGTTTCAGAGAAAACTTTTATCCAGTTCATGGGTGAGGAATCTCACGTCCAAACTGGAGCATCCCCACAAGCTGAGTTTCTTCAGCCGTTTATGTTTAATAAACATCTTCTGATTGTAGCCTGATGTCTTTTGCAGAGTCGACGGATTATCTGAATTGGGATCAGATACGGTCATGCCACAGTCCATCAGCTCAAGAAGAGGCAGTTGTGCAGTAGCAAACTGAATGCCGCCTGCAAGAATATTCATTGTAGATGAAATGAGAAACCAGAGAATAACACATGAATTAAGATATATTGCAAACCAAAGATCAAGAATTTACTTGAAGTAATGTTGGGACAAAGAGCAACAAGTAATTTTGAGAGTGTATCAGGTAAAACATCGCAAATCATCCCCAGGCCAGTATCAGTAATGCTGGAACTAAAATCAACAAACAAACAAAAACATATCTCAACATACGCTCGTCATGTGAATAAACCACTAGTTATATTATATAAATATGATATATTGAGCAGGAACAAAACATACCCACTCAAATCAAGCAGCTCAAGGTTTGTGTAACTTGAAGAAATGGCAGCTACAGATGCATCAGTGATATCTATTCCAAGAACTAGCGAGAGCATTCTCAAACACCTGTACAATAAGGAACCTGATATTAATTCTTCAGAAACTACTGTTCTCTCAGTGGAACTGGACTAAAATTCCCATAGAATGGTGGAATTTAAAATGTGCGCAAAATTGATTTTTCCAAACAAAATTAAGACTGGAAACAGCGAAAATAGACAAACCTGAAATTCACAGCAGTAAGGGCAAGTACAACAGTATGTGATAGTTTCATAGAGGCTATGTGAATGTTCTGCAATCTAGTGCAAGTCCTTCCCAAACCATCAACCATTGTTACAAGATCAGTTGAATCATCTTCTTGGCGAGAAAACTCAAGTGATAATTCTATCAGATTTGGACAGTTGAAGATCTGACAAAATGTTATTCAGTTTAGATATACAAATCATCTTCCCAAACACTGGACGAGGGGTAACAAAGGAAATTCAAATTACCATCTTCGAGAGAGAGTGAAGATCTGCAAGCCAGAGAGTGGAGAGGCTTGATGAAGTAAGGGCAAATCCTCCCAAGTTGGAACACCCTTCCATCTTAAGGCTTGTAAGTCCACGTTTATTAGAAACAAAGCGACCCAGCTCATCCCTAAAGATACATCAACAAAAAAAAGGACAATTAAAAACATATCCAGAGAAGAGCAAACAACTATTTTAAATAAATCAAAACCATAAATCCTCGAAGAAGCAAGTCTAGAAGCGAAATAACTGCTTATTACAAATGAAATTATAGCAAACACCACCAAAATCTCAATATTCTGACTGCAGCATAGAGATTAAGTGTCCTAGTCGAGTGTAGAATAGCAAATAAGACGCTAAAGACAGATTCATAGAGGAGCAAACAGCTGTCTTAAATCGATCAAAACCACAAATCAAATCAGAAGCAAGTCTTTTTTTTTTTGCTCAAAGAAGCAAGTTTACTGCATCAAATGCGAAATGACTGCTTAGTATAGAGGAACTGATAGCAAACATCACCTAGACTCTGTATATACATGGCATGAACCCACAATTTCCATTTTCTGACTGCAGAATAGAGATGAAGTGGCCTAATCCTAGTGTAGCATAGCATACAAGACAATCAAAAACAGGTTCGTAGAAGAGCAAACAACTGTTTTAAACCGATCAAAACAATAAATCAAGTCAGAAGCAAGTCTATGATGTATATATCACATGCAAAATGACTGCCTTGTACATATGAATATACAACAAACAGATCCAACAGTCTCTACATTCATGTCATCATCTACTGCAGCAAGATCTTACCCAGAAATCCTATTGACAGCTTCACCACAAGTTGAAATCTCCAAAACCTCCAGATTAGGACAAGAAAAAGCAATGCAGGCCAGAGTCGTGGCGTCAAAATCACTGCAAACAACAATCAATTGCTTTTTAATTATTCATTATATTATCAAAATTTAGTAAACCGTGAGATCAATAACCAATCACAGATCTAAGTTAGATCCAATCACCTCTCGAGTTTAAGAGTCAGCGTAACAAGTCCAGGACACTTTTGCAACAACGATCCAACGTAACCGATCTGAGCCCTCTTCGGAACCCTAATCTTCAGCTCCTCCGCCGCTTTCCACATCTTCCTCGCGGTCTCTCTCCACCCTCTACAAACCCTAGCCGCCATCAGCAGCCCCGACGGAGGCAGCCTCTTGAGCACCTCCCACAGAGCCGCCGCGTGAAACCTCCCCGGCTGCACGATCTCCGTGTCCAGACTCAGATCCGTCGGATCATCGTGCGTCTCGTCATCACGCGCGTCGTCGTCGAAAGACAACGCGCGGCGGAGGTTGGTGAAGGACTGGCGCAGCGGCGCGGAGGATAGGGATACGACGGCGGATCGGGTGGAGGAAGCCGCGGCGGAGACGGAGGTCACCGGTTCCGGAGCTATCGGAGTGCTGGGGACGTCGAGAGGGGGGAGATGGCAGACGTGGCCTTTCTTCGGCTGGCCGCATCGTCCGCAGCTGTAACTCCCGCGGTTTTTCCTCGCTCGCTGAGATTTGAGGGCCGCTGAGATCGCCGCGTTGGCGGTGGCGGGAGGGATATGCGGCTGAGGCTGCATCGTTGAGAGAGAGAGAGAGAGTGGGAGAGATTGAGAGATCTGGGAGTGTGATTAGATTAGATGAGATGAGATAAAAGGAGGGAAGGTAGCGGCGGGAGATGAAATGGTGTTTTCGCGCGAGTGCACAGTTGTAGCCAAATTGTTAAAACTTTATAAAAATTTTAACTTAGCCGCTCAGCTAGAGAGAGAGAGAGAGGGAGAGATTGAGAGATCTGGGAGTGTGATTAGATTAGATGAGATGAGATAAAAGGAGGGAAGGTAGCGGCGGGAGATGAAATGGTGTTTTCGCGCGAGTGCACAGTTGTAGCCAAATTGTTAAAACTTTATAAAAATTTTAACTTAGCCGCTCAGCTAGAGAGAGAGAGAGAGAGAGGGGGAGGGAGCGTGAAGGCTAGGGTGTTAAATGACGGATTTGCCCCCCCTGGGTTTTTGGTCATACGGCACGTGACGCGATGTGTCCTTTTGGAGACGTTGGGGTTGGATCCACTGTGTGAAATTAGTTGACTATTTATTTGTTTTTTGTAATCAGGAGAAGATTCTCTCTTTAAAAACGAATTAATTACTACTTTTGAGTTTTGAGTGAAAGTAAAGACAATATTAGTTTTCCAGTCGTGGCGTGATATGCTAATAAATATGTTTAGATTGCATTAATTCAATGTTGATTGGATATTTTTTTTATTATGGTAAGAAATCGGATTTGCTGTTCAGAATATTAATGGTATTGTTTGAAAGAAAATAAGATATGTAGACAATATTTTTTTGCGGTCAAATGTATAGTAGTCATTATGGGCAGATTTTTTACTACTAGTAGTGTTTTGTGTATAGTATTTTTGGGTAGGATGTGTTTATTTATATATTACAATAAAACAAATAGTTATATGGCAAAACTAATTCTCAACATTAAACCCAAAAAACATAACTCTAATTCTAGACAATCTAACTCAAAGGATCATGTATCTTTAAATTACTCTATAAAATTTTATTTTTTATTTTTCTTACTTAAAAACTATTTTTGTGACAAAAAACTTATTTTGTGATTTAATAAAATATTTCTCTATTTTCTACAAAGATTATAAAACGAGGCTTATTTTATACGACCACAAGTCCAGATGCTGCTTGAAATCGTATATTTTATTCAACTAGGACTAGTTAGACGTTTGGAGAGCCCAAATTACAATGCCACAAGTACTGATTCATCGATTTTAGAGCTCTTAACAATATCACTTTTCAAAATAGTTATAACTTTTATAACTCTCCTAGGAGTCTAGGACTGATCGTTCGAGCTAGAGGAACACTATTGCAGGCAGTTAAGTGATCTCCACGAGATTCGATACCAGTAAAATGTAAACATTGGCTAAATCAACTCTAGACGTACGAAATCGTCCATTTTATTCAACCAGGGGGTGCTGGCCAAAAGCCTTGTATACAGCCACCACTACGATGGAACAAAAATTGAAAACATTCAGTTTTAGAGCTCTTGTCAAAAATCACTTTCAGAGAATATATGGTCGTGTAGGTTAAACGATCAAACAGTATTGCAAGACGGTTATGACATCTCCACGCGATATAAATTAAAAACGTTGGCTAAAAGTAACTCGAGCACTCTCGACCAAAACAATTTCTTCACGGATAATGTTCTCCTGCAAACATGCATGTCAAATAATATCACACACAAGTTATATAACAGATGATTATAGTGTGAGCTATGCTTTCTTTGACTAGTAATATGGCATGGAAGGGTATTAGTTGGACCAGCTTTGCTTGGTCTCAATACGGTATGAGCTAATGCATTGACACCCTAAGTACGGTATGAGCTAAGGCATTGCATGTCTTTTCTAGGTTTAGAATAATACAGAGGAAACTGGTGAATACCTTATCAGGGAGCTCCAATGTTGTAAACCCGATCTTGCAACCTTGCCTAGACAGCTGTTTTAGCCTCAAGACTTGCCTTTCCCTGAAAGTAAATTGGGAACATCCATTTTTATTGATGCTGCAAAACAGTGAAACAACATGGAAATGAAACAAACCTCAGAGGATTCTTTGCGGATCTTCCTGGTTGGAGTCCTCATAGTGACAAACTCCTCAGCTGCTGTGGGTGAACACCCACCGTAGGCCAAAGTCAGCCTTAGTTAAGCCAGCTTTTACTGCAACTCCAAATCCCTACCACATTGAAAGAAAAGGAGAGAATCGTTTTAAATCAAACATATATTTACGTGTTTGTTTTTTCGTTCAGAGAAGATGAACCATGTTTGATATTGAAACCTGGATGATTTCTGGTGAGTCCTCTCCACACATGTGAACACCGAGAACTTTGTTGGAGTTTGCACAGACGATGAGTTTCATAAACACCGGTCTGGAAGTCCTGAAAGCGCCGCCTTTAATGGCTTGAAGTTTGAAGTGAAAACATCAATGTCCCCATACTGTTCAATGGCCTGCAATGCAAACACGTCCCTTAGCATTTATAAACAGCGACATACACCATAAACCACGTTTTCCACAATGTGTTCTGTTTACCTGCTCTTCAGTTAGACCAACTGTTCCAATAGGTGGCTGGGAGAAAACGGCGCAGGGAACAGCACTAGTTGAATAGAGAAACACAGAAAGATTAAAAGCCATCAGAGACAACAGATAACAGTTGTTTAGTGTTCTCACTGATCACCAGAATATCAAAAGTTAACACTGGTCAAGATTGTAATGTTACCTATGATCAGGCTTTGTTGGATCATTTTGGAACAAGGTTTTCGCCAATGCCATTCCCTCCATCAAGGCGACTGGAGTCAGATTGATCCGGTCAGTGACGTCCCCAACAGCCCAGATGGAAGGAACAGATGTCCTTGAATATTCATCAACCTTGCCAAACAAAGTGGCAACAAGGAGCACAAATACACATCATATAACCAGGCATAAAAATGAGAACTTAACCATTAGATCATACCTCTATTGCTCCATTTTTTGCCAATTTTACACCAACATTCTCCAACCCTAAGTTCTGTTATAACAGCAGACATTGCACCATGATTAAAATCATAGCTTAAATTTGAAGTCATAAACAAGGGGCTGCAATGTATAGTCTATCTTCGATGTTTATAAAAGCAATGAACTTTGCTAACAGTTTCTTCATTTTATAAACACCCTTTAAGCTAAACCACACTATACCTTAGTATTAGGCTTGCGACCAGTTGCAAACATAACATGCGAAAACCCATCAACAGTTCCCTTGCTGGTCTTCAGAGACAACGAGCCGTCTCCAGCTTTGATGATGGCTTCAGGTGATTCCTCTGTGTGGAACTCAATGCCTCTCAAAGACATCTGCTCTCCAACAAAATCCCTAACCTATCAAAAACGAACAACAATTAAGATTAGAAAATAGCCAAAAGAATAGCCAAATTCATTCTGAAAGCTACTCACATCTTCATCAAACCCCCTCAGCACCTTCTTTTGCCTTATAAAAACATGAACTTCACTGTTAAGACCATTAAAGATGCCCGCAAACTCCAGGGCGATGTAGCCACCACCAACGATAGCAATCTTCTTGGGCTTAGAAGGCAAATCAAGAGCAGCATCTGAATCAATTGCATACTCTCTTCCTGGAATGTCAGGAATGAAGGGACGTCCACCAACTGCAATCAGAATATTCCTCGAAGTGTAGATTTTCCCATCTACATCAATAGTATGCGGGTCTATAACCTACACACAAAGACAAAATCAAACTCAAAATCCATTTAAAAAAAAACTTATATATAAAACTCTGAGCTTGAGCCTACCTTTCCACGGCCTTCGATCAACTTCACATTAGCATTGTTGAGTATGTTCTTGTAAATACCAGTCAGGCGCTGCAGCTCAGACGGAGGCAGCCTCTTGAGCACCTCCCAGAGAGCCACCGCGTGAAACCTCCCCGGCTGAACGATCTCCGTATCCAAATTCAGATCCGTCAGATCCGTCGGATCGGGCTCGTCACGCGCGTCCACGTCGTCGTCGAAAGACAACGCGCGGCGCAGGTTGGTGAAGGACTGACGCAGCGGCGCGGAGGATAGGGACACGACGGTCGAGCGGGTGGAGGACGCCGCGGCGGCGATGGAGGTCACCGGCTCGGGAGCGATCGGGGTGCTGGGGACGTCGAGAGAGGAGATGGCAGACGTGGCCTTTCTTGGGCTGGCCGCATCGTCCGCAACTGTAACTCCCGCGGTTTTCTCGATCGTTGAGATTTAAGGGCCTCTGAGATCGCTGCGTTGGCGGTGGCTGGAGGTATATGCGGCTGAGGCTGCATCGTTGTTAGAGAGAGAGAGAGAGATTTGGAGTGATGAGATTAGATTCGAGAGGGAGAAAGATGATAAAAGGAGGAAGGTGCGGCGGGAGATGAAATGGTGTTTTCGCGCGAGTACACAGTAGCCAAATATAAAACTTTTGCCGCTCAGCTAGAAAGAAGGAGCGTGAAGGCTAGTGTGAGGGTTGTTAAATGACTGATTTGCCCCTTTGGGTTTGTTCAAACGGCACGTGATTTGATGTCCTTTTGTAGACGTTGGGGTTGGATCCCCTGTGTGAAAATAGTTGACTATTTATTTTGTTTTTTGTAAGGGAGAAGATTCTCTCTTTGAAAACGAATTAATTACTGGTTATAGTGAAAGTAAAGACAAGATTTGTTTATTAATCGTGTCGTGATATGCTAATAAATATGTTTAGATTGCATTAATTCAATGTAATTGGACTTTTTTTATTATGGTAAGAAATCCGATTGCTGTTCAAAATATATTAACGGTATTTTGTTGGAATAAAAATAGTGATTCCTAGTTGATTTTTTACTATATTTAATTGTGATTTTTAACTATTTTTAGTTACGACTAAGTATAGCAAAATGTTAATCTTATAATGTTTGTATTTGTCTAGATATTTAACTTCAAACTTGTAAACAAGATATTTCTCTCTAGATAAGCTGTAATTGTGTATTTGTATTACAAAATGTTTTCTTTACAATTAATTGTTTCCATACAAAAAATAAATAAAAATATAAAAAAAATGCGTCTATACAGTTAATTGTTCGTGTTATGAACAATGTGGATTGCCATTAACCAAGACAAAAAGAGATGGTACTATCGGTCACGTGAACCATAGCGTGTCGAAGAGGAGAGAGAGACGAGGAAGAGAGAGGCGGCTTAGAGAGAAAAACCATCTTTCTTTTCCTATTAGATGTTATCTTTTCTTTTATGTATTTAGTAGATTTCTATTTCATGTAGGATTAGGATAAATACTCTTTCCATTTATCTCTATCTTGTAATCCTATATAAGGAACCCCTTTTGATGATTAATAATACACACGAAATATTCAGTCTCAAACCCTTCGTTTACACCGTCGCGTTATCAGCGCGATAGACTCCAAAACCCGAGACAAACCTAACCTAAAATCGGTCACACATAAACCTAATCCGGCGTAACTTAAAATCAATCTATCTCTCAAACCCCGAGGAAACAGACGACGAGCCACATATCAAATTGAAGCTCTGGACGAGACGAATCTATCAGCGAAAACCGTTCGTCAATCCGATTTCAGACGCGCCCACACTCGTAGAAACAATAGACGGCGCTTGGTCTTTGGAACCCTAATCGAAGAACCCTAATTCGTTCTTGATTCCGTTCCAGGCATTACCGTCTCAGCTTCATCCCGATCTCAGCTCAGACGAACCCTTGAACTCAATCCTGTCTCGTTCCGTCTGCGCACCATTTCGATCCGCGATCAGCCTCAACCCGTTCGCGAGACAACCAAGCGATCGCGACCTAACAAACCTAACCCGATCGCATCCTCTCAGCTCGCGATCCCAACCAGCTCGGCGTCCGTTCGAGTTCATCTTGGTGGTGCGGTTTCTACAATCTGCAAAACAAAGATAATCCTAATTCGAGAACATGAATTGAACATGGTTGTTTTGTAAAGATTGAAACCCCAAAATCAGAACTCTAAAGATGAAAGCCATAGGAAAATAGATCAAACCCTAAAGATTAAATCGAGACTCGAATAAGTCTGATCCCCTAAACCATAATTCGAGATTGATCCATTGATCAATTAAAATCGAGCCATAAAGGTTTTGAATCTCAATTCAAATCCCTTGATCAAAGATCAAAGTTTTGAAATCCCCTAAAACCCTAATTAGAAAATCGGTTTTAAAATTTGATTTGAAACTTGAGTGTTTTGATTGATCACCTAGAGCTGTAATTAGGATTGTTTCAAAACTTGAATCGAATCTTGTTTAAACTGAAACCCTAATTTGAAGTAAAGATCCTAAGGCCTTGAAACCCTTAATCGGTCACTTGAATGTTTTAAAACCTAATCTCGATTTTAAAATTCTAAAGGCCTTGAAACCTTAATCTTATTTTGCTAAATCGATTTCTACTAAAGTTTAAATTAAAACCCTATATTTTATAAAGTAGAATCCAATTGATTAAGGTTGCTTGCAAAATGAGAGTTAGGTTGCTAGATTACTTGATACTAAAATCTAGTTGAATATTACCAAACCTTGAAATTAGTAAACCTAATAGAGATGCAACTATGCAATAGGATTATATACATTTAGATTAATAATCCCTATTGTATATAGCCGTATGGCCTAATACATTGTACACACTTGGCCTTGTGCCCTTGATTGATTAAAAGCCGTGTGGCAGTGTACATCTAAGAGGCGAGTGGCCTAGCATCCGGATAGTCATATGACCCGAACGCATCATGATCCGATCCTTAAGATCGTTGTATCACATAATAATCGTGAAAGTCTAAGGCAAAGCCAGATGGCCTTATATCGGATTGATATATAAACGGATTGTATCATGAACCAATCTCTAGGATTGTTGTATCACACTAACATGGCAGTGTGACCTAATTGGCACCATGATCGATTGTTTTCATAGATCGTAAGACTTGTTTGTGGCGAGCTTGATAAATACCATGCGTACATGATCACATTGTGAACCTAAATTTTAAATGACAATGTGACTCGATATCGAAAAGGGACTTGGTGATACAATCACCAAGGACAACAATGAGAATGAAGGGCTATAAGCATTATATTCCATCATCTCAATGAAGGTCTAAAAGATCAGTACATCACTATAGAAAATCCACTAGACTTTTGGGATGCTTTACAGCATAGAAATTACCACCAAAAAGCGGTGTTGCTTCCAAAGGCTAGAAATGACTAGAAGAATCTAAGATTATTGGATTACAAAGTCATGGATGAGTACAACTCATCTTGTTTAAGACATCTCGATCTGAGACTTTGTGGTGAAGTAGTAACCAAGGAAGAGTTACTAGAGAAATCTTATTCCACATTCCATGTCGAAAGTCATACTGTAACAACAGTATAGAATAAAGGCTTCGCCACTTATACGATCTGATTTTCAAAAGGACCAAATTTCGATCACGATTAGTCTTATTGCTTTATGATTGCATTCGTGTTTACTTTAACCTAAGGATCATTCACGATTTATATGGAATTGGTTTTAAGTTTATTAAATCTTGCCTGATCTTACTTAAACATATGGATGTTTTAAAGAGTTGCCTAAAGGGCATAAAACCAAGTAAGAAATCATGAATGGTATAGAAAGCCTAGTAGGAAACTATGGCTAAGGCATTTGCCTATAAGGCATTATATACACCCAAAGAAATGTGGTCCATTGAAGTTATAATGAATGGTTTCCAAATAAGAAACAATGGGCAAGAAAGGTAACAAAGTTCCTTCAGATCTTTAAGAATAAAAGCGCTAAGACCTTTGAAAGAAAGTGGTCAAGACTATACCGATGATCTCTTGATTTATACTATGCTAAGGATCAGTATGATAAGAGGCAAAGATGTGGTGACCATATTGAGAAACACCACAAAATTTTACATGGCATGATAGGATTAGCCATCCTAGTATAGAACTTAATGCAAAAGATCAATATTGAAAAGGCCGAGTTATCCCAGTAAAGATCTCCGTTGTGAAACATGTACATAGGGAAACTCATTAGGCTTAATTATCCCAAAGCACCACGACCTTATAGTATGGTCATGAGGGGAGAGGATAAACCCATGATCAATACTACAAGTTCGTAATTGTGGTCTAAACACCATGATATATGGCTCGGCCATTACTAGACCATAAAGGGCCATTACCGGACAGAGAGGCCATGATACAAACAGCCAAACCAAAGAGGACATCACCTATAAACAGCAGCCACGACTTGGCCATGACTTGCGT
Source organism: Brassica carinata (assembly GCA_016771965.1). Classification (NCBI taxonomy): domain Eukaryota; kingdom Viridiplantae; phylum Streptophyta; class Magnoliopsida; order Brassicales; family Brassicaceae; genus Brassica; species Brassica carinata. The sequence goes on along the minus strand of CM028687.1, from coordinate 1,096,541 downwards.
GACTTGTCTGAATAGTGCAGGTTTGTCGCACGATCCATTGACCAAAACCGAAGAGACCATGAGACGGATGCGGCATAAAGGCCATAACCAGCGGAAAGGCCATTACCTATAAAGGTTCGCCATTACCTATATGCTTGGGGACATTATGAATATACATGTACGGAATGATAATAAGCATCAGGCCATATAAGTGAGCATAGATATTCCCATCTAAAGAATGAATACGGGTCATTAAAACCGGACAAACCATCTTAAGAGATTCGAGATAAAACCACCACATATATATGTGCCGTTTAAGATGGAACCTCAGAAGAGGATTGGGAATATATGTTGGATAGGAGTATTACTTTCTCCCGAATTCAAAGAAAGCTTGAGCAAAACATGGGTGATTAAAATAGTGGCCAAGTACAGTTGCATGATCAAATGGATCCACTATCCAAACATTAAAGGAGAAATATTATAAGCTGGATAAAGAAAGAGTAAAGGAATGATAAGAATGGTTTTAACCATCATTGTCTTGGCAAGATCCTCGGACTATACATTATGATATAAGACGTCCAAAGAAAGATAATATAAAGATAGCCAATTGAGAAGCTAATCGAAATGCCGACATGACCGAAAAAGAATGACTAACCAGCTTAGCACCAAACGAAATTTAAAGTCCTAGAAGAGACATAATCAAGTTGCTATAGAGTATATGCAAGATAGACCAAGTGTTCCATAAGAGTAAAGAAACTTCGGATAGAAAGAAAAGGTGCATAGACGGATCCAAAGTCATGATAAGAGAAACCATACTAGACATAGAGATAAAGGCTGGCCAGCTACACATTTAAGGTACCAAACCAAGTAGTCTTGGGGCGTAAAGCTGCAGGTAACAAAGGTCCTGGATAATGAAATCTCAAAGTGATCAGATCATGTCCGGAACATAGTGGAATCACATGAAAGTGTCGACACACATTTGTATAAAGATACATAAGAGAATAGCACTTGAACATAAGCGAGGATCATGTACCCACGAATGAGTACTCATCATACAATCATAGAATCATAAAGATTATAAAGAATAGAAAGATAAACGTGGAGGTTCAAAGTATCTAAAGAGAGATGGCGTATTGGCCATGTACATATCTGAAACGCCATCCGATAAACCCGATGAAATAGATGGATCTTGTGAGATAAAGAAACCGTGAGAGACACACACATGATCACGTGGCCTAGAGTGTCTATGTCTTCATATTAACAGCATTGGATCATAGCTTGTTTACACAAGGTACTCACAGAGATCAAAGGAACAAATTATAAGGAGATGAACTCCTATGTGGTGATTCTTTGCTCTGATTTTCGATATTAAACCAAGTCGGTCATAAGAAAGAAAATAGATACACTAAATGTAGTAAGCAGCATATGGATCACTGGATAAGATAAGATAAGAGAACAGCTTTGTTCCTAAGCTGATTCATGGACTGGAGCAAAAGCAATGCATAAAGTATATAAAAGAAATTGATCACACATGATCATTGATCTTGGAGTTGTGTAAAAGACAATCCAATAACAGTCCATATACATATGAGAATTTATAAAGAAATTCCTTGTGCTTATACTAAACCTAAAAGAGGTTAGAAGAATGATACAAAACATATCGTAGGCGTCCAGCACATTGGCTGAGGCGTCGGTCCTTCAAACTAGAGGCGTCCGACTACTGTCCGTCGAGGCGTCCAGCTCTTCAGCAAGAGCGTCCAGATTTTCTGAACCGTCGGCTTTAGACCTAAAAGCGTCTGGCCCTTCTTCTTGGTCGGCCTAATAGAAACTAAAGATCAACCATCAGGTTGCAATCCGACATTAGATCCCTTAAGGATCCAGCATAGCATAATGGTCTGCTGTATGAACTCCATAAAGCTTTGTCATAAGATTAAAAGGAGACATATAATCTGTCGGATACCAAAGAAGTATTGTAGCCCATAAAGCTTATGAGATCTATGACCTAAGGTCATTAAGATATGAACATAAGGAATAAGACATTACTTAAAGCAAAGAAATTGATGTCCACATGTGAGATACATGAGAGTGTGTTGGCCGAAGAGCCATGATAAGAGATTATAAAACCTCAAAGCAATAATCATTGAACACTCATAAGATTAATAAGTGGACATGTATGGGCGTGGTCTATGAACTGGACATTGATCGACCAGATTGAAACATGGCATAATGGTTATCATAGTTAACCAAAAGTAAAGAGTATAGAAGTAGATGATCACGTCCCGAATCATGAATACATGCAAACACGTTTTGCAAAGACCAACATGTGATTCAGGACAATGTGGTTCACATTGCTTAACACATGCTTTAAACGGGACACTCGTGTCAAGGACATGAAAGCGACCTAAGAGGTCTTAATTACGGTCGCATAATGGCCGGCGATTACTCCTTCTACCGACAGGGATAGATCACATCAAGATCCGTGGTATGTATAACCTACACCGAGTTCACATCGGGGAGTAGTGTGTGTTGTACTCTTTTCCTTCATCATGGTTTTGTCCCAAGGGTTTTGATAAGGTTTTAATGAGGCAACATTAAGCGTACTATCATATGGTTATGGCATCCAAGGAGGAGTGTTATGAACAATGTGAATTGCCATTAACCAAGACAAGAAGAGATGGCCTATCGAGGGCGCGACCAAGCCAACCACGGCCGTGTCAGAGGAGAGAGAGAGAGAAAAGGAAACCATCTTTCCTTTTTCCTATTAGATGTTATCTTTCCTTTTATGTATTTAGTAGATTTCTATTTCATGTAGGATTAGGATAAGTACTCTTTTCATTTATCTCTATCTTATAATCTTTATATAAGGAACCCTTTTGATGATTAATAATACACACGAAATATTCAGTCTCAAACCCTTCGTTTACAACAGTTCGATTGTAATACTTAATTGTATAGAAACATTTTCTTATACATGTTTTATTTTTAATAAAAATATGATGAAATGAGACTTATGTATGACCCACAAGTTTAGAGACCGCTTGAAATCGTATATTTTATTCAACTAGGACTAGTTAGACGTTTGGAGAGCCCAAATTACAATGCCACAAGTACTGATTCATCGATTTTAGAGCTCTTAACAATATCACTTTTCAAAATAGTTATAACTTTTATAACTCTCCTAGGAGTCTAGGACTGATCGTTCGAGCTAGAGGAACACTATTGCAGGCAGTTAAGTGATCTCCACGAGATTCGATACCAGTAAAATGTAAACATTGGCTAAATCAACTCTAGACGTACGAAATCGTCCATTTTATTCAACCAGGGGTGCTGGCCAAAAGCCTTGTATACAGCCACCACTACGATGGAACAAAAATTGAAAACATTCAGTTTTAGAGCTCTTGTCAAAAATCACTTTCAGAGAATATATGGTCGTGTAGGTTAAACGATCAAACAGTATTGCAAGACGGTTATGACATCTCCACGCGATATAAATTAAAAACGTTGGCTAAAAGTAACTCGAGCACTCTCGACCAAAACAATTTCTTCACGGATAATGTTCTCCTGCAAACATGCATGTCAAATAATATCACACACAAGTTATATAACAGATGATTATAGTGTGAGCTATGCTTTCTTTGACTAGTAATATGGCATGGAAGGGTATTAGTTGGACCAGCTTTGCTTGGTCTCAATACGGTATGAGCTAATGCATTGACACCCTAAGTACGGTATGAGCTAAGGCATTGCATGTCTTTTCTAGGTTTAGAATAATACAGAGGAAACTGGTGAATACCTTATCAGGGAGCTCCAATGTTGTAAACCCGATCTTGCAACCTTGCCTAGACAGCTGTTTTAGCCTCAAGACTTGCCTTTCCCTGAAAGTAAATTGGGAACATCCATTTTTATTGATGCTGCAAAACAGTGAAACAACATGGAAATGAAACAAACCTCAGAGGATTCTTTGCGGATCTTCCTGGTTGGAGTCCTCATAGTGACAAACTCCTCAGCTGCTGTGGGGTGAACACCCACCGTAGCGTCAAAGTCAGCCTTAGTTAAGCCAGCTTTTACTGCAACTCCAAATCCCTACCACATTGAAAGAAAAGGAGAGAATCGTTTTAAATCAAACATATATTTACGTGTTTGTTTTTTCGTTCAGAGAAGATGAACCATGTTTGATATTGAAACCTGGATGATTTCTGGTGAGTCCTCTCCACACATGTGAACACCGAGAACTTTGTTGGAGTTTGCACAGACGATGAGTTTCATAAACACCCGGTCTGGAAGTCCTGAAAGCGTCGCCTTTAATGGCTTGAAGTTTGAAGTGAAAACATCAATGTCCCCATACTGTTCAATGGCCTGCAATGCAAACACGTCCCTTAGCATTTATAAACAGCGACATACACCATAAACCACGTTTTCCACAATGTGTTCTGTTTACCTGCTCTTCAGTTAGACCAACTGTTCCAATAGGTGGCTGGGAGAAAACGGCGCAGGGAACAGCACTAGTTGAATAGAGAAACACAGAAAGATTAAAAGCCATCAGAGACAACAGATAACAGTTGTTTAGTGTTCTCACTGATCACCAGAATATCAAAAGTTAACACTGGTCAAGATTGTAATGTTACCTATGATCAGGCTTTGTTGGATCATTTTGGAACAAGGTTTTCGCCAATGCCATTCCCTCCATCAAGGCGACTGGAGTCAGATTGATCCGGTCAGTGACGTCCCCAACAGCCCAGATGGAAGGAACAGATGTCCTTGAATATTCATCAACCTTGCCAAACAAAGTGGCAACAAGGAGCACAAATACACATCATATAACCAGGCATAAAAATGAGAACTTAACCATTAGATCATACCTCTATTGCTCCATTTTTTGCCAATTTTACACCAACATTCTCCAACCCTAAGTTCTGTTATAACAGCAGACATTGCACCATGATTAAAATCATAGCTTAAATTTGAAGTCATAAACAAGGGGCTGCAATGTATAGTCTATCTTCGATGTTTATAAAAGCAATGAACTTTGCTAACAGTTTCTTCATTTTATAAACACCCTTTAAGCTAAACCACACTATACCTTAGTATTAGGCTTGCGACCAGTTGCAAACATAACATGCGAAAACCCATCAACAGTTCCCTTGCTGGTCTTCAGAGACAACGAGCCGTCTCCAGCTTTGATGATGGCTTCAGGTGATTCCTCTGTGTGGAACTCAATGCCTCTCAAAGACATCTGCTCTCCAACAAAATCCCTAACCTATCAAAAACGAACAACAATTAAGATTAGAAAATAGCCAAAAGAATAGCCAAATTCATTCTGAAAGCTACTCACATCTTCATCAAACCCCCTCAGCACCTTCTTTTGCCTTATAAAAACATGAACTTCACTGTTAAGACCATTAAAGATGCCCGCAAACTCCAGGGCGATGTAGCCACCACCAACGATAGCAATCTTCTTGGGCTTAGAAGGCAAATCAAGAGCAGCATCTGAATCAATTGCATACTCTCTTCCTGGAATGTCAGGAATGAAGGGACGTCCACCAACTGCAATCAGAATATTCCTCGAAGTGTAGATTTTCCCATCTACATCAATAGTATGCGGGTCTATAACCTACACACAAAGACAAAATCAAACTCAAAATCCATTTAAAAAAAAACTTATATATAAAACTCTGAGCTTGAGCCTACCTTTCCACGGCCTTCGATCAACTTCACATTAGCATTGTTGAGTATGTTCTTGTAAATACCAGTCAGGCGCTGCAGCTCAGCGTTCTTGTTGGCAATCAATGTACTCCAATCATGAGAAGGCTCGGTGTCGTACTTCCAACCAAAGCCGCGACTGTCTTCGAACTCGTGAGTGAATTTGGATGCATACACAAGTAGCTTCTTTGGGACACATCCTCTAAGCACACACCTGTCGATTTAACCAAACAAACAAAAAAAGGAGATGACTTTGCGATCTAACACAGCTTATAATGAGCTTTGAGAATAGCTCTGCCAAGACAAGATCGTAGTGCTGTCTCGCAAACACTATAAAGTTGTGTTGTGTCCATTTGTAATTGCAGTTACTAAGCAGCAGATGTATTGAAAACAAGCCAAGTGGTGGGAGAGAGAGAAAGCTTACGTTCCTCCGACGCCTCCGGTAGTATCGGAAGAGATGGTGGAAAAGGGGAGCTCGCAGACGGCGGCGGAAGCTCCGAAGCTCGTGGAGAAGCGGGAGGCGCGGACGCCGCCGCTTCCGGCGCCGATGGTGAAGAGATCGAAGTCGTAGTGGCGGTCAGAGTCTGCTCCGTTGTCAGCGTTCTGTGCAGCACGAACGGAGAAGCAGCGGCGAGAGGAGGAGGAGTAGTAGCGGTGGTTCGAGACCGAGGGGACGCGGAGACGGTGGAGAGAGGAGAGATAGGATAAGGTTTTAGGGAGGGAACGAGAGGTTGAAGAAGATGGTAGGTTGTTGATTGCGATCGGGAGTTTTCGGCAGAGGATTTGGAGAGATGGGGATGATGAGATTGTAGTGGTTAGCTTCGGAGTCGAAGCCATCTTCGCGTCTCTTCTTCTCTCTCTCTTTCTCTCTTGTTTTTTTTTTTTGGTTCCTTTGGGAGGTTTTGTGCGAATGCTTTATTCGACGAGTCTAATTCTTTGCGGTCTAATTGTTTAATACGGAACAGTATAGAACATGTGGTCGTAAAGTGTCTACCAAACTGAGAATCAGTTACACACCCACCACCAGAATAAATATCCGATTCATGGTGTGTATCAGTACAAACTTTTATGCGTTTTGGAGTTCAATTTGGACTTTTAGTGGATAATGGACAAGGTTTTATTTCAAACTTTGACTTATAAATTCTCACTACTTATGTATCGAAACATCCAACACATTATTAGAAAAATGATATTCAATAATGTATTGTGTAAACTTAGGAAAATAGATTGCCAAGCAAAAACTAATGCACGTGTATTTACTTAGTTAGCATGACGTATAGAGTATTGTTTTGGCAAATGTACATTCAAAAATCTTTTGATACTGTTGTACAAAGAACTTTAACAAGCTACCCAATTATATAGTATCCTAACTTATGTTACATGGAACTGAAATTTTAAAAAAATCTAGGAAGCGGATACATGTTTGTATATCCACATATATATATAAGATAATTTTATAAAATTTATGATTACAATTATATGATTAAAATTTAAAATAAACCATTTATTTATTTATTTAAAATTTTAAATGATTTCATATTAATCTGTAAATATACACATCAATTAAGTTATAAGAAATTATTATATTAATTAGTTTAATATTTCCTAAATAATAGACACAATATAATTGAATATATGTGCTATATCTCTAATAAAAACTTTAATGCATACAGATAATTTATAGTATTAGTTTTGATATTTGTATATTTCTATTTTTTTATTATTTTATTAAATTTTAGATTTTATATAAAAACAAAATCATGATTTATATTTTTTATTATTTGTGATAAATGTTCTTTTAAAAACGGAAACACGATTCCAAAATGTAATCATAAATTTTCAACATGTTTTAAATATGATATTCTAAAAGCGCTCGAAGCGAAACATCCGATGAAACTGATGCAACCTAAATCTTAATATATATATATATATTGTATACGAAAAAAGATTTAAGATTTAGAATATACCACGAAACGATATTTCTCCTAGAAGTTAGAACCTTAACACCAATTAATCTAAATAGTTTTTTTATACATAATTTCATAATTAACTTCTTATGAAGTATGAACAATCCTCTGTACAGGGAATTAAATAATGGTCACATCCGGTTAAGTATTGGTATATATCATCATTCACTAACCGCGCATAGATCCATCCAACTCGGGCCCATTACAAAGAATCACATATCAGAAAACTCAGTAACTCACTCTCATCTCCCTCTTGGCTTCGACACTTCCGGATTTAGGGGAAAAATCAATTTCTGAAATCCCTAGAGAGATTTTCACGCCCTCCAAAAAAATTTTCGATTCCCGCCATTTTCCCTTTTCTACTTCCTCCGAGAAACAACCCCAACCTTCAAGAAAACCCTAATTTTCATTCTTCCTCTCAGCTTCTCCGATCAAACGAGACCTCAAACCATGCCGTCCATCCAAACCCCACCGGGGAGGATCCTCCACCTCGAGATGGAGAATTTCAAGTCCTACAAGGGTCACCAGCTAGTAGGTCCCTTCAAGGACTTCACGGCGATAATAGGTCCCAACGGTGCCGGCAAATCCAACCTGATGGACGCGATAAGCTTCGTCCTCGGAGTTCGCACCGGTCAGCTCCGTGGATCTCAGCTCAAGGATCTGATCTACGCCTTCGACGACCGAGAGAAGGAGCAGAGAGGGAGGAGAGCGTTCGTTCGCCTCGTGTATCTCCTCGACGACGGGACGGAGCTTCGTTTCACTCGTACGATTACCAGTTCTGGTGGGAGTGAGTATCGGATCGATAATAGGGTTGTGAATTGGGAGGAGTACAATGGGAAGCTGAGATCGATAGGGATACTTGTTAAGGCTCGTAACTTCTTGGTGTTTCAGGTGCTTGATTGATTCTTCCCTGATTTTGAAGAGAATTTTGATTGATTGAAATGATTCATGTGGTTTTTGATGTCGATTTCGTGTTTAGGGTGATGTTGAATCTGTTGCTTCGAAGAATTCGAAAGAACTCACTGGACTTCTCGAGCAGATCTCTGGCTCTGATGAGCTTAAGAAAGAGTACGAGGAGTTGGAAGAGAAGAAGGCCAGCGCTGAAGAGAAAGCAGCTCTTATATATCAGAAGAAGAAAACGATTGGTGCTGAGAAGAAGCTGAAGAAAGCACAGAAGGAAGAAGCTGAGAAGCATCTAAAGCTGCAAGATGAACTGGTAATTAATTATGTCGATGTTTTGCTCTTGTTTCTGAAACTGTACTCCATGCCTTCTTTTTTTTAATATGTCTTCATTGCCTTGCAGAAATCTCTGAAGAGAGAACACTTCCTATGGCAATTATATAACATCGAGAATGACATCGAGAAGGCAAATGAGGATGTTGATGCTGAAAAGGACAAAATTAAAGATGTAATGTCAAAGCTGGAGAAGTTTGAACATGAAGCTTTGAAGAGAAAGGTGGAACAGGCTAAGTATTTGAAAGAAATTGCCCAACGTGAAAAGAAGATTGCTGAGAGAAGCTCCAAGCTTGGGAAATACGTGAGTAAACTACCTTGAAGTCTTTAAATAACTGTTTTTTTCTCTACTTGAGTAACTTATAAGTTTTTTTTACCTCTCTATAGCAACCTGAGCTTCTGAGATTGAAGGAGGAGATAGCTCGTATAAAATCAAAAATCGAGAGCAGTCGAAAGGAGGTGGATAAGAGGAAAAAAGAAAAAGGGAAGCATTCCAAAGAAATTGAACAGATGCAGAAAAGCATCAAGGATCTGAATGAGAAAATGAAGGAATTAAACGAGAGGAGACAAGATAGCAGCGGAAAACTCCCAATGCTTGACAGTCAGCTGCAAGAGTATTTTCGAATGTGAGTTGAAAGAAATAAGGATCTTTCCCTCTCTTTGTCAGAAGCATTGCCATTTTCTAACGTTCCTGAGGTTATCAATATTCACCAACTTGCTTTCTATATTTTTCCTATTTGCTCTTCTCAGTTGAGTTTTTGTGGTGACATGAATACTACATATGTTTACTTGTTGCTTCACACTCTCGTCTGTTAAGTTTTATGAAAGAATTTTTGGTACGCAGTTAGATAAATACGTTTCTCTGCTTTGAATAATGGTAAGCAGACAAATAGTTAAGCTTTTTATTACAGACTGACATGTGTATAGTTGTTTACAGTCTATTCTTGGTGATGTCCTTGTGATTTTTGTATTATTCTTCTGGATTCGCCATCTACATGCATATTCTTCCATCTTTTTGAGCTCTTATAAACCGCTTTGTTTTCTTATCGATTTACCTTCATGTTTATCAATCACAGAAAAGAAGAAGCTGGGATGAAAACCATTAAGCTCAGAGATGAGAAAGAGGTGCTAGATAGGCAATATCATACTGATCTCGAAGCATTGAGAAATCTGGAAGAAAATTACCAGCAACTGATAAATAGGGAGAATGATCTCGATGAACAAATTGAGCGAATGAAATCCAGGCAAAAAGAGATTGAAGATTCATCCTCGGAATATAAGAACGAAACAACTAGTCTAAAAAAGCAGTTGCGAACACTGCAAGAAAAGCACCGAGATGCCAGGTTATGGTCCTATTAACTAGATTTTTTTTAGTTGCTTCATCTTTTGAAATATGGCCTGAGAGACATTGGTAATTCACTTATCAAAAATATATCTTTTTAAAATTTCCTATTTTGACTAAAAACCCCTTCTTGAGCTAGGCGGCATGCATTCTGCATGCCCTCATACTCCGTTCTTTTATTTTAATCTGATAGTTTCTATCCCACTTCTACGTGCACAGGAATGCATCTGAGAAATTGAAGACTAGAATCGCAGAATTAGAAGACCAGTTAAGTGATCTAACGGCTGAAAGATATGAAAATGAGAGAGATAGCAGGCTAACGCAGGCTGTTGAGTCTCTCAAGCGTCTATTTCAAGGAGTTCACGGTCGAATGACTGATCTGTGTCGACCAAATCGGAAGAAATACAACCTTGCAGTTACTGTTGCGATGGGGAGATTTATGGATGCAGTAGTTGTAGAAGATGAAAACACAGGAAAAGACTGCATCAAGGTATTTCTGTTATGCTTGTTGTGTTGTTCTAATCCCATGCAATTTGTTAATATTTTTTCATAGTTTTAACTTTTATCTCGTCTCTGCTGACAGTTACAGTTTCGTTAACAGTTGAGTAAGATATGCTTTACCGTAATACTAGTACTACACCTCTGGCCTATGCCAAATAATTAATGATGCTTTAAACTCTACCTCCTCTGATATGATGATCAATTCATATTATTTGCCAAATAGGGGAAATGTGCTATAAACGGGTATGTAACATATATATGATGCAATCTTCGTGCAACTAATCCCCATTCTGTGTTACTTGGATTCCATCTTAAATTTGCGGATCTTCTTCTACCTTACTTCTAAGTTATATGAAGTACATGTTGAAAAGCATTTTGTACCAGTACTCTAGGTATGGGATTAAATGAGTTTCTTTGTTCATGCAGTACTTGAAAGAGCAAAGACTTCCTCCTATGACATTTATTCCTCTTCAGTCAGTACGTGTCAAGCCAGTGCTTGAAAGATTGAGAAATTTGGACGGCACAGCAAAGCTGGCGTTCGATGTTATCCAATATCCTTTGCAAATAAATGAATGATTTACCTTTTGGCTTACTCAGTTTTAATAATTTTTTGTTCTTTGGCTTCATTGCGTGCATAGTTATGGGTAGCATGAGAATGTTTCGATGTATTAAATAAGGATTGACAAACGTAGAAAGGTTGATATGAGCAGGTTTCCAGTTTATGTTTTTGGACCTTAACCATTTCACGTTCGATCCTGAATTAGAGAAGGCAGTCCTCTTTGCTGTTGGAAATACTCTTGTCTGTGACGACCTTGATGAAGCCAAACGTCTTAGCTGGACGGGAGAGAGATTTAAAGGTTATGTTCATGAATCCTTGTTTGATGTAACATACTCATATACTTGCACTAACGTTGGCTTTGATTTCTACCTATACTGATATTCTATTTTTTCCAGTTGTTACTGTTGATGGCATATTGCTCACAAAGGCGGGAACAATGACTGGTGGTACCAGTGGTGGAATGGAAGCAAAGTCTAACAAATGGGATGACAAGAAAATTGAAGGTTGGAATGTCACCAGCTGGTTTAAAGTGTCTTCACTTTCAATGTGTCTTAGAGTCAACATTTCGTTTGTGCAGGACTGATGAAAAAGAAAGAAGAATATGAACTGGAATTGGAAAAGGTTGGATCTATTCGAGATATGCAGATAAAGGAGTCTGAAATATCAGGTAAAATAAGTGGACTTGAAAAGAAGATTCAGTATGCTGAAATTGAGAAGGTAACAACCACTCGTATATCCAACTTACTGTTATAACTTACTTCACTGTGCACTGTCAGGAATTACTAATTGGTGGCTTTGTTTTATAGAAAAGCATCAAAGACAAACTTCCACAGCTTGAGCAAGAGAAGCGGAATATAACTGAAGAAAGTAGGCGCATAAATGTCGAACTTTCTAAGGTAATTTAATATCTTTTTCTGATATTTAGTAAAGTTTAAACCTGATGACAATAATATGACTGAATGCCGTTGGTGTTGTAGTCAAGAGCTGAGGTTGATAAGAGAAATACAGAAATCAGGAAGTTGGAGAAAAGAATCAATGAGATTGTGGACCGTATCTATAGGGATTTTAGCCAGTCTGTTGGTGTTACTAATATACGTGAATATGAAGAAAAACAGCTCAAGGAGGCTCAAGAAGTGGCTGAAGAAAGGCTGAATCTGAGTAACCAGCTTGCTAAGCTAAAATACCAGTATGTTTCCTTTGCTCTGTGTTTCTTGTTACATATAAGATTTTTTCTAACTTCTCACAGATAGTTTTAGTCTCTCGAATTCTATTGCATCATTTCTGGGCTAATAGATATCCCTGATTCCGAACTCAACGTTTCAGCTGATATTTTCCGTATCCGGTTAATAGGTATACTGTTCTTGCATTTTGATTATCACGTACCTCATAAAAAGAGGGCAATACAGCTCTGTGAGGTTTATATGATTAGGAGGCAGCTGTTGTCTACATTGGCAAGTGTGTAGGGGTCAGTATATGTAGCCTGTTAAAACCTAGGTGTCTACAAACTCTCAATACGCTAACTAGCTGGCTGAGTTGACGTACTGCTCTCTACGAGCTCAAGCTGTACAATCATAGGTAACCGAAAATTTTCTTATTGGTCTATTAAAATGCCTTTCTTATCGATTTCAGGGTGGAATATGAGCAAAACCGAGATGTGGGGTCACGAATTCGAAGCTAGAATCTTCTATCAGTTCGTTGGAATCTGATTTGGAGAAAATACAGAAATCAGGAAGTTGGAGAAAAGAATCAATGAGATTGTGGACCGTATCTATAGGGATTTTAGCCAGTCTGTTGGTGTTACTAATATACGTGAATATGAAGAAAAACAGCTCAAGGAGGCTCAAGAAGTGGCTGAAGAAAGGCTGAATCTGAGTAACCAGCTTGCTAAGCTAAAATACCAGTATGTTTCCTTTGCTCTGTGTTTCTTGTTACATATAAGATTTTTTCTAACTTCTCACAGATAGTTTTAGTCTCTCGAATTCTATTGCATCATTTCTGGGCTAATAGATATCCCTGATTCCGAACTCAACGTTTCAGCTGATATTTTCCGTATCCGGTTAATAGGTATACTGTTCTTGCATTTTGATTATCACGTACCTCATAAAAAGAGGGCAATACAGCTCTGTGAGGTTTATATGATTAGGAGGCAGCTGTTGTCTACATTGGCAAGTGTGTAGGGGTCAGTATATGTAGCCTGTTAAAACCTAGGTGTCTACAAACTCTCAATACGCTAACTAGCTGGCTGAGTTGACGTACTGCTCTCTACGAGCTCAAGCTGTACAATCATAGGTAACCGAAAATTTTCTTATTGGTCTATTAAAATGCCTTTCTTATCGATTTCAGGGTGGAATATGAGCAAAACCGAGATGTGGGGTCACGAATTCGGAAGCTAGAATCTTCTATCAGTTCGTTGGAATCTGATTTGGAGAAAATACAGAAGAGGAAGTCTGAACTTAAGGAGTTAACAGAAAAAGCTACTAATGAAATCAACAATTGGAAAAAGGAAATGGGAGGTATTTTGATTCTATCTCTACATAAATCTGATGGCCTCAGTTCTATGCTTTTTTTCAATTATAAATGCCATTATGAGTTGTCAGTTTGATGATTTTATTCATATGGTTAATGCGAACATTCAGTATTATAGATACTCTTCCCCTGTTATCCCCTTTACCTTTGCGGGTATAACCATAACTTACACGACCATATACTTTAATATCACCATCCCTGTCTAATATTCTTTGCTTAGCACAAATCTGCAGTGTTTTTTCTTTCATAGAGGTGCGAATATCTAATACTCTTGCTTGCAGAGTGCAAACAAAAATCAGACGAGTATGAAAAAGAAATCCTGGATTGGAAAAAGCAGGCTTCTCAAGCGACAACAAGCATAACCAAACTCAATCGTCAGATAAATTCAAAGGTACAATAGAGACTCATCAAATCCTTTCCCAAAATTTTCTTATTGGTCTATTAAAATGCCTTTCTTATCGATTTCAGGGTGGAATATGAGCAAAACCGAGATGTGGGGTCACGAATTCGAAGCTAGAATCTTCTATCAGTTCGTTGGAATCTGATTTGGAGAAAATACAGAAGAGGAAGTCTGAACTTAAGGAGTTAACAGAAAAAGCTACTAATGAAATCAACAATTGGAAAAAGGAAATGGGAGGTATTTTGATTCTATCTCTACATAAATCTGATGGCCTCAGTTCTATGCTTTTTTTCAATTATAAATGCCATTATGAGTTGTCAGTTTGATGATTTTATTCATATGGTTAATGCGAACATTCAGTATTATAGATACTCTTCCCCTGTTATCCCCTTTACCTTTGCGGGTATAACCATAACTTACACGACCATATACTTTAATATCACCATCCCTGTCTAATATTCTTTGCTTAGCACAAATCTGCAGTGTTTTTTTCTTTCATAGAGGTGCGAATATCTAATACTCTTGCTTGCAGAGTGCAAACAAAAATCAGACGAGTATGAAAAAGAAATCCTGGATTGGAAAAAGCAGGCTTCTCAAGCGACAACAAGCATAACCAAACTCAATCGTCAGATAAATTCAAAGGTACAATAGAGACTCATCAAATCCTTTCCCAAAAATTTGTATGTCTTAGTATAAGTACACTAAAGCTCCCTTTTGCTATCAGGAAACGCAAATTGAGCAGCTGATCTCGCAAAAACAGGAAATAGCTGAGCAGTGTGAGCTTGAACGTATTGCCCTTCCGGTTTTATCAGATGCTGTGGAGGAAGATGACTCAGATGGGCCACAGTATGACTTTAGTGAGTTGGATAGAGCTCATCTCCAAGAACGGAGACCATCTGCTCGTGACAAAATGGATGCGGAATACAGGCAGAAAATAGAATCTAAATCATCTGAGATCGAAAGGACGGCCCCAAACTTGAGAGCACTTGACCAGTATGAGGCTATACAAGAGAAAGAAAAACAGGTTAGCCAAGAGTTTGAAGCTGCCAGGAAGGAGGAGAAACAAGTAGCGGATGCATACAATACTGTTAAGCAAAAGAGGTAACTCCAAATTTCCCTTGTGAAATGATCTTTGGAACTTTGAAGAATATTGCTACCAAATAGCCAGCGATTTTGTGGTGGAACCAAAATTGGACAAGTAATAGTCTGAAAATTCTAGTTCTATGAAAATTATTTGAAAGAGATACCTGTTTGGATAGAATGCTCACACAAGTGCATCTCAGTTGTTTTTAGACGAGATTCATACATTCGATTAGAGTTTTTGCTGCTGACTACAAACTGTTGTGCAGGTATGAGCTATTTATGGAAGCGTTCAACCACATTTCTAGCATCATTGACAAGATCTACAAGCAGCTAACCAAGAGTAACACACATCCATTGGGTGGGACTGCTTATCTAAACCTAGAGAATGAAGATGATCCGTTTCTACATGGTATAAAGTACACGACAATGCCCCCAACAAAGCGTTTCCGTGACATGGAACAGCTCTCTGGAGGAGAGAAAACAGTTGCGGCTTTGGCATTGCTCTTCTCCATCCATAGGTATGCCCAACAACCTAGTTATACCCATAGTTTTCAAAATATTTAAAGTAATTTTGTAGTGTAGTCTTTGATGTTGCCATGTTAACTTTGTTATTTACCCAAAACGTGAAAATGGTCATGATCAGGCTTTTGTTTTCCATCTTTTCAGCTATAGACCTTCGCCCTTTTTCATACTGGATGAAGTGGATGCTGCGCTGGATAATTTAAACGTTGCAAAAGTCGCTCAGTTTATTCGTAGCAAATCCTGCCAAGCCGCACGCGACAATCAGGATGCAGAGGATGGGCATGGTTTCCAAAGCATTGTAATATCTCTCAAGGACAGCTTCTATGACAAGGCCGAAGCTCTGGTTGGAGTTTACAGAGACGTCGATAAGAGGTGATCAAATCTTGTCTTAACTTGTATCGATTTGTCCATGTGTGTAGTTACCAAAATTTAAGCTGATATCTGACAACTCGTTCATGATTCATTTGGTGCAGTTGCTCGAGTACGATGTCTTTTGACCTTAGGAACTACGCAGAGTCGTAATTGGTTCAGCAACCCCCCGACCTAGGGGTTTAGGGTTTAGGTAAGCGTTATAAACCCTAACTTTCTCTCTCTCTATATATATATAGTAAGTAGTGAATGGTGTTTTATTTCTGGGCTTTTTAACACCCGTCTCCCCCAATGTTGGAAGGTATGGTGATTTGTATGGGGTTTGATACCGCATAGAAGCTTGTGTAAGATCTGACGCTGTAGAACTTTTTAATGTGTTGTATCAAAAACAACTGGATCTTAGTTTATTAAGCTGGTTGATTTGTCTTATAGATTGCTGTGGGAAGTATGGTGGTATGCATGGTTTTAAGTTCCTATTGAATGTTTGTAGCTTAGTAGTAGTTCTGATACAGGTGAAGTTTATATTATTCTGTGTGCAGAAGCGGAAATAGCAGAAATTTAGATAACTTTATCCAAATTGGCATATAATTATACATTTATACTTTACAAATTATCTATTATCCATTTTAAAACTTCAAATCAGATCAATACATTCTCAGACTATAAATATATACTTAATTTACCACAAATTAAAATTATTTTAAATGGGTATAGGATACGTGTCATGTGCTTAAATCTGAATAACACAAGACTTGCGTCTCCTTTTTATGTTTCTCACGTTCGAAATCATTAAAGGACATCACAATCTTAATTTGTATTTAACAAATAATTAAAGAAACAAGGGGAGGTAGACAACAGAAAACGAAAACCAGAAAACAGATTCTCATCTCTTCATCTTCCTTTTGGTCCGAAAATATATACAGAAGAAGAAGAAGCAACAAAGGGCATCAGATCGAATGGCAAGAACGAACAACAAATACAACTACAGCCACATCCTTCAAAGAGATCCTTCTTCCCTTTCCCCTGCTTCTTATTCCTCCGTTGCTCGTTCCAATGGCCGTATGCTCGTCCTCACCAAACCTTCCCCGAAGCCCTTGAAATCTTCCGCCGCTACTGCCTCCGCCACTACTACGCCTCCTCCTCCAGCTCCCAAGACTCCGGATCAAGCCATCATCCCTGATCCAGATCCAAACCAGATCTCTCTACGTCCCTTAGGATACACCGGACCTGCTCCCTCGGTTACGTTTCCAGCTCGCCACTCGGAATCTGTAGCTGCTCCTCCGCCGTCCGTTTTGCCGAAACCCGACAAGTTCGTCCCTCCGCATCTTAGGCCAGGGTTTGTCCGGAAAGACCAGAATCCTCCTCTCGACTCTTCGGACCCGAGTCAGAGATTGCCTCACCAGCAACATCAAAATCAGCAACACCCGCGGCAGGGGTATGGACAGCTTGGGCGGCCCAGATCGGGCGGGTATGATAGGGTTCGCTCCGATCCAGAATACTTGGGTCGACCAAGATCGAGCGGGAAACGACCCGGCACCTCCGGATGATGGTATGTTAACCTCTTAGCTGACTCATGATCGATAGGGTTCTTATAGGTTTACCTCAACGCAACTATCTTTAAAAGATTGTCTTACACGTTTTAGTTTTGACACGTGATGGTTCAGTCTTTTTGCCTTAACAAGAACGTGGGTGCTCTGAACATGAGGGTTCTTATGTTCATTTCATTTGACGGTTCCATTATAGATCCTACTTGGAATCTACCTCTTTTCTCTTTGAGAAGTTCCCATTTCCCAACCCCATTTGGCATCACGTCTGTTCTGTTACCTCCTTTTAGAAAGCTGTAACTAGATTTTTGATGATATTTTTTTGCAGATAAGTTTGCTAGGTTGATGTCTAGTTTCTCACTCGATGATGGAGATGTAACAACTACCTCTGCTTACGTGTTTAGCATCCCATTCTCAAGGAGGAGTATTTAAAAAACAGTGACTTTTAGTTTCAAACTTCTTTTGATCATACCGGTGATTATCAAAGATCACCCAAGATTCATCAGTAGATTCGTAGAAGATGTTGTTGTTACAATAACCACTTATGTTCCTTCTCTCAACTACACTATGTATCAAAACTTTGTTTATGTACCTATAATTCTATCTAGCACATGTTTTATTAGATTTAATCTTATAGATTCTAAAGATTATAAATGTTTTCTTTTTCTTCAGAACACATTACCTGTGATTTGGTCTAGTCGAGATTTATTGCAAACGTTCAGCATCTGATTTCAGATTGTTCATACTTAAGCTTTAACCCTACAGTACAAATGACTTGACATATATAGAATTTCATGTGTATTGTGAAGATACTGAGTGACATCTTGTTAATATTATTGACTCAAAACTGATAGATATTCAATAACATGGCAAAACCTATGACAAACGATCAAGATGGCGTTACCTATAAAGGGCTACAACCTTGCAGTTTCGGTGAAAACAAATTGATTACGTACAAGATCAGCCACCTTCTTCAATCACTTGCAATATTAATTATTTTGTTTGTTTCACCAATTGTCTCTAAAAAGTATAAACATACTAAAAATAAAGGGAAAATGAGTCAAATCTGAGGTATTTGAATTTATAATTTTCATAATTTCTATTTTTAACAGCTTCACATGCATTTTTAGGATACCATATTATATTTTCTCTTAGAAGAAAATAGTCATATATATATATATATATACAAATGGGTAAATTCAAATACATTTAGTAAAAGATAAATTAAGAAAATAGTAAACGTATAAATATTATTGGCTTTGCCATTTTCTTTATTTGTTAATTATACGATTATTTATTTAATTTTTTTCATTTATAATTGTATTAAAATGTTAGTGAAGGTATATTAACATTCTCATCTAATAAATAATCTCCAACGTTTGTCTGGATATGGAAGTGTCATACTTACATATGCATGTAACACTTCGACGTGTATGCGCCAACCTGTTTTAAAAGGTTAAACATTTTTAAGGTTGTGGTTTTAAAAATAAATATGTAGTAAAAATAAAAATAATGCTCACCACCATTAATTGCCGAATATTTTCCGGTTAATATGTTAGATATAAGATGATCAAGTCAACTCTTCTGATGTGTAAAACTTCTCTCAAAAGAGTTAAAGTTATGTATATTAAGTTTATTCTATACTTTCATGGGGGTGTATTGAATCTGAAATTTGAAGTGATTTGATTTTTAGTGAGTTTTTAGATGATTGTAGGAGAATTTGAGATTTGGTGTGATTTTTGTTAAATAACTCTGGAATCTCATCTAAAACCATGGGATTTGGATTTTTATTTTTATAACTAAGAAACTTCTCTGAAACACTCTAAAAACACCTAAAACACTCTGAAATCTCCAACTTAAATTTTGTTCAATAACAGTGGATTTTAGAGTGTTTTATGAAATGACAAGTTCAATAACACCGGATTTTAAAGTGATTTTCAAAATCCACGTTTGAATAACAGTGGATTTCTCATTTTAAAACAAATCACCTCAAATACTTAATTGAATACACCCCCCTTAGAGTGTAAATTTAACCGAGCTTAATTATGGTTTTAGAATGTCAAGTTAACCGAGTAATAGGATTCTAATAATATAAAGCTAACAATGATGATGATATGTATAGTCAAGTTTAGGATACTAAATTTAATATGTATATGAGAAAATAAATAAAGTTTGTTGCAAAATTGGTTTAAAATTTTGCTTTGATTATTTTTTATTTATATATTTGATTTAACTTTTTATTTGTTATAAATTTTTATTGGTTTGGTTATGGATAACTCATTACTCATTACAATCCAAACCATTTTGACCCAATCCATTAAGTTCATTAGCTCATTTTATTCACTAATCTATTTGTATCCAATTTTTCTATACATTAAGATTCATAGTTTAGATTGGTTTGAATTGATCCATTAATTTTTATCCATTTTGACAACTCTAACTAAATATATACATGATCGTAAGAGGTGAAAAAATGGGATGTATGACAATAAAAAAAAAGTATAGTGGTTTACCATTAATATATAGTAATGGTTGAAGATGTAATATTCAAAGAAGATGAAAGATAAATCTCAAAACATTATTTGTTCTAATAATGTATACCATAATAACTAGTTTAAGAGCGTAAAATTATTATTTAGTACACAAAAGTTTTACTTAATTGAAATTGTAACTTTGTAGATAATTTATGTATTTCTAAATTTTATGCATAATTTATTTAAAGTTTTTAAAATTATTTATTTTAGGGGTTTTTTGTTGGTGAGTTAAATTTTTAGGACGTGAAAATTCATATGCTTGCCATGCACTTTATTTTAAATTTTAATAATACTATTTAGATTTTAAATAATTTTTTAAAAAATCATTTTATAATTTTATAAGTTTAAGTTTTTATCTTAAATTTTTGAATAAAAATTGAAATTGTTTTGTAAGATCAATTTATTAAGCAATAGAGGTAATTAATAAATTTTAATAAAAATGCACACATCTCTAAATATTAATATCTATCTATATTAAGTTTTTATCTAAATATAATTATATGAAAATAAAATTAAGATAATTTTATTTATTTAATACATCTTATATTGGTTTTATTCTTACTGTTGTAAAATTAAGATTACTTAATCAATTTTTAACCTGTCTCGTATTGTACACCCTTTGTTTTAATATTTCTATAGCTGAATTGAGATGATATTTATATTTAATACATCTTATATTGGTTTTATTCTTACTGTTGTAAAATTAAGATTAGTTAATCAATTTTTAACCCGTCTCGTATTGTACACCCTTTGTTTTAATATTTCTATAGCTGAATTGAGATGATCTTTATATTTTTACTAGATGATTGTCCGCATCTTGTGTAGACTAATATATACCTTATTAATTTAAATTAACATAATTTTTAATTTCAACCTAAATTATTTAATTAGTTGCAAAATTTAGTTATCGTTTTCTGATTTTTAATTTTTAACTTTTTATTAAAATATATTTTTGGATAACAACCCAATAGATATAAGAATATCTTTTCGTTTAAAAATATATATTTTAGATTTTGAATAATTCTTATTATTATTAATTTTAATCATTTATCTAATCAAAAAAATTTTAAATTCGTTTTTAATTTTGAATTATTTATATAATTTATTCATTAAGAGTATAAACGATATTAATCATTCTAATTTTTAACGTGAGAGTTCGAACGCGGAAAATCACTTCAAAAATAATAGTATACATAGATAGATCAGAAGATATAATCTATCTTTTTATTATAACACAACATAGATAATGATTTTGTACTTACAAAATCTTTTATTTATTCTATCACCAAACCACACATATAAAAAAATATCATCATTATAATAACCTAATAAATTTTATTAATACTTTAAAATAACATAAAAGATACATCTACAAAATAAACCAAAATTACCAATTATCAGTGAAGCCTATGAAACCAACACCCATCTTAATCAAATTCCTAATTCTATTTTATATGATTCTTTTTCATCAGAATTCATAGTAATACTTATTAACAAAATCTACAATAATTAAAAATATATTTCTATTTAACTAAAATTTTATAAACTAAAAGCAATAAATTATATACGTTCATAAAAGCTGAAATTTTCAATTATTAAGGCGAGAGATTGTATTCTTTGGACTCATATTTTTATATTGGTAAGATAATTAGGTGACTTAAAAGAAAAAAAATTCTTTTAAAAATAATAATAAAAAAAACAATAAACGATTTGATATTGATAAAAGTAAGCATAAGATGAAAATTACTATAAAGTTATTGCTAAAATTTGACAATACTCGTTAATAATAATTATCTATGAATATAATGAAAATATTAATTAAATAATCATTAAAAATTTTAAAAATTAACAATTCAAAAAGTTAGTTATTAAAATTAATGACTCAGCCTAAATAATGGAATATGAGAAATAAACTTTTAAAAATAATAAAACATGAAAAATAAATAAAATTATCAATTAAAATTATTAAGAACATGAAAAATAAACAAATAATCTAAATTATGGAGATTGTGACAAATCAACAAAACTAAAACTATTACAAACATAAGTGAACTAAAATTATGAAAAATATGACAAACAAACAAAATATACTAAAATCATGGAAAATTTGACATATAAATCATTTATAAATAATAGTATAGATTGGACAAATTGTTACTCTGCCCTAATTTATCCCTCACCCAACAGAACCATATCTGATTATCCCTTCGAAAGTTATGTCATCCGAATCTGCAGTTTCATGCACGCGTATGTTCTGGGACGTGGTGGATTTCCCGTTTCCTGAGGATCTTGCTCCTGAAACGATTTATAACAATATGAAATCAATTCTTGAGAAGATGGGTTTTATGGGTGATTTGTCAATCATGGCTTATGTTAATATGGAAACCTTCCCGGATAAATCAGCTTACGAGAATGCTGGGTTTAACATCATTCCTCATCAAAAGAGGCATCATTCTATGTTACGGGACATTGCATGGTGGGAAGTGGATTCGACTTTCACCCCCAGTTTTCATTATAGAGGAAAATATAAGATTAATTTTATGGTAATCTTAAGACCGATTGAAGAAGAATCCGAGTTTCGTCACTTTTCTTGAAGACCTGAAAATTCTAGGTTACAATGTTCGCTTAGTAGTGCCTCACGATGATAAACCCCCATCACCTAAGCTGCTAGATACTACTATTAGCTTCGAATGGCTTTACAAAAGCCTATTACAAACTGGAACCGTACAAGATCCTAAGCCGATGACAATGACAAGAGAGGTCGTCCCTCTGTATTATTCTCCCATCCAAACCACTTCCTCCGCTCTTTGCCCAGGTGTCTTCTTGGACCTCCTCCCACTTTGAGTAGATGTTATGATCCTGCTTATATTAATTTGTACGTTAGAAGATGGATGTCTTTTGGTGAAGAAGAGTTTTCAATCATCGCTTATGTTGTTGATACCGAAACCTCTTTCCCGGATGGATGGATTGATGCTTTTACAAGACTTGGAATCACCATCATTCCCCAACGAGCAGATACACATGCTCGAGCTCATAGAATGTCAGTGGACATTGTTTTGTGGGCAATAGATCACCCTGCCACCTATTTTCAACCAAGAGATTTGCTTGTTTTCTCTGACAATGTCAAAGTAGGAAAGGATTTCTACAATGCTCTTGAAGCTTTGGGTGATAGATATTACAATGTTTGTGTGTTACCTCCACCAGATCTCAACGTGAGTATGCCTCACCAAATATTTTCAAACCACATGCCAAGGATCAGCAGAGAGGAGGCCATTGGTTTTTCCAGTGGACTAGCTTCTTTGTATAATCAAGATTTTGATATGTCCCAGATACATGTCTTCTGGGATGCCCAGAGTTGCCCAACTGATATATCGATTATCCTACTGGTTCTTCGCGAAATAGGTTATCATGGCAGGATGCTTTTCAGGACTTACCTTCCATATCAAGGAGATGAGCCGTTGTTGGGTTACAGGGATGATGGCTATGCCCGTGTTCCCAGTATCAAAGTCTAAGGGGATTCATACGCAGCAATTGCTAGGATGTTGTTGGACATACTTTTCTGGGCAATGAACCATGATGATCTACCACAAAATTTGATACTTATCTCACAACCCTCAAAAGACATCGACATTGTTATTCAAGCCTTGGAACGCAGAGGTTTCAATATCATCTTTAAACCCACTGATGATGATGAGGTCGCCTCACATACCAGCAATGACAGCTTTGAGTCGCTTTCTAAAAGCCCACCAGACACTGCCAACCAGACCCTCCTAGAGTCACCGTGTCGGACGATCACAGACATGAGCCGGAAGCTGAAAATGTGTCCGGTAGTCATCTTCTGGTTGGTAGACAGTTGCCCATCTAATCCATATGAGTTTCGTAACAAATTCAGCCCAACTCTTGAGGATAAAGGTTATGCTGATTATGTGTCAGTGACAGCCTATGTTAAAGAGGGAATGAACTCTGATGAAGTGATCAAGGTCTTTAGGAGTCAGGACTTCAGGTTAGACTCGCACCTGAAGGTGATGGATGTGGGAAATTCAATTTGATGCTATTGGACATGATTAACTGGACGCGGGACAGGGAGGCACCCTTTAATTTTTTGGTAATCTCGAAACCCTTTAGAGATGCCATGTGCGACAGTGTCTTTGAAGATGTTAAAAGCAGAGGATTCAATGTTCTCTTTGAGATGGTTGATTACATGGTCACATTTGGAAGCTCTCTATGGTCTGCAAAAAGCATATGAGATACAAGTTCCAGCGACAGCCAAATGCGTTTTGCTTAATTAACTGCTTTTGTTTTTGATGCTATACCTTTATTCTCTCTCTCTCTTTTCATGCTAAAAACCACAGTATGCAGTGACATTTCATTTTTCCTTTTGGTTTGATGAACTCGTGCTAATGGATTCAAATGAAAAAAAAGGACATATTGTTACTTGTTTGCTAAGTTTCATGTTTTACAGAAATACAAAATTTAAAGATATGAATGAATATACTTTTAGTTATTTCATTTAGGTAAGATTAAATAATTCATAAAATGATTTACATATTTTATACTTCCATCAGATATACTTTTTGCTTAGTGTTACTGTTTGATATTTGATTCTAAAATCCTTTTCTAACTTAGTTAAGTGGTGACAATGAACACTGAAAACACACATTTTCATCATAATAGCTTTCTATTCCCTTCATTTCATTTGTTACAATGGATTAGACAAAGAAAAAGGTTCTAAAGAAATTCCAAAAAACAAACTGAAACAGATGTGTAAAAGAACCAGTTCCTATACAATTTAAATAAATCAATAAAAAGTGGATATAATTAAAGAATAACTTGAGCTTCTAGTGCCAAGAAATTTGAATATATATATAGTGAACAAAATTACAAGTAAATAAGTAATACAAGTCTTTAAGAATCTCTATGCAGTTGATACCATGCTGTTTTAGTGGTGGTTGTTGCTGAAACTGCTGCCTTCATCATTGTCCTCGTTCTCACCAGACATTTCCTCCAAAGACCTGCCTTTAGATTCAGGAACCAACAATGTCAAGATCATCCCCAAAAGATTAACCACACCCAAAACAATTAGCGAGTTCTTGACACCAATCCCTGGAGGATATCCATGCTCTGTCTTGTTCTTGTCAGGACTCTGTGCCAAGTACAAGAATCCAAACGCACCAACCATTGCTCCTAGTTTTCCCGAAGCCGCGGAGATTCCATGGCACGTTGATCTGAACCTAGCCGGGAAGATCTCAGCAGGCACCACGAAAGTAGTGGCATTAGGTCCAAAGTTTGCGAAGAAGAACGTTAAAGAGTACATAACCACGAACCCGATTCTGTTTTCCTTGTGAGTCCAATGCTCGTAAGGAATCGCGAGAGCGAACATAAACACAGTCATGAAGAAGAACCCCATCATCTGTATCGCAAATCTACCCATGATGTCGATAAACGCAACTGTGAACCAGTAACCAGGCACCGTGCTGCACAAGGCGATTAGTGTTTGTGCACGTGCGATCATGAAAACCTCTCGGATTGCGTTCATGGTCTGAGCCGGTGGGATCCATCCAATGGCGCTGAAGATATCTTTCTGGAATAGATTCTGACTGTAGAAAGCGATGTCTAGTAAGAACCATGTGCTCGAGGTTCCAAGCAAGTGAAGACCATGACGTCTCATGAATTCCTTGGAGAACAAGCCATACGATTTGGACCTATTTCTAGCAATCTCTTCTACTCTCTCGTGCTCTGCTTCGATCTCCACTTGCAAAACCTTAGACATGTTCGAAGCGGCTAGCTCCGCGTCCTTGGCCACAAGTGCAGTGTACCGCGCGGTCTCTGGCATCTTGGACCTTGAGTAGTACGTCATCCCAGCAGGCACAGCACCAACCATGAGTATAATCCTCCACACGTAATCAGCCTGAGGTACCGTGGACCCCACGGGATCCACTTTATAAGCCGGAGCGGGAAACTGAGCATCGAAAACCCCAGCCACGATGATCGCAAATATCCCTCCGGTCAAGATCCCGAACCCTTGCATGGCGAAAACCGCCGCTATAAACGCGCCACGTGTCTTTTTATTAGCGTATTCAGACATAATCGTCGCGGACAGCGGATAATCTCCCCCGATGCCGAAACCTAACCAGAAACGGAAGAAGCAGAGAGACGTCATCACCCCCTGCGCTGAGCTCCCAAAGGAGAGACCCGAAGCGACAGAGCATACGACCATGACCGCGAGAGTCATGCCGTACACTTTTTTTCTCCCGAGTTTGTCACCGAGCCAGCCGAAGAAGAGCTGGCCCGTGAGTGTGCCAACAAACGCAACGCCGTTAACCGCGGCCGAGACGTTTGGAGGTAGGTTTCCTGGTTTTGCTGCGCCGTCCACGTGGTAGTATATGCGGCCAAGAAGCTTAGTGACGAGGGAGATGCAGAAAAGGTCGTAGGCGTCGGTGAAGAATCCCATTCCGGCGATGATGATAGCCGTGAAATGGTACCATTGCGTTTTTGCAACGTCGAGTGCGTTTAGCACGTGTAGTTGATCTCCTGCCATTGTTCTCTTTCTCTTCTCCTCTGCGTTGATCGTAAGAAAACACATTCAGTACGCATAGTTAACACACCAAATACATAAATTATATGTTATCCTCATTACAAGACTAACCAGTTCTCAACGGGATAAATTTCATAACTAAAAATATATATTTTGGAAACGTCCTTTCATTTTATTTTCTTTTTCAACATTTCATACAATACAAAAAACATTTCGTACAGTAATTTTTTTTAAAAGTAAAAATCATACAATAATTTTGTAAATTATTTAGCCAACAAGACCTTTTTAAACAATAAAATAAGATGCTGTCATGTGATAGGCAACACTTTTTATACATCGATCCAAGAAAGGTGCCAAAAATTTGTTGATCATACAAGAAAAGACATATAAACAAATCAAGCTCCAGGTTCACAGTTCCGACAAAACAAAAAGGTCGTACGTTATTAACACAATTCTGTAAGAAGATAAAAACAGATGTTGTGGAGACAGAGAGGAAACAATAACTGAAAGAAAACAATGACCAAAGTCATGCTTGATCCTCATTTCTCAACAAAACAAAAAAATTTAAAAAAATTAAATTCACAAAACACTTACAAAACTTTTTTTTGCTGACTTCCTCGTTGACAAACACACTTGTAGAAACTGGTCTTAGAGAAAAACCAAAGAGAAGAATACTTGTTGTCTTATTGAAGAAACTGGGTGATGAAACAGAGAGGAAGATGAATGATTTGTGAGAAATGAAATTAGAGGCAGCGTCGGGAACGGCTACTTATACGTAAATCACTTTCTGTTTTTGCGTTGACATGTTCTTTTTTAATATGTGGGTATATTCCTCTGACAAGGACTACGACGTCGTTCCTTTCTCTTTGACTTCTTCTTTCCCTATCTATTTTCTCCTCCCACCTTTTTTTAACTTCTTTTAGCAAACAATATTCGGTTCTGCTTTTCAGTCAAAATATAATGTTTGGTGGTGTGTGATCCTTCATATTCACTATTGGTTCGAGTTTTTCAAACTCATGGTTTAAAACTCGTTTAGGCAATATCTTAGAATATTCGTAGGGGAAAACAAATGTGGACACATATATATAGCTGTTATTTTCCGAGTGTCTTATTTTCCTTATGCTAATTGATCCCAAATTAATGATTGATTCGTAAGAGAAGACAAACTTAAATGTTAACAGATATTATTGTGGCTGTGAATAGGGAAAATAATATTGAAATTTGTTAGATTTTTTTCCCCGAAATTTGTTAGATTTATTAGTCTTCTTCGCTTCAGTCAACATTGATTTCATTTCTTTTTCCAAAAATGAGAGAATAAATACTAGTTCCTCTCTCTGGATGTTTACTGAAAATCTCGATTTTCTATTGACGTCTGTACATACATTTCATATGATCGTATTGGTGATATAAAACTAAAGATGGGAGTGACACAACTGACCAAATAAAACACATAACTATGGTTACGCAGATACAGTATACTGGATCTTACCACTCCCCCCCCCCCCTCCCCCCAATTTTTTTACAATATAGCAGTTTCTTTGTATGCTATAGAATTAGACATCAGTACCGAGTTGTCACATATTTTATTTCTAAAATATATTTACACTTATTTTTATCAATAGTTTTTTTTGTATCTAAAAGTTTCTTGAAATCAAATTAGGATTAGGAAAAAAAACAGAAAAAAAAAACAGTTCTTGCAATCTCAATTTGACTAACAAGAATCTGATATGCCAAGGAGAGTTTATATATCAAGAAAGAAGAAGTCAAGAACAGAAGAACTAGTGATGAGCTGGCAAGTGGGTTTGTTATTCAAAACAGATACGAGTCAGTTGTAAACGAGTCTTAGTATATAAAGGGTGTTCGTTAGTTTGTTACAGATCATTTACATGTTTAGTTAACATTGTGTGGCTTTGTTTCTCTGTGTAGAGAGATTCAAGAATTGTAGTTTACAAGCTTATAGAGCGAGCATTTGTAGGTGACTTGTGTGAAAAGATTCAATGAAACAAAAAGTGTTTCTATCGGTGATGTATGTCTTTCATAAAGATTCGACTCAGTTATTTTGAGTCTAAAAACCAAAAGATTCTATTAGTCTTGAATGTGTGTTTGAACAAGACACTTGTTACTTTGGTTACATCATAAGGTACTAAGATGGTTATGCTGCTTCTACAAATACCTACAGTCACACAATACACATACAAACGAAGTTTTTTCCTCATGTAAACCCTCCTTGAAGAGCTTTGCTTGCTCTCTGAATGGACCTCGCCACTCTCCATATCTCATGCTCGATCATTCCCTCTGATGAGTTCGTTGCAATAGCATCTGCTACTCCTGGGAAAAAACCTAGCTTGCTCTCTGGTTCAGCTGCAGGTCCATACACCTAGACATACACAAGGTCACATATGAGTTTTGAGACAATGGTGAAGAAGTCTGATGGAAAAAACAGAATGATGTTTTTAACTCACAAGATGCTTGAACCATTCTTTCCCTTTGATCCCTTCTGAATCCAAAAACCCTCTTTCTGCAAGCATCATCCTATCATTTAACTCTCTTCTCCTGACAGCTGCTGCAACATCATTTTTGCTATATGCTTGTTCTTCTAACTTCTGCAAGGATCAAACACAAAGATGTGAATAGGTGTGTGACGACTATGTATATATATCAATCAGAAAAAACCCTTTCAAGAAACCTTTGCTTCATCTTTTACTTCTTTAGCAACTGTAGAGAACTCTTGTATCGCCATGCTCAAGGAATCAAGTAATTCTCAACCGAGGTGTTCGGGCGTAGACTTACTTTGATCACATTTAAAAGCCAAAGGACTAGAGACATCCTAAGACTTTGTTGTCAATCTTTTTCTTCAAACTTGTTTTAAGACCTGGAAACCGTTGGGTTCTACTTTTATGTTCTGTTTTGGTTTTTATTGTTTGTGGTTTAGAGATTTTGATCTCTTTGGTTTAAAACCAATATTATTTTCTGAATTTTTTTGTCTCTTTTCCCTAGCTATATACTGTACATTAACTTTTTCTTTGTTACTAAATAGCTATTTACATTAACTTGCAGTAACAGTTTTTTCATTGGCTGGTAATATAGAATCTTTAACGTGCAACTATTTTCATTGACCAGTCTCCATTGTTGTGGCTTTTAAAGAACTTATGTTGTTTGTATCAAAACGGTGTAAAAGCAGAAGGTGAAGGAAAGAATAACATGAAATAATTATGAAATTAAGTCAAAATAGCTATGAAAGAATAACATGAAATAATTATTATAGTAAATAAACCAAATCAATCCAATGTAAATATCTAGCAATCAAAGTCAGACTTTAAAGTTTTACCTTTTTTCAAAAAAAAAAAAGAATAACATGAAATTAAGTCAAAATAATAATATTTCTGATGAAGAAGGTAGCAGAATAACACAAATATTCATGGGGCAGCAAAACCTATAATTATTTTATGTTTCAACTCTTTGCCTCTTGTTTCTTTCTTGGGACAAAAACATATGATGAGGTGAAGCCGCTTGCACATTATACAAGTCGCGGTGTATCCTATCGCTCTCCGAATCATCATGGGGTTGTGACAAGAAAATTGATTTCTTCAAACGAGTAGCGTTCGTTAAAAGGTATGTGGCCATGTCTACATCTCCTCGTCTCCCTTTGTAACCATTCCACTTGAAAAATTCAAAACTGTGTAACAAACACATGGGAACAGAACTCGGTCGCTTCCAGTTATCCGGTGTTTCTATACTTTTCCGCCCAAGGTAATGTTCCTAACATTAACACACAGTTTAATGTCAGTCATATTCGGGAGGTGATAAAAAACATAAAGTTAATTAAAGAAAACTGCTTTTGCTTACATCATTGAGTTTGAGCGATCTTAGCTTGGGAGAATCTTGGAGCATATGAGTGACAAGATCCCACCAACCTTGAGCACATGTATACAGTGTCAAATCAACGAGATTGCGGAAGATCATGCCATCAAAAAACTGTAGACAACAACAAACATATATAAGTGAATTGAAAAACATACCATAAAAAACCTGTTATAATTTTAATTTATACGTGGTGTGGTATATACCTCTAAAAAGGATACACATAGAGAAAGCGAGGGGGCACAAGTAAAAGCTTTCAGAAACTTGTGGTTATGTACTCCATGAATCATGTCAACATGTCCATATTTTAAGTTAGGCATATGCTCAATTCGATGGAATTCGTAAAAAACATCATCTCGAATGTAAAGGCCCCGGAGAGACGGAACATCTATCACAAACCCGCTGCTACCCTTTTGGTCTCTTGAGTAATTATATATGGACAAAAAAAGAGTTTCAATATTAGGACAACCGGATAAAAGCCTTGTAAGAGACGACTCCTTGTTGTCTGCGTAATCCACGTCTCCAAGTGCTAAATTTTTCAGAGACGGGAGACAAACAGAAAAAGGAATATCCAAACGAAAGCAACCAAAGAGATGCAAGGCTTCTAGTGTTTCACATGTATACAGCATGCTCCTCGGCAAACTGATCATGGTCCCATTCTCACGGAGATTAACTGTAATTGCTTTCACACGGTGACAAACAACTGCAGTTTCAATCCAGTTTGCAACATCTATTGCTTGATACTTGTGACCTAGATCGAAATACAAGCTCTCTAAAACCGGTGCTTTATTTGACATCAAAGACCTGTAAACAAACTGCGTGAACATCGCATAGTTTTCATCACCGTAACTGCTATCATCATAATAAAGTTCTGGTAATAAACTCCAAAGAAGCAGCCATCTCTTCGACAAACAACATGTGGCCATGATCACTTGTTTCATCGGGACAAGCGACAGTATTTGGATGAGCAAGTCATCTGACAACTGACTAATCATATCCATGTTTAGCATTAGTTGAATACAATATCACAATCCACACATTCCTATTTATACACATAGAAGTGGGATACTTTTCTTTTCCTATTAAACAATGGGGTTGAGATGCCTTTTTTTTTAAAGATAATCGCATACTTTGCATATATGTATTTGTTAGTTTTCCTATTCACTGACATAAATCTTATTTTCCTTTTTAACACTTTTACCTTCTTTTCCTCTTTTTTTTTTTAATTTCATGTGATTTATTCGAATTATGACATGTGAAACTTACACGATGACATTACTGAAAATCTGCCATTGTGACAGGAAATCTATTATTTATTTGGTTTAATCTATTCATCTGGTTTCCTCTGGTTTATTTTAATTTCCGGTTTTATATCTTACTTGCTGTTATCTGTCTATGATGGGAAATGCTATGATTTAATCAGAGTAAAAGTCTTAGTTTTGCTGTTTCAAGTTATATTCATCAGGTTAAGTCTTAGATATAACTTTCCCGTAAGTTTTATAACTATAATGAAAGCCCAAAAAAAAATCTAAAACCCAAACTGTTAGGGTTGTCAGAGAAAAAAGTTATGTATCTCCCAGAATCTATCTAGGCTAGCCATAAATCTCCTCAGAATCTACTAACTTGCTTGTACTTTACTTTTATTGTCTTTTTTCATCTAAAATTGGATGGAAAATATAAAACAAACCAGAAAAGGAAAATTGCAGGACCACTTGCTGAAACCTAATCATATATATAATCCAAAATCTAATCGCCTCCCTCTCTTCCTCTAGCTCCAAAAATCTAATCAAATTTTGCTTTCAATGGGTCTGGCTTCGATTCTAAAACGTAAGTTTGATTTTGATCCTTTTCCCCCATTCGTTTAGGCAGATTTGTGTACTGGTTAATCGAAATTCGTTAATAGCTTTTTTTGGTTTCTAGGCATAGAATAATTTTTTTTTATAGTAATCATATGCATATAATAATTAATATTGCAGGGAGAAGAAAGGGTGAGTTGGAGTCTAAATCTCATAGAGATTCAATCAGCAGTTTGCCAGATGATATTGTTGGCATAATCCTGTCTTTACTTCCCACAAAACTTGCTGCTTCCACATCGAGGAAGCAACTTCACAGGACATTTCCAATACTCCAAAGACAAGAGAGAGAGTAGGTGACTTGTGTATAAAGATTCAAAATTTGATTATTCAATGAAACAAAAAAGTGTTGATGTGTGTTTGAACAAGACACTTGTTACTTTGGTTACACCATAAGGTACTAAGATGGTTATGCTTCTACAATCTACAGTCGCAAACGATATTTTTTTCCTCATGTAAACCCTCCATGAAGAGCTTTGCTTGCTCTCTGGATGGCCCTCGCGACTCTCCATATCTCATGCTCGATCACTCCCTCTGATGAGTTCGTTGCAATAGCATCTGCTATTCCTGGGAAAAAACCTAGCTTGCTCTCTTGTTCAGCTGCAGGTCCATACACCTAGACATACACAAACACACAAGGTCCCATATGAGTTTTGAGACAATGGTGAAGAAAGTCTGATGGAAAAACAGAACATGATTTTTTTTAAAGTTAACTCACAAGATGCTTGAACCATTCTTTCCCTTTGATCCCTTCTGAATCTAAAAACCCTCTTTCCGCAAGCATCATCCTATCATTAAACTCTCTTCTCCTGGCAGCTGCTGCAACATCATTTTTGCTATATGCTTGTTCCTCTAACTTCTGTGGGAGCAAACACAAAGATGTGAATAGGTGTGTGACGACTATGTATATATATCAATCAGCAAAAACACTTTCAAGAAACCTTTGCTTCATCTTTTACTTCTTTAGCAATTATAGAGAACTCTTGTATCGCCATGCTCAAGGGATCAACAGAGACTTTCCCTTGTAAGAGTTTGCTCAATGCATCTCTATGTGCCTGAACCGTAACACCAAAACATATATAAACTCTTTTTGTCTTATTTATAAAAGGGAGTAAGTAGAAGAGATATACCTGCAACTGTTCAGCATAAGAGATGTAATCGAACGGTAAGACTGGCTCATCAGCCAATATGATTCCCAAAAGTCCCCAAATTCCAGCCACTGTTAAAAAGAAGGCATACAAGAGAGTTAAGCTCCTCTTCATAGCAGCCATGAGAAATCTATAACAAGAAGGAAGAAAGAAAAGCTTTTACTGGCAACATGACGATGAAACAACGGATCTGCATTGCGGATCATCCAATCATATGAGTCAAAAGCTGTGTGATAGACAGGATAATCTGCAAAAAAAAAGACATGAATTCATCATCACATTCTTGAATGTTTGTGGAATCAAGTTCTTGTTTTTTTACCTGCTCCGTAGTACATGTCTATAGACGGTATCCCAGCATGATGAAGAAACCCGGAGAAATCAGAATCTACTCTACTTAGCCTCTCTATCTGCCATTCCAATTTCAAAGCATAATACATCATTTCACAAAGACACCCTTGTTGAGGTTTTTAAAGACTTGAGTCTACTCACAACGTTGTTCTGAGACTTAAATGTATCTTCAACTGTCAAAGCTACATCATCAGGATCTTGAACCAACCTCAAGGCATCTAAAAGAAGACCATCTAACTGAGGAGTTGCACCAGCAAAGAACCCAGAGCCTTGGACCGCGCAATCTACATTAAGATAAGCCACAGCACTTGCACCTAAGTTCAGAACATTCTCTTCAACCCACTCAGTTGATCCAATCTACAAAACAAGAAAGCAAAAGAAAAACACTAAACTCATTGGTTTAGTCAAAAAGCCATTAAGATTCAGCTTTTCTAAACTAACCATTCCGAACTCTTCAGCATCCCAGCTACAAAGAAGAATGGTCCTACGTGGTCTCCAACCAGATTCAAGCAACAGAGAGAATCGTCGACCAATGTCGAGTAAAGCTGAAGTTCCGCTGTTTGGATCCACAGCTCCATAAGTCCATGCGTCTCTATGGTTTCCAAGTATCACATACCGATCAGGCTCTTCACTACCTCTTATAGTAGCCACAACATTGTGAATCTTCTTCATTTTCAACTCCCCCTTAAAAGTTTCAAAGACAGATAGTAAACAATAGTGTTCTAAAACAGTCGGTATTAAGCGTAATTATACGCTAATGTTCTACTAAGTGAATCATTACCGCCTAACAATTTTTTTTGCATGTAAGCAATAAGACTCGAAGATTCCAAGTTTTTCAACTAACAAAACCAAAAAGTAAAACAAAAAAAAAAAAGTGTACTTCCAATAAAGGTCAAATTAAAACTTTCAAAAACTAATATTCAAAATAACGGAAATTAATCGCAAAAATAATAAAAGACAACTAAATTACAAAGACTCACGACCAAGAAAATATAACGGAAACTACAAAGACTTCCTCCAGTTACCTGTAACGTCATGTTAACAACCGTCAGTCCTGGGCCAACCCGTTGACCCCACCCGACCCGACCCGAGTTCCGCCACTCCACCGGAGCTCTAGCTCCCCCAAGAGAAGCCAAAATGATCTCTGCATTGTGGAGAGACAGAGGCAAAGATGGAATCTTTGGGAATCTTTTAGTGACACGATTATCTCCCACCCTCAGCTTCTCTCCTCCGACGACTCCGGGCCAACCCGGACTAACCGGATCTCCGATCCCTCTCATCACCGTACCTCTCTCTATCCCCCCGAGCCCACCGCCGTCGTTCTCAGCGTATATCAGCACCCCGAGCGCGCCTCTAGCCTCCGCTATCTTCACGATCCCTCCTCTCCCCAGAGACTCTCCCTTTCTCGCTAACACCACGCAGTCTCTGACGCTCACTCCGATCGACTCCAGCGCGCGGTAGTCTCTCTCCTCGCCGTGGTTCACGAACACCACGTCGCCCTGCGCCGATCCGGACGGCGAGTAAGCGTGGTAAGGCCTAACCACCACGTCGTCGTCGTCTCCCCCGTGGACGACGTCGTTTAAGTCGAACTCCATTTTCGTGCCGTTGCTAAAACGCGCCGCGACGGAGATGTGCGTAGGATAAGAGAGGAGAGCCTCGTACTCGGCGAGGTGAGTGTCGTCAAGTCCGAGGCTTTGGAAGTGGTTTAGGACGTAGGTGAGAGTGTCTAGAGAGGGTTTTGTTCCGGCGAGGTGAGGATGGCGGGTCAGAGCGCGGAGGTAAGAGGCGACGGTGGCGTTAGAGGCGGAAGAGAGGAAGAGGCGGCGGAGAGCGAGGGGGTTATGTGGGTTTCGAGGGAAGAGGAGAGGAGGAGTTGAGTCTGGGTGGTGGAGAGTGTAGAAAGTGGCGACGATGAGGACTATGACGAAGAGGAAAGAACAGAGCGGCGGCGGGTGACGGAGAGGGAATATAGAGGTTCTGGCGGTGGTCAGTCTAGTTGCTGTGAGAGGCTGCGACATTGCTCAGGGGGAGAGAGAGAGAGAGAAGTGAGTTATTGTCTGAGGAGTAGTGGCTTTAGCCGAAGTAAGTGTATCTTTCTAGTTTATCATCTGTCGTCTCTCTGTTTTCTGGGGAAATCGGCCAATTCATACATCAACAGAGTGTCGCGGTCCCGATCAGTACATATACTCGGACCCTGTGCTAAAACATACATCAACTCATAAAATATTCAAATTTCATATATCAACTAACACAATTCAGCTTTTACAAACATTTGACCAATTATCTGTTAGTCAAACATAACAAAATCTGATCTGTCCGTTATGTATTGATTATGTGGCTTTTTATATTTTTAAATAAGTATTAATTAATAAAAACGTAATTTCTAAAATGTGGTAGGGGAGAATCGAACCCGGGTCAGACCAAAGTTACAGAGAATCAATTAGCCACTATGCCAAACGCAATTTATAGTTTGTACTCTCTATTGTTTCCTATTACTCTTTTCTAAAAATATTTTTATCTTCTTCTTCTCTCTCCTACCCCTTCATTTATAGATATAAAAAATAGTTTGGAATTATATGTTTTCAATTTTAAATGTTTTCAATTTTTTATCGATATTTTTTCATTTTATAATTAAAATTTAAAAATACATTTAGAAACTCTTTTAAAATTTTATATTTTGAAAATGTAATATTGTTTTTTTTGAACTCAGTAATAATCATTAAACTAATTACATACAATTACTTATGTTTTATATACTTTGTGGAACTAATTCTAAATAATTAAAACCTCATAACAATGAATAGGAACATATGAAAATGTGTAATTATGTAGTAATATGAAAATAAGAGGATATGTTCATCTAGATATGTTCATCTAAATATTTTCATATTCCTTGTTATGAGTTTTTAATTATTTATAATTAGTTCCAGAAAGTATATAAAACATAAGTAATTGTATGTAATTAGTTTAATGATTATTACTGAGTTTAAAAAACAATATTAAAATTTTAAAATATAAATTTTTTATAAAAAATAGAAAAAAATTCGATAATTTTTTTAAAATGTTCAAATTTGAAAACATATAATTCCAAACTATTTTTTTATCTATAAATGAAGAGGTAGAAGGAGAGGGAAGAAGAAGATGGAAATATTTTTAGAAAAATATTGATTAGGTATAATAGAAAACAATAGAGAATACAATCATTAAATTGCATTTGGCACAGTGGCTAATGGATCTAATGTAACATCTGTTTGACCCGGGTTCGATTCTCCCCTACGACATTTTAGAAATTATTTTTTTATTAATTAATACTTATTTAAAAATATAAAAGCCACGTAATCAGTTTATACCGGATAATTCAGATTCTGTTATGTTTGACTAACAGATAATTGGTCAATGTATGTAAAAGCCGAATTGTGTTAGTTGATGTATGAAATTTGAATATTTTATGTGTTGATGTATGTTTTAGCATAGGATCCGAGTATATGTACTGATCGGGACCGCGACACTCTATTGATGTATGAATTGGCCGATTTCCCCTGTTTTCTGTATTGTCTCTTTCGTATTTTGTAATTACTCGGGAGTTTTTTTTGGGGGTCAAAGACTTTGATCGTCTTCTCTAATTAATTTGTTGTGTATTACGGGAAATTGAATTACTCTCTCCCTCTCTGTTTTAAATACATGTTTTAAATATTTACACATATTAATAAAATAAACTAAATTTAGTTACAATACATAATTTTATCATTATTTATTTCCATAATTTAAACTAAAAAAATTCATAAGTACAATAGATTTTTAAGTTTACAATTAAATATTAGTTAAATAAATGGATTAAAATATTTTTTAAAAAATGTTTTTAAAAAATGTAGTTTATAAAACGGAAGGATGTATATAGAAAAGTAATAATCGATGAAAGATCCAACCTCTTTCAATCGAATTAGATAATGGAATTGTACTACTTTATACTATAGTAGCACCACTTGAAAAGTATGTAAACGACCATTTTGATACTAGACATCAGCAGTGTCGGTCAGTCGAATGAAAAGCTGCATATTCGAAGAACAACGTGATTGTTTAGTAAGTAGTGGGTGGCCAATATAGTATTTTATGTTGTATATTATTGTTTTCATTTTTATACAGTCGTACCATGATGCATTGTATGTGTTCAAAACTTGATTCCATTTTGATTATCATTTTAAACATAAGCATATTACGCATGAGATTCCATTTTGATTGCCATCTTTTCCTCGATTTATTGTTCTTATTAGTATTTCATAAATTCATTAACGTGGAGATGACAGTCACAATGTAAAGCATTAAATAAACACTGGGTAGGTTATTGGTAAACTTGACATGAGTTCTCCTTTACGCATATATGACCTACCAATAAGTGTCTCCTAAAACCATTGATGTTAATCACTCTTGCAAAACAAAGTGTCTCCTAAAACCTTTAGCTATTTGAGGCATATAGTTTAGAGGTTGAGATCATCTTCTTCACGTTAATATATAAGCTCCAATAATTATAACCATTGAATTCAAACTGATCGTAAACACTAAATTTACGCACTGGATATATATGAGACTGTGTTATCGTATTTGTGTGGCTACACTCTAATCAATATTTTATTTGCCAATGATTTCATCCCATATGGCTCTTTATTCTGAATTTGTCTTTATATTTTTTGTCCACCGTTTTGACCATTGTTATCGCTTTCATCCATTGAATGGCGTCATCTCGATTTTTGTTCACATCCAAATGTGTTAAACAATCTATAGACGCATCTCGAGTGTCTCGATATGGGTCCATTTTCACCCATGCATTCTAATGTTTAATTCTTGTATATACTGTATGGTCAGGTGAACTTGTATGTCGAGTTATATATAATGTTTAAATCGGCAAAATGTTGCAAGAAGCCAAGAAGAATGCCTCGTATAAAGCGTATGAGATGATCTTTCTCAAATTTGGCAGAGTATATCTTTCTAAGTTATACTTATATAGTTTTTCAATGCACAAGAATCAGCGCAATCGTGATATGTTTTAGGCGTATATAACGTTTTATGTTATTCACTTATTTGACAATAGGTGGGTGCATAGGTTAGTGCATGGAATTCCAAATCCATGTGATATGATATGTTGTTAGAAAATTGATGAAGGCTGTTTATATTGCATGATGTACGCATATGATATATATTTATGCATTATCAGTACATGATGTGCACATACCTAGGTTTTTCTTAGCCACAGTCGCCGAGTGGCTCTTATAAACAGTAATATTATCTTCATATTGTCTCCACCATAAATGTTATCGTTGTCATACCGGTCAACAACTCAATAATAATTATTTGGCTGACAGGGCTCGACATTTTAAAAAAATTCATAATGTTCTTTATTCAGATAAAGCTTATGTTCTTTTAAAATGTAAACTAAGGGTTTGTCCGCGATTTCGCGGATGATAAAATTATACAAAAAGTACATGTTCTGTTTATAATATTATAATTGTTGAATAATAATTAGAAATATTAAAATTTTAACATTTAATAGTTTGATAATCAAAAAATTTCAGTATCTATTTATAGAAGAGCTGTGAAATTTAAGATAAGTCAACAACATAAATATAAATCACTCAAAATATTTTTATTAAATGTAAATATTATTACAATTGATTCAAGAAATTGGTTGTAAAATTTCCTTTTAGTTTATTTTAAAACGTGAAAAAACTTTATCTATAAAAAATATATTTTTGTGTAGTTCCAAGAAGATGGATAGATGCTTCTATAGTTCTGGCATCTTCTTTGATAATTTATTTTATTTATGTTTCATTCATTTGTTTGATTGTTTTCAGATTATTTTAAATTTAACAAAAAATAATTGTTTTTATATGTTTCTTTTAAAATATTTCGCGAAACAAAAGTAAGATTTATATAAATAGATTTGATAAAAGTCTCATAAATGATTTAGAAACTCTAATAATATGATTTTGTTGGCCAGAATTAAAAGATATTTGATGTAAAATAAAAATAAAAAATATTTTTAAATAATTTCAAATTATTTATAAATATTGTGTGCGTTTTGAAAAACATAAAATTTCTAATAATCCTTCTTTAGCAGCGGTAAAGGAGTCTATCTATCTGCATAACTTTGGTAGATTTCCCTCAACGCAATTCACAGAAATTCCACGAATCCCTTTGTGGTTAATTCCAACGACTCAGCAGCAGTGTGGAATTGAGTTTCTCGTCTGGTGGATCTGATCTATAGTTATGGGGCAATACATGCCTTATATACAAATATTTGAAATATTTTAAATAAGTATAAATATATAATTTATTAAATAAAAATCTATGACACATTATTATTCTTTAACACGTAAAATGAAGATGATGGTTAGAGGCTTCTATAACTCTGACATTTTTATTGATGAGTTGTTTTATTTATGTTTCTTTCATTTGTTTGACTGTTTTCAATTTATTTTAAATTTAACAAAAAGTTAATTTTATGTGTTTATTTCACAAGATTTTGGCAAAACAAAAGTTTCAGTTAGTTATCATAAATTATTGTTTGTAATATTACTTGTGTTCTTTTTGGTAATTTGTATTAATTGGTTCAAGAATTTCCTTTTTATTTTTAAATTTGATTAAAATAAATAATTAATAAAAATCACTAACCAATCATATTATAACAATTTCTTGGAACTTTACATATGAGCAGAAATCACTTTTTATCTACACTCTAGTCCATAGGTTTTGAAAAAGACTTATTCTTGGGTTCACCAACCAATAGTATTTGTTTATTTGATATTTGATATCTTTTAAAAAAAGAAACAAAATAATAAAGATTTTTCAAGTTATATTGTATTTTAAAAATAAAAAATTAAAATATAGGTAAAAATATAGTAAGTGAAAAAAAAATATTGTTAACACCGTCAGCACAATAATAAACCCTAAACCCTAAATCTTAAACCCTAAATCCTTCGGTAAATCCTAAACCCTAAAACAAAAATATTTAAAACTAAATCTTAATAATACTAAACCCTAAATCCTAATCACTAAACTATAAATCCTTGAGTAAACCATGAACCCTAGAGTTTATGATTATCTAAAAGTTCATGGTTTACCTAAGGGTTTAGAGTTTAGTGATTAGGATTTAAGGTTTAGTATTATTAAGATTTAGTTTTAATATTTTGTTTTAGGCTTTAGGATTTATCGGAGGGTTTAAGATTTAGGGTTTAGGGTTTAATATGGTTTACCCAAGGATTTAGGGTTTAGTGATTAGGATTTAGGGCTTAGTGTTATTAAGATTTAGGATTTAATATTTTTTTTTTAGAATTTAGGATTTATCGGAGGATTTAAGGTTTAAGATTTAGGGTTTAGTATTGTGCTGACGGCTTTAACAATATTAATTTTTTTTTTCACTTACTACTATTTTTAACTATATTTTATCTTTTTATTTTAAATACTATTATTTTGTTTATTATTTTTTTTTTTTAAAGATATCAAATATCAAATAACCAATTACTATTGGTTGGTGAATCTAAAGGTTCACCCTAGGGGGTGAACCCAAGAATAACTCGAAATCAAAAGCGAAAATTCTGTAATGAATATAAAATAAAAAGTTACTGTAACTTATAAGAAGGTAGCATGTTATGTAAACAACCAAGATGTTCGACCTAAAGCCAACAACTATTCACCAAAAGAGGATTGCTCTGCTCTTTTTTTGTGCAAAGGATTGCTCTGCTCATTATGGGAAAGTGTTCTTGCATTTTCCCGGAAGAAACATGTGAACTGGTTAAAAACATACAATTTGTGACTAAAACTCATAAACTGAAACAACTAAAAGTTACAATATAAGTAACTAACTCAACAAATGATGATCATGACAAGCCTTTTGGTACACACCTATAACAACCATGTTCTAGATATTTCACAATAAAAGACAAAATCTTTATAAAGATTATGTTCTTCTAAAAAGTTGTGGGACTCGATCGAATGATTGAGGTGTTATATAAATCAGAAAGTTGACACAGCACTATCGCGAAATAGGGAGGACATATCTAAGTGGGTCCTTAAACGTATCCTCGCAGTACACACACCTTCGTAAATGCTCTTTCAAGTCATCATTCGGACAAAAATATTTTAGGGACACTGCAAGTGTCTGGTTCAGATAATAGACTACCTTAATTCTCGTAGACCATTGTTATAGGATAAAAAAAGTTTTATATATATGGTGGACAACAAAAAGACTACCTTTTTTTTACAAAAAAAAAACTACCTTAATATTTAATTCTCTATAATTCAATCGTAACCTACTAACTTTGTGGCTTTGTGCAATTTGTAAGCAAATATTTATTTGGTAAAACATTTGAGCAAACATCCCACATAGCTTTTGAAACACTACAGCACACTTTGCAAAGTCTAGTGTCCTATTCTGAACCAACTAAGCGTATTCAGTGGAATATGATGTTTTGATTCAAAACAGTTGAATGTATTTTTTTATTATATGGGCTTCTCATTAAAAAGGAGTAAGAGTTCTCAAAGCAATTTGAGCGTACTCTACAGAATCTGATGCCTTGTAGTTTGCCCCTACTATCTACACCTTTTGATATTGTCGGGCCAGGCTTTTAGGCCCAAGTGATAAAACAAACCCAAATAACAATAATATACGGAAATTTGCAACAGAAACACTCGAGCTAACCATAACTGAAAAACAATGGTCAGCTTCCATTTGGTGCTAAAAACAAAAAGGCTAGCTTCCATG
The DNA here is from genome assembly GCA_016771965.1 of Brassica carinata. NCBI lineage: Eukaryota > Viridiplantae > Streptophyta > Magnoliopsida > Brassicales > Brassicaceae > Brassica > Brassica carinata. Next base: position 1,053,782 of record CM028687.1, on the reverse strand, counting down.
TACTTTAAATCTCGTAGTGCATTGTCTTTTCAATTTCTTCTCCTATTTATATTTTTTCCCTTTTTATTTTCATCTAATATCATTAAGTTTCTCTTTTATTTATTTATTACTTCCTACGAGTTTTTAAAAATTGATGTTTTAAGATTTCTATACATATTAATATAAATTAATTACATATTTCGATTTATTGGCTTTTTAATTTTATTTGCTTCCCAGTAAAATTACACCACTTCTATTTTTAAAGTAAATTTTATGTTTTACTTTAAAGCAAGTTGAATTGATTAAAATCAGAACATCAACTTTTGTATACAAAAAAAATATAAACATCAATATTTTTATACAGAGAGTAATAATCACCTGTTACAAGTTACAACCATATATATCTGTCAATTAAATTTCTAAAGGGAGATCACGAAATCCTTGTGAACCAAACCAAACACACAAACCAATGAATTTAATTTGTACCTACCCACCTAAATACTAACTCAAGCAGTCAAGCCAGCCTTATCAATAAAGATGATGAAGAATCAAGAAACATGACCAATGATGGTCGACCTTTGGTTAAGATTCACGTTTATGATACTATTGCTCAGTTTTAGTACATGGGATGAACCAGTACAATTGATAATCATTTTTTAATCAAGTCATCTTTTGACTAAAATATTGGACTTTTTCTCTTTTTGTTTTTTTTTGTCAACAACTGACTTTTTTCTTTGCCAACAATATCCCTATTATATACTCCCGAATTTATTTTTTGGATTTCATTTTTACTTTTTTTTTTGAACTGAGGCTTTCTAATTTTTAATTTACCAACAATATCCCTTTTTCTTATTTTATTGGATTTCATTTTTAATTTATTTTGTTGGCATTTTCCGAAACAATTTAATTAATTCATGGAACTACTCTTCTCCGTGGGCACGTAGTCCAAGAACAATGAAACGCGCTCCGATAAAGGAGGGAGAGAGAGATGAGGAAGATGGAGAATCAACTCACAAATCCAAAAACATAACCTTCCTCATCTTCCTCCTCCTTCTTCTTCGTCTTCTTCTCTCTCTCCTGAACATCCTGCCGTTTCTGTCCTTTTCCTCTCTGTTTCTTTCCTGGAAACAGAGGGAAAAAAATTTCGTCTTTTTTTTTCCTCTGTTTTCGCCGAAAGGATAGATCTTTTGTGATTAGGTAGCTGCACCCATCTTATGTTTCGTGTCGAGGTAAAAGAAGATAACATTTTATTCTTGAAAAGATACAATCTTTTTGTGTTTTGAGGATCACCACTTATCTCCTCTGTTTCGCTATTCTTAAACCTTCTCGCAATGTTGTTTTCTAGGTCCTGTGGCTCATTGTTGTTCTTGTTTCCCGCAATTCAGTTGAACAATGAAACAAAGGTTCTTGCTTTCATTGTCGTATCTCAGCATCCGAGATTGAGCTTTTTTGGGTATAACAACACCATGGATTCTTCTGAGTTGAAGTTTTCTTCGAGGGACGTTGTGAAACGCTGTGACTATTCCATCGAGGCATCATCTTCTTCAGACCCTTTGACTAGAACCGTGAAAAGAAAGCTCAACGACACGTTCTTGTCACGTGGCTCTTCTGATTCCTCTTCCAACGCAGCAAAGCTCCTAGTCGAAAACGAATGCGCTGCTTTGCTCCAGGATCTTTCTTCCCAGAGGCAAACGGTGAAAGATCTCCACCTGGAGCTCGAAGAAGAGAGAAAAGCAGCCGCTTCGGCAGCCAACGAGACGATGTCGATGATACTGAGGCTGCAGAGAGAGAAGGCCGAGATACAGATGGAAGCTCGGCAGTTCAAAGCGTTTGCTGAAGAGAGGATGACGCATGACCAAGAGAAGCTTTTGGTTCTGGAGGAGTTGTTGTACGAGAAAGAGCAAGCGATCGAGGCTTTGACTTATGAGGTGGAAGCTTACAAGGATAGGCTGTTGAGCTATGGGGTAAGCGAAGGAGAGATGAATGATCAGATACTTGGGTTTGGTAGAGACTCTAGCACGGTTGGTGTTGATGTTTACCCTTGTGAGTACACTTCCTTGGATGATGATAATGTTGGTCAGTCTCCAAGCTGGCCATACTATGATCCAAACTCGCCTTTGGGAACTGCGAAGGAGATCAAGGGGACAGAGTTTTATGCAGACTCTCCTATGTCTAGTAGCAGTGACAGAGTTTATACTATTGACTCGATTCATGTGGGAGTTTCTGAGGTTAAGATTGTGGACGAGCCTAGTAGGTTGAGTAAGGGGAAGTTAAACGGTGATCATTGGAATTCTCCGAGGAACCAAGAACCGGTGGTGATGATGACTCAGCAAGGAGTTAACGAGCCAGGTATTGAGAAGCTTTACACAAGGCTTCAAGCACTTGAGGCTGATAGAGAATCACTGAGACAGATCATTGTGTCGATGCGGACAGACAAAGCTCAGTTAGTGTTGCTGAAAGAATACGCACAGCGTCTATCAAAAGAAACTGTCACAACGAACAGGCGAAACTCGGTTAGCAAAATGCCGTTCTCTGTAGTAACGGCCTTCAAGGTAAAACATTCATAATCTAAAGCTAAATCACATGTTTTGCATATTTGCTTTCTGAAACTGTGTAAGCTTCAGTTTTGCTTTCTCTTCGTTCTTGTGTGTTCAGTGGATGGTGTCTTTCGTTTCTTGGAGAAGGAAAGCCAAGCGAAACAAATACGTGTATGATATGTCAGCGAATAATATGGGGATGCTTATGATTCTAGGGGAGGGATGTCGAAGTAGGAGATGGAGTTGTTTAACAAGTGCACATGTCTAGAGATATATCCATTCTTTTTTTTTTTGTCTCTCTTGCGGCATTTAGTTAGTGCAAATTGAATGTACCTTTATTGCGAGACATGTATGGATGGGTCCAGATTCTGGCTGAATATATCAAACATCAAATTTCATTGTTTTCCTCTTGTTTTGGATTCGTACATGTCCTCAAGGCAAGGACAATAACAAAAAAGCCACTCTGTCATGCATGAATAAAGTCAGGGAATCAAACCAAAAATAAACATTCTTGTTGATTAGTTGACTTTGGAGGTCATACATATACCGATGAAACCTAAAAAGAGGGGATTCAAAGCAAATACATAATCACGAGGGAGACAGCGAAACAGTGTAAGAGTTGTTGCAATACTTCAAGCTCTTTAGATAGCCTGAACGAAGCTGAGGGCAGATCATTGCTCCGGGGATGCCAGACGCATAATCCTTTGTTTCTCCTGTGCCTTCGGTGGCTGAAGACTCAGGCTCGGTTCTCCCAGAGATTTGTGGTAGACCCATGTTTAAACTAACCGAGGTTGGCTCGGTCACAAAGCTGAATTCAATTCAAAGATTGTTAGCAAAGACTTCATATTTTTGGTTTGGAAAAGAAGAGAAGCGATTCTGCACCAACAAACCTTGCTTCAAAGTTTTGTCCATTAGCACCAACGTTTGCACAGATATTGCTGATAATCCACGGCGGAAGATATTCACCTTTCACCTCGACCATGCAGCAACTTGTATGATCTGATTTTACCATCTCCGTGCACTTGATCTGGAGATGAACGAACAAGTGTTATTAAATATGTCAAAAGAAATGACCGATTAGAATGTAAGAAAATATACCTCAGGAGAAGACACTGCAGCGTTCTGAAATGGCACAGGTGAATATAATACAGGTACGTCTGCGGTTTGAAGAAAGCCCAAAGAAGACCTAAGCATGATTGAGAAACAATGGGTCAAGTAAACCCGTTACTAGGATTTAGATGTGCCCGATATGTAACTTCTTTTCCAAGAATTGTTCATACGCACCTATAATTTAACAGAAGATCATACACTCCATGTACGCCCTCGTTACCTTCAAAAGCTAAGAAGGATTCTGGAGTATTATCTACGTTTGAGACGGAACGCAAACGACGAGCCTGCATGCATTACCAGGAGGAGTCAGAAAGATACGCTAGTACTCTCTCCCGTTTACAATTGCATGTGCTTCACTGACTGTTCACCTAGACAGAAATAAATATAGAATAGTTCCTAAACAGGTAAGTGAAGGTGCACAAACCTGGCCAAGGTTATGATTCTCTATCTCTGAAAGTTCCGCAAGATCTTCCACTGTGGTCTCATCCATTTTAGTTTTGCAAAGAGGCATAGTGTAGCATATGTCCTGTCAATAACATATTCAGATCGTATCAGTAAAGTACTAATGACCACACAATGTTTGCATAACAGAATAATAAAGACAACGTATAATCAAATACTTCTCTATTAATGTGTCACTTATTGATAAAGCATACTATATTTCACCCTTGATGTACAAGCCTAACATGTTCACGGAATCCTAAATCAAGCTGCAGAGAAAGCACAACAATAACATATTGTTTCTTAAACCAAATTCCTTATATCCTACTAATATGGGACCAAATTGTTCAACTAAGCACTGGTGACCTCAGGACAGTAGAAGAACATCAGGCAACATGTTTTTAATTTCTATCATTGTTAACTGACAAATAACTACGAATGCTGCAAACTACAACGCTTCAGGCTAGCCTCCCTGAACTAAAAAAGCACATAGATTCTCAAAAAATTTGAGTAAATCGAAGTAAAGATGTGTTTAATACAATTTCTAATATAAGCAGCACCGTGACTTTATCTATTTTGCAATTTTTTGCAACATTTTACTTACGTTTCGTCTTATCAAAAGAAGCAGTCAATCATGGAATTTGTTCAGATACCAAGTATATAACAGATAGGGATGCTGCAGCCTAGTTTGAAAGTCTAAAGGTAAGTAAAACACAAACAACTTGCAAAAAACTTAATAAAGCAAAATGCTTAACAATACACAGTGAGCATGTCTTACAAGGTCTTTAAGCACGGCTCTCAATCTTCTAGTTGACTGAGTGATATAGGCATTGCATGAACGTTTGACACCCCCTGACTCACAGCTTCCGGTGAACATTGCCACAAACTGTGAAGTACAAACTACAACACGAATAATACACACTAATATTTAATTTCTTTTCAAGAGTATGACGTATTGGCATATACAGAAATTACAGTAACAGAGATGGAGAATGATAAAGAAGCTATTCATGCAAGTTCACATTCTAATAAACTAATGGTGTACGTGACTTTGATGCATATTGGCGAAGATAGAAAAGTAACAGCAAGGTGTATGACTAATTCTTCTAAATAAACGTGTAAGTGGGAAACAAAACATAGAAGGTTCACTGTCTCTGGCGAAAGAAACTTCCATCTACATGCATCTGTATAAAAGTATCCAAACACTACAAGTTTCTAGTGCCATCGACGTTAACTTCATTAAATTAGTGTTATACCCACAAGAGAATCAAATCCAAACCAGGCAAATTATACGATGGGATTACCATAAAATATTTTGCAGAGTTTCTTCCGAAACATAAAATATAGACTTCGAAAGGCATCTTCCCATGCCAGTTGTCTCTTCTGAAGGAAATCATCTTCACCTAAAACAACGAAATGAAAATCTCTTTATAGAATTTAGAAGGAAAATGACTGATAAGAAGTCAAAGCTCATGAACTCTCGCTAACAAACCTCTGTCTGGTCCAGATGTTATCAATGCTGAAATGATAAAAGGTGGCAAGGTGGACTGAGGATAAACCCATGAATGTAGCGACATGGAATTTAACACTTGGGAAACCACAGCTGATCCAGAACCAGTACTGTTATCTTGATTTACGACATTACAAGGCAGCGAGTTTAGCTGTGGCATACCATTGTAGGTGCTACACATGATTGACCTATGGAACCTAAAACATCATTAAAATGGAAAATAACAAACTTACTCAAACTTCAGAGGCAGAACAAAACAGTATTTCATGTACTTAGTATTAGAAATAGCTCATCTCACCAATTTAATGGGGAAGAGGAAACAAGTCTAACACAAGTTTTCATGGAAAGGTCCAGAGGAATCTCTCGCCCAGGAATGTGAAATTCAGATACAAGATTTCCACTTAATGAAGAAGTATCAGATTTCCCACTTATGTCATCAGGATGAAACGGCAATGGTGCACAAGTGGCAAGTCCTTTCAGTGCTTTGGTCTGTTGAAAGACGACATCAGTTTTACTAAGACCAAAACATCTTACTAGCCATCTCAAATGATGAAAGACTACCAAGTGAAGCATACCATATCAATATCTGCCAAGCAGGATAACTCTTCACCCCTTGTCGAAAGTTCTGTGACACTGCGAAACATGCTCTGGCTGCGTCTCTCATTTGTTTGACGAGCTTCGGTGTTAGTACCATTAGAAACTTCAGTAGACGCATTATTGTCCTCAATGCTAAGACAGTAAAGCATTAACACAAGTTAAAATCACAAGTAAGTCAGCTTACTCCAGACAGAAATCGGCTGAGCAATTTTACCGGATAAGTTGTTCTCTCTTGATGGCAGCAACATTTGAGAGTAAGGAAACATTGAATAGGTTGCTGGATTGCTCTTTCACACCATTTTCCTGTGGTAAAGACAAATAATAAATAAAACAAAAAGATTTGTACTAAAAACGGTATTTTTCATAAGTTTTTTTCACACAAAACTAAAGGAATCAAGAATCAGAGAGGTACCTTAGAGATGTCTTTGGCAGATTGCGTCCAAAGACGAGCCTTTTTGACAGGGTAGAGTTCATCCATACGCATCTCAATGTATTTTGGATTCTTCAACTGTTCTTGCTTCTTAAACCCGTATTCCCTCTCAATACTACAGCCAGCCAAGACAATCACAAGTAAGACGAAAGAAAAAAAAAGTTGACTAAGTTGAAGACTTTTTGGTACGTTTTGCAAGGGCGCAATGCATCAAAAGATTCTTTAGCTTGGTCCACGAAACTAGTCCGCTTCAGTTGTTCTCCCTGGTGTAAGTGAGAAAAGATATTAGTATCTGAAATGAACAAACTCGAGAAAGAAAGCAAAAAAAAAAGACTTACTCTGAGTTCAGCGGGAGTCTTCCTCTTAGCTTTGGAGCCTCTTCCACTCATTTGAAGAGAAGAAGTACCAAAAGCACCAGGAGCTACAACTTTCGCCATTTCCACAAGATTACGTTTGTTTGTATCTTACCCTACTATCAGTGAAACCAATCCGACACAAAATCAGAAACTTAACATCGTAAACCCTAAATTAAGAGAAGCATATAAACCCTAGAAACTGTTCCGCAATTGAAGAAGTTATAAAGCGAGAAGATTTCGATTTACAAAGATGAATCGGAGAGATAGGAGTGGGAAACAAGCTCACCACGCTCGATGTGGTTTATGTCTTAGCGATGTAGCAGACCCAGCGGCGTAGCGATAGCTATATATCGATTATGGCTCGTCGTGGTGTGAATCTCCACGGTGAGGATGGGCTTAGTCTCTCTCTCTCTCTTGTAAATAGTGAAGTGGGAGGGAAGAGGAAAGGGCGTGAAATTTTGGAACTCTTTTTCAAATAATTTTATCAAGATGTTTTTTTTTGGGGGGGGGGGGGGGGGTTCCTCCTCTCCTGTAAATGTATTTGTAACAGTTAAAGCTAACGCCGTTAACATTGACTCAACTCTCAAGTCTCTGAGAGGGAGAGAGAGGAACAGTCTGAATTGAAACCGAAACATTACGTTTGGTTTAATATGGTTTATGTTTTGTTTCTGGTTCAGATTTTAGATCGTTTTAGATATTAAATCTAACAATGATTTCGAAAAAAAAGTAGAGAAAATCCAGGTTTAGACGAACAAAGAGATATGAAATCAAATTCATGTTTGTATCAATCCGGTTTTCAAAACAATTCGAATTCAGCTTGGTTGAACCGGAGTGAACCCCCTGTGCGAAGTTCAACCAGATTTAACATCACTTGATTTTAATAACAGCAAATCAAATGTTGCCACTATAAAGAACAAGAAAAGAAAAGATTGCCTCTCCAGTCAGGACAATCCACACATACATAACTAAGAACTCTGGTCTCTATAAATTAATATTATACTCCCTCCATTGTTTTTATAAGTCGTTTTAGAGGAAATTTTTTGTTTCAAATTATATGACGTTTTCGGTTTTCTATATAAAATTTATTAACAGTTAATGTTGTATGAACAATGATAATATGTATTTCTATTTTTTCATTTGTTGATTTGTGGTTAGTTAAATAATTAATGATATTTTTGTTTAGAAAATATAAGAAATTTATGTTTTTCTTAATATATGTGCAATATTCTAAAACGACTTATAAAAGAAAACGGAGGGAGTATACTAAATCTCTCTACCTAGAAGGTAACAAACACACAAACAAGAGAGCCTCCAGATTCCATTGAGTCACTTCATCGTTTACTTCACTTAAATTGAACCTTCCTGCACTCTTGTAAGCTGCCTCGGCATCAGCACCTTCCCTAAAACTACTCTTGCCCGGTTTTTCTCTGTGTCAACCTCAGTCTGTGAATCTCTTATTGGTCTAAAATGCCTGAACATTTTACTCAGGCTCTTCTAGCAGGTATTGTTTCTGTTCCGAAATTATAAGCTCAGCTGGTGCATTCTCATCAAAGTCCGTTGATTTTTCTGAGGCTGGAGGAAGAAGACTACTGATCTGTGACTGTCGTCTTCTATATGGTCTGCGAGTTCTTTTAACCTGAGCAGTTTCAACCCAACTGGCACAACTTAATAGTTTTCCTTCTCATGTGGTGTTTGCTCTTCACCACCATCATGGATCACCATAGCAGTCCAGTATGTGTCACCCATTTCCTCAAACTCAAATGCTTCGGTTCTTTCTGCACAGGCTAGTTCTAGGCAAAACCAAATGAAACAATGGTCTTAGGCTCATAAATTTTTTGAAGAAAAAATTGTTTTAAATCCCAAATTTGTAAAAGAAAAAATTTAGTTAAATCTTTAATAAATTGTTTTACGGCCCCTAAATCTCAGGACATACCTTTTTTATTGCTTACCTAATTTTTGTGTAAACGGCTGTGAAGTTTCGAAAATCTAAGAGAAAACATGCATCGAGTTTCGAAAACATACAACGTTCTCTCGTTTTCTAAACTTAACTTGGTTTTCTGACTTTCTCCAATCCGAATAGTATATACTTGGTTGTACAACACTATAAGATATCATACATGAACACAATGCCAAGAAAAGATAAAAGGGCGGGTACTAAGCTTAACCCAGTTATTATAAGTAGACCTTTAGAGTGACCTTAATTATTTTTAAAGAAACTTTAGTAGATAGCGTTAATGAATAAAATATGAGATGTAAAGGAATTAATTTAACAATGATTTGTCTACAGTAAAATAAACATTGTGAGCTGGAGAAAATGAATAATCTTGGGCTGAATCATTCGGTCACCAACTTGTAGTGTAGCCCATCAACTCATGGCCTTCTTCATCATGCTATCCCCTCCTCCTCCAACTGTACCTATCCAACAGCAAAAGTAGATATTTATAATGTCAGTTTGATATATTTTCCGACACACGAATCTTGCATGTAAGAGGCCTTTTGTTATTTATGAACTCATTAGCACCAGGATCCAGCTATATTATTACAGACACACGTGCTACATCAAGGCACCACGTGAAAAAGCAGAGCCTAGCTAGCTGAGGATGGTTGATCCATGTGATACCACATCATGGGCACATGAGGCCACGGCTGACATATCAAAATAACGTGACCAACTTGGGTATGCATGTGTGTTTAGGTCTCATCAGATTTATTTTGCGCCAATATATGTTAAAATGGATAGACAATTTTTAACTATATTTGCTAGATGGATAAGAATTGAAACATTATATGTACTAGACACATGTTGAAATACTTTTTTTCTAAGAAGACATTGTTGCGGGTTTTAATGAGCCAAATAGTTCTTATAAAGATCCAAATATGCCATATTGTTCATAATCTAACTTTCATTATGCAAAGGTTGGATACAATGACAAAAAAATACCTGATATGGGAGTAGCCGAAAAGGAAAGGGGTTTGGTATAAGAAGGTTGAGGAAAACCGATGGCGGGTGATTGATGATAAGGATAGACAGTGTAGAGAGGCATCATTGGGCTTGCCCCAACCATTACTCGTCCTCCACCGTACATGTGATGGTGTTGGTAATACTGCGGTTGTGGCAGCGGTATCGATTGTGGTTGCGGTTGTGCATAGTACCCGTTCATATATGTACCTCCAACGTATCCAACTTTCTGTTCATTAAATCGCATCACACAGAAATTTATAAATGTATGGAAAATCATAGTCCAATCATATAGTAGTTTTTTTATTAGAGATCACAAGACTTACTTGATTGAAGGTCATGTTCGGAGCGACATAGGAGGGAGGGTACCTTTAGTTTAATATAAAACCGAGTTAATCATATATATACGTTATTAATTTAAACTGTAGAAATCAAAATAGTTTACCCATAAAAAGGAACGTTCTGATGATGGTGTTGTTGATGTTGCTGGTGTGTGAATCCCGCAGGGTAGTACCATTGAGCTTGATTGTTCCCTACATGTCCTGACACGGCCCTACTCACGTGCTTATATCCTTCACATCTCAAAACATCATTTATTGATAATAATGTTAAAATCAACTTTGAAAAACTATATGGTTTCTATAAAGTTCTAATGGGCATAACTTAATGATGTTTCGATTTCATTCACATTGAGATTCAATCCTTGTAATGCCTCGGCCTCTAACCTTCGTGAGTTTGAATGAACAGGCCTACCTAGATCAAACTTTTTTTTTACCATTGTGATAATTAACTAAATAATTGAAAAACATATTTTCTGCCAAACCAGTAACATAATGATTTGATTTGCTTCTTTTTTTTCCCATATTGCAAATGACACATTGACACTCGTAGCATTATATCATTTACACATGCATTAGTACCATACTATGCCCATAAAAAATACCCGCATATGAATTTTCGTATATGACGTTATTATAACCAATATATTTATGTGTGTATATAACTAAGTTCTATACTTTGACTACAATCATCGATCAGTCTAGATGCCTTAAACGGCAACTCTGCTACATGTTATGAGGACTAGCTAGTTTAAAATTTTGGCATGTGATCCTCAGCTTATAATTAAACAAAGAAAGTTTTATAAAATAAACTTTAGATGAGATGAGAACCTTGTTGAGGAGAGGCCACGCTGGGGGATCTACGAAGGCGACCACCGAGGGAGGCAAGATTGCAGTTGGCACGGCGGCCATTGATGATCGGAGTCGAGTCTTCACAAGCCCTCTTCGCGGCTTCCGCATCTTTGAAAGTCACCTACACCAAAACAAGAATTTAATAAAAAAAAGAAGAGAAACAAAAGTGAGATAAATCAAGAAGAGGAGCATACAAAGCCGTAGCCTTTGGAACGGCGAGTGACTTTGTCAGAGATGATGACTGCCTCCAAGATATCACCGTACTTGATGAAATGATCATGCATTGCTTCTTTGTTTGTGTCCCAAGCCAATCCTCCTACGAACACTTTGGTCAGTTTTGTGTCTCCAAAACATCCGTTCACGTTGTTGGTCGTCGTCATTGGATCGTGTGTGATGAGTTCTGAGAGAGAGAGAGGGCAGAGAAAGAGAAGAGAAAGCGAGAGAGGAGAGTGACTTGAATCATATAAAAAGGGTAATAATAACAATAAAGAAATGATGTAAAATAAAGAGTGACAGATTGGTGGACAGGTAACTCTCAACGTGATCACTACGCCCTTCTTATGTCTCTACTCACTCTTTACTTATTATAATAATAATTAGCATCATGGATGTGCACTGCCATGAGTTTGGACATTGTGTTGATTAACAGGTCCAGTCATGGGATAACCTAATGGCTGTGATGCTGTGTCGGTCACAGGCCATGTTTCTTGTTTGTCCAATGCATCATAGACTCATGCAGCCCTTGCTCTCTTTTGCCACACAACCAAAGCCACGGTAAATAACAAATGTTAACATCAATCCAATGCTTATGTACTAGTACTGAAAGTGAGAAGCATAAACACTGAGATGATTATCTGGTTTTGTCTGTAAATAACAAACAATGTAAGCAAATTCTGCATAACATTGGACAAACAGTTTCCATGCTGTATCTATGCAAATGTGTGATGTGTGAGAATATTACAAACTCACTATATAAATCTATAGTTTCTACCACATAGTTTTTAGTGCAAATTAAGTTATAACTTTTATTGCAATTCAACTCTTATTCAACAAGTCACCAATCACCCAGTCTGAGCGTAGTAAAAACTTCATTACCTATATATACTCAAGTCTCACAAGTTACACACATATGTAACTACTAGTCTACTACACACAAGCATTAACAGACACATAACAAGAAAGAACCAATAGAAGAAGGAAAGAGAAGAGAAGACAGTACTCTCCAGCTATCTTCTTGGCAAAAAGAAAGAGATAAAAAGTTTCTACTAGCTTAACAAATTAAATCTCCCCAAGGGAATGTGTTCAAATGGAACAATGCAGCTCCGTTTCTTGATGATCATGATCTACTTTTTTTCATCCTTGCATCTCGCTGGTTCCTGAAGTGGCTGAGTAGTTGATGTGCCTGCAAGGAAACAACACTATTCAGATATCTAAAACCACAACAAGAAACCGGACTTGGTTTTGTTATAGTCTTTTACCTTCTCTTTTGCTCTCTGTGTACCAGACTGAGACAAGGCAACAAGCGGAGGTATTGCACCTTCTTGCAAAACCAAAGTGCAAAACTTAGGACTGTTCAGACACAACTGAAGCAGCACAGAAGCTGCATTCTCTTTCCCTCTCCCAGACCCTGAATCAACCGTCTCAACAAGCAACGGAATCCCACCTTCCCTCACGATCTCTTGACGCCCTTCTCCAACTCCAGAAAGATTCGCAAGAAGTGCAACTGCTTTATCAACCATCTCCAAATCAGGATCTAACATCTCCACAAGATACTTAACCGCCTTAGCTTGCACAATACGAGCCTTGTTCTCATGAGTTATAGAGAGGTTGAACAAAGCAGAAGCAGCATCTTTCTTCCCTCTAAACGTTCCCTTTCCAAGAAGACTCACCAGAGCATGTATCGCTGCGTTACACTGCCCTATTCGTTCCCTGTTGACTTGCAGAACAGACAGACTGAACAATGCTGCTGCTGAGTTCTCTTTAGCTCTGTCGTTTCCTGTGTTCAAAACGTGAACAAGCGGCTCTATAGCTCCGGCTTCCACAATCATGCCTTTGTTTACTTCACTAATGGAAAGATTCAGGAGAGCTGTGACTGCGTGTTCTTGAGTTAGCTTCTCTTCTGAGTAGAGAAGTGACAGCAGTGGAGTGATAGCACCGCAACGCCCTATGTGCACACGGTTCTCAACGCTGTTGATGGTGAGATGACGTATCTCAGCTGCAGCAGCAGTCTTCTCTTCGTTAGATCCGTTTTTAAGATCTTCTACCAGTTTTATGGTATGTGAACACTCGTGTGTATTCGCTGCACTATACTCATTGTTAACGTTGCTTGAGTTTTTCTTGGGAGACATCTCACTGTAGCTTCGGTGGTTCACTGGTAAACTTTGTGTCTCACTTGTCACCGAAGGAACATAATCAACAGAAGAGACAACACTGCAAACTGATTCACTCCTGCTGTGAGTATAAGACTGTCCAGGAGACGAGAGTTCAAAGATCTCAAGGTCCTTGCTTAAACTAGCAGGCATGTTGATCTTTCCTTTCTCAAACCCATTTCCAGTTTCACGAGATGATCTCGATGTAAAACTGCTGCTCCTTAAAGAGAAACGAAAGCTCTCTGTGCGGTTGAAGTCATTAGAACCCATGTTATTAGCCAAGGATGAAGCAGCATCACCACCACCATCACACTGATGACCAGAGTTAGCAGCAAGGGTGATACCGTTCGTCTCCAGCCAACTCGCTATCATAGCCTTAACCGTGTAGTTAGGAATGAGTTCTTTATGAGACAGCACCTGCCTCGTCCTAGGACAAACAGCTAACCCGTTGTCAAGCCATTTCTTAATGGATGTTCTGTCAAACGTCTGTCCTGAAGCTACTATTACCGGATCAACCATGAGTTCCGTCGACAAAGGACACCTGAAATAAGGAGGTGTTGAGATACCTTTAGCCACTTCAAGAAACTCGGTCTTGAGCATGTGTTCACGGATGCAAGAGACGAGATCTATCAGTTGGTCCATCTGTTCCTTCTCCACAGCAATGCTTTCCTTTAAGAGATCCTGGTTTGATACCAATCCCATCATCTGAATAATGATGTCAAGATCATCATTATCATCTGTCTGATTCTCTAAAGCATTCTTCATGTGTTCGGTTAATGACCTCTCTTGCTTAAAACACTCCATCTCTTGCATAACACCTTGTACGTCTGAAGTAACGGGACTTGACTGAACAAGTATGCGAGTAATCTCCAGTGAACAAGCCTGAACCTTCTCCAACAAAAGCTCGCAGTGAAACACCTGCACACACACACAACAACTCATTGAATGATGCAGAGAAAAAAAAAACTGGGATGAAGAGTTTAAGTCATCAAACTTACACCAAAGAGCTTGCTCAACTTCGGGGACCAGTCCTCTAAGAACTCACGAGCTTGGTTAACAACGGAGTCTAGGTCCTCGCACGCGCTGTTTAAGCAGTCATCATCAGGAGGTGTTTTGCAGTCAACAAGTTCATCTAGAATTTGTTTCAAGAGCCTCAACAAGTGAACCACGTTTCCAATACACGTTTGGATGGGGTTATATCTTATGGTCTGGCATGCTACCAGATGAAGATAACGAGATATGGTGTTAAGTAGACATCGAACAGGCACAGGATCCATTCAACTAATGAAGCTGGAAGAGAAAAAAAGACAAAAGAACAGAACACAATGTTTGGGTTAGTGATCAAACTTAATGTGCATTATATGAAGAAAAGAAAAAGAAAAAGAAACTGTGTCTTTAGCACAATGTTTCTGTAGGAACAACATTATCAAAAGCATTGACTTTGACCTATTTGTCTGAAAGACAAGCCTTGACTAAATTCAAGTCACCACCTCTTGTGGAAACTCAAACAGATGTTTCTGCTTTCTACTTTCCTTTTAGCCTTAATTTTAAACTAATTTTCAGATTAATAAAAGGGAAAATATACATTCAACACTAACAAAGGGGGACTGATTCCTCTGAATCTGATAAAATATTAAATCGATACCCTAAGAAGAATAATTCAACCAAGTGTGAGACCCAGAAGAAGAAACACACAAAAAAACCCCTAGCAGCTTAGTTAATGCGGATTTCGAAGAACAGAAAGAAAGAAGCGATTTTTATTTGTGTAGACAGTAACATTTAGAGATAAAATGTAAGTTGGAGAATACCAAAGCTTTCACAAGAACAAGGCGATCATTCGAGGGGTTGCAGGAAGCTAAAGAAGAGTTACCAAAATCATCTAAAGATCGGTTCTTTGCTTGCACAGAGAGAAGAGAGAGAGGAGAGAGAGAGATTTCAAGACAAGGGAAGAGGGGAATAGTAAGTGTTAAGTAATAGCAGGGGGCCCCCAAGTTGGGTTCTGCAGGTAACTCTCTATTGCTTGCTGTGTTGTGTTGTGTTGTGTTGTGTTGTGTGGAGTTAGTAATTCTAAAAGCTGTTTTATTTTCTTCTTCTTTTTCTCTCTCAATAATTAAAAACTTATTACTTTATACAACAATTGACATTTTGTTGTTTTGACCAGAGATTTGGATTAAGATTTTTTGAAATTTAAATTGTTCGATGTCAAAAAAAATAGGGAAAATTGTTTTTTTGGGCCAAAAAAATAGTCTCTATGTCCCATTAGACTAATCTTGTATAGTTTATGTCCCATTAGGCTAAATATTTTTATAATGGCAATAATACCCTTTATTTTAATTATAAATTCGAAATTACAATTAATAAAACAATTGATAAATATCAGAATATTTGTAAAAATCGTTTTGCCCAAAACAAAATATATAAAAAAAATCAGTGAACAAAATATTTTTTTTAAAAAATCGTTTTTAATATTATATGGAAACAAAATATTTTAAAATATATTTTTTCCAGATTTTCATAACTGACTATTCTTATCCGTAGAATTCAGTAAATCTGTAGAAATCGGTTTCTACAGGTTTTTAGATTTATAGCAATGTGTAGAAACTCGTTTCTACAAGTTTTAGATTTATAGTAATGTGTAGATTTCGAATTCTACATGTTTTAGATTTATTGTAAAGTGTAGATTTCGATTTCTACTGATTTTAGAGTTGTAGGTTAGGCGCGGAACATGTATTCTAAATATTTTTAGAGTACTATTATTTACGTAGATCATGTATTCAAAACATAGTAGATTCAATGAAAATAGTGGATTTCATTTTCTACTTTGTATAATGTCAATTCTACTTTTTCTAGAACAGAAAATGAAATTATGATTTAAACATTTTTAAAACTGGAAAAAATATCACTAACTTGATATAGGTATTTCATCACTAGTTATTATTTTTTCAAAATTTTTTGGTTTGTAAAACTATTTATTTAGTTTATTTTAGAAAAAAAGAAAGGATATTAAAGGAAAAAATGGTACAAAATTGAAATTAGCCTAATGAGACATAGATACCATTTTTTTGGCCCAAAAAAACAATTTTCCCAAAAAAATATTGGAATATTGATTATTGTAGAGTTTTGAGAATTTTAAAAATTGATAGTTTTAAAAGTTAAGTGAGTTAGCAAATATACGTTTTTTTATTTTTAAAATTACATAACCTTTTTATGATTTATTTAATCGTCTTACTTTTTTCTATCATTTTCTTTGTAAAGTATATATTTTTTGTCGATGCTTAATTATGTTATTATAAACTATGAGAAATATTATAAGACGATATTATAGTCGATAATTATATATGCCTAATGAGGATTCACGCCTGACTGCATCATCTTGAGCCGTCTCTATGAAATCCTTACCTTACGATATTCCTTGCGCTATGCCAAAGATTTTCTGTATGGCTTTTTTCTATAAATTTGTATAATTTGCCTTAGCTGGAATTCGAAACTTAGACTTTTTGGTGTATAAGCATTATTGAAAACTTAATCAAACTACTGGACTAAGAAAAAACCTTAATCAAACTATTGGACTAAGAGAGCTTCCACCTTTTCGAAGTATATCTATGATGTATGTTTTTTAAGGATTTTCCTAAATATTTTCTTCCAATATAGTATGCTTATTTATTTGTCTTTTTGTTAAAAAAAAATATTTATCTGTCAAAAATAAGAATGATACGTATATAAGTATGATAATATGATATGATGCCATATAATAATTATTTTAAACTATATTTTGTCTAGAAACTGTCGTGCTATTTTGTTTTACATGTATTCATGAAACTGCCTTAAAAATATTATTATATAATGAAAAGGGCAAAAAATATGATGAATTACATTTTTGTTAACTATAATTATTTTGTTTCTCAATTTTTATTATATACATTTTCAAAATATCATTAATATACATAGTATTTTGAAAGTTGTATCTCATGAGTTTAAATGTAGAGAATTCATCTTCTGATAATACTAAATTAATTATGATAATACTAAATTAATTAGAATTAGAGAATCAACGATAATAATTAGAATTAGAGAATCAACAATAAATCAATAACTAAACTTTCTGAATAATAAAAGATTAAATGGATTTTAAACATCTTGCCGATAACAATAAAATCTACTTAAATTTTAAGAATTTAGTACCAATACCAATAGAAAATCTCAGATTTTCAAACTTATATAAGAATTCGTGTGCCAATAACCTCCTAAAATTGGGTATAATAAGAATTTATGTTTGGGTTACGTTATGGGTTAGGCCCAATTTATGGATTTTGAGCTTGTTATGTTTTATGATTGTTGGTCACTTGGTAGGCACTGGTAAAATTCACCGTGCGGTTTAAAGACTTTTGGAATCTTCTTGTAGACAATGGCATAATTATATTAGAAAACACTAATTATAGAATTTAAACCCCGAACATAGAAGCGCCAATCTATTAGCCTCTTCACAAATAGCAAGTAATTTCTAACCAGTGAAATTTTAAAAAGTATATAACCAAAACGAGACGTAGCAGCAATAAAAGACGAGAAAAGAACGAAACTTATGTTTGTTTTTCTCTCTTGATTGAGTGAAAAAACAAATTACGATTCTCTGTTTCGCTTCGGCTGAATCAGAGAATCGTTTCAAGTTAAGCATTTTATACAAGACGTTTTGTGACATCTAGTATATACATTTGTTTACGGGGAAGAAGCTAGCATTTCAACAACTGGTAAATCAAATATTCATGATGGTTTTTCGAAAAATGGATTTGAATCGTTTTATTTATAAGAATCTAAAAGGGTTTTGTAGAGAAATGGAAATGTCTCAAACCGACGGAAGAATGGAAGGTTGGCTTTATACCATCCGACACAACCGGTTCGGTCTGCAATTTTCCCGTAAACGATATTTTGTTCTTCTCGACAACAACCTTAACAGCTTTAGATCAGTACCATCAGATGAAAACGAGGTTTGAAATTCTCATTTCATAATAATATGACATTTTGTTTATGTGTTATGGCTCTTTAGTATAAAGAGATTTACGCAGAGTAGATTCAGAATATTGACATGAAGAAGTAATTAGGGTTTATATCTAAGGATGATAGTCATGAGAATAATGATGATAAATAAATAACCACTCACTTTTATGTTTTTTTTTTTTTAATGTATAGGAACCTGATAGAAGAGCATCTCTAGACTGTTGTATTCGCGTTACCGACAATGGAAGGGAGAGCCTCAATAGAAAGGTACCAACTCTTGGATACTTTATTAGCCTATATTACTCAGTTTATAGATTGTTTGTTTTTGGTATATGTGTTGTTCCAGATCCTCTTCATCTTCACGCTTTACAATACAACCAACCATTTGGATCAGTTAAAGGTTTGTTTGGAAGTAGCTTGTCTCTACATCTCACATTTCTTGTTCTGGAAAGGTTCATTCTTTTCTTTTACTTTGAACAGTTGGGTGCAAGTAGTCCTGAAGAAGCAGCCAAGTGGATCAGATCATTACAAGAGGCTTCACAAAAGGTTTTGTTACAATATTTTCAATACATTTATAAGATTAGAGACTGACATATAACCTTGATTTTTGTTTTCAGAAGTTTCCATTTCCGGACTGCGAATTTGTATCTCATGCTGAGAAAGGACTTGTGAAGTTTAATGTATCAAGGAGGTCACGCCGCAAAAACTCAGTGGACTGGACAAACTACTCATCATTGAATGTTGAAACAATAGCACCTGATGTCATTGCTCCTTCTCCATGGAAAATATTTGGATGCCAAAACGGTAAGAGAAGATAATTTTCCTTGTGATTCAAGAAACCGATGGCCTGACCAAGATTTTGAGTTTTCAGGGTTACGCCTCTTCAAAGAAGCTAAAGACTGGGATTCCAGGGGAAGGGTAATATAATTTTTTTTTATACTTACTGCATTTGTGAATCTTAACTTTTAATTTCTTTAACTAAAACCTCTTGCAGCATTGGGATGATCACCCTGCAATAATGGCAGTTGGAGTCATAGATGGTACTTCAGAAGATATTTTCAATACGTTAATGTCTTTCGGTCCTTTACGATCAGAGTAAGCTCTAGCACTTTTATCTGAGAGGTTAAACAACCACATTGGTCTATTTTCATTGATCTTCTATATTAGCCCCTATACATGCCTTAACTGGCAAGAAAACCTGATTTTCTATAGGTTTAAAGATTAATATTCCCTCCTGTTTTCATCAGCTTTGTTTTTAGGATTATGAACACTAATAAAAAAAATTATATTTTCTAAATATCATTTATTCACTTAACTACAATAAATAATATAATAAACAGAAAAATAAAAAAATCATATGATATAATAACATTAATAAAAGTTACATTGAAAATTGAAAATTTCAAGTAATTTGGAACACAAAACTTTCCTCTAAATCATTTCCTTTAAAACGTCAAAATCTAAAGAAAGGGAGGGACTATGGGTTTTTGACTTAGGTTTTACATGCGTTCTTGTAGATGGGACTTTTGTTTCTACAAAGGCAGTGTGGTGGAGCATCTTGATGGACACACAGATATAATCAATGTTCAGTTATACAGTGATTGGTTGCCATGGGGAATGAATCGAAGAGACTTATTACTGCGACGTTACTGGAGAAGGGAAGAAGATGGAACCTATGGTTAGAGAACTTCTTGATAATATTCTAACTGTTGAATTTTGTAGTTTGTAACCTTCTCAACCTTGACTGTCACAGTGATACTTTGCCACTCTGTTTATCACAAGGAGTGCCCACCAAAGAAGGGATACGTTCGTGCTTGTGTCAAAAGTAAAGTTTCTTTCTTCACAACTCTAGTTCTTGATTTCATAATCCTTTTGTTTTTAATGAATTTTTGCATTGGTACGTAGGTGGTGGCTACGTGGTGACTCCGGTAAACAAAGGGAAACAATCACTAGTAAAGCATATGGTAGCCATTGATTGGAGAAGCTGGAACTTATACACTGGGGCTTCTTCTTCAAGAGCCATAACCATCCGTGTGGTTGAGAGACTTGCGGCGTTACGCGAAATGTTCAAAGCCAAGCAAGGTCATGACTTCTCTGAGTTCGTCTCAGGGGAGTTCATGGATATTAAATCATGCGTGTCTAAGATCGATACTAGACCCATTAAAGCAGCAGCCAAAAGGGTTGATCTAGAGCTTGTGAAGGCTGAGGATATGGAGAAACCTTCTTCCGCACGTAACAGTTTGATGGACTTAAATGATGCTTCTGATGAATTTTTCGACGTTCCTGAACCCGACGAGTTTGATAGCTTCATTGATAACTCTTCCTTTTCACAAGGACACTCTCAGGTAACTTTCTACTTAACACAATGGCTCTCTCACTTCTTGTTTTGCTTGTGGATCAAGGTAACTTTAAAGTTGTGTGTATGTTTTCAGCTCAAGATACCATCACCAGCTGGTATTGTCAAGAAAATTCAAGACCTAGCCATTAATAAGAAAGGCTATATGGATCTACAAGAGGCTGGCATGGATGAAAAGACCACATTCTTCTATGGAGCCACTCTTCAGAAAGATCAAAATCTTACTCTGCCTTGTAGTTGGGCTACCGCTGATCCCTCCACATTCTTGATTCGTGGAGACAGTTATCTACAAGACCAACAAAAGGTAATCCATTTTCTAGATACACATATGTGTGTGTTAATTTTAACACATTGAGGATGATGATTGGTACTATTCAAACAATAGGTAAAGGCAAAAGATACAATGATGCAAATGATTGGAGCAGATTGGATAAGTTCTGATAAGCGGGAAGATGATCTTGGTGGACGACTAGGTGGTGTAGTTCAGGAATTCGCAGCAAAAGGTGGTCCAGAGTTTTTCTTCATTGTAAACATGCAGGTAACTTTGAGATAAGCTTCTATCATTCTAAAGAATTATTGCTTCATTTTTATCTAAGAGACACTAATTAATATGAAAATTTAAAATCAGGCCCCAGGTTCAGCTATGTATAGTCTAGCATTGTACTATATGCTGAAAACTCCATTAGAAGATCATCCTTTGTTACATAGTTTTGTGAATGGTGATGACGCTTATCGCAATTCTCGCTTTAAACTCATCCCTCACATCTCCAAAGGTTCATGGATAGTGAAGCAGAGTGTTGGCAAGAAGGCTTGCTTGGTGGGTCAGGCACTTGTAGTACGTTACACCCGTGGAAAGAATTACTTGGAGGTAAAAAACACAATTCAAAAGCAATCTTATATGTTATAACAAAACTCATAATGTCTTCTTTCTCAGCTTGACATTGATGTTGGGTCTTCAACTGTTGCTAGAGGTGTAACCAATCTTGTTCTTGGGTATCTTAACAATTTGGTTATAGAAATGGCCTTTTTGATACAGGTAAAGCAAAAACTAATCATGTTGACGGTTATTGAATTGTAAGACTTAATTTTATGGAACAATAAGTAATGACGATTTTTTCGATGTTTTAAAACTGATTATGCAGGCAAATACAGTAGAGGAACTACCAGAAGTGTTACTAGGGACATGTCGGCTCAATTACCTCGATGCTTCAAAATCTGTAAAAGAAAGATGAGCCATCCCCAAGAACAAACAATATAATGCAAGAGCAGAGGATACTTCTATTTTTGTTTCTTTGTAAAAGTTGTGTGTTTCCTTTACTGTTTTTATTGAGTCAACTCGTTTACACTCAAGCTAAGGTATAGGAAGGATCTAACTCGGTCCTCTGTGTTACCTGATCCAACATGGGTAAAAACACTTGTTGATAAGACTGAACTTTTATATGAAAATCAGAGGAAAGAGTTACTTGTGCAACAATCAACAGCTCTTCTTCTATCATAAGGAACTCTAACCCTTACTGATTTGCATACAATCATAGAGCTAAGACTTATATACAAGTAGTCCTGATTCTTGAATGCATTAAATGATAAAACATCTAGAGTTAATCTCTAGGAAGGCTTTTATGTGTAAAACGCAGTATCACATATTTGAAATTCAACATATTTCCGGTTATATTTTTCTAAAACATTTTAGTGAAATACATTTCCTTACATTTATTAATTACAGAAGAAATTTACGTTATTATAAGATTTTGGATTCATTTGAATAATAAATGAACGTGAATGGTGGAGGAGGCATAAATTCATTTATTTTTTCGTTTTAATATCTGTTTAGAATATTCTTTTTTTTTAAAAAGAAACTTTTATAATTGGAGTTATGGGACTACATATGTAGAGTGAGTGTGATTAATGAATATCAGCGGTGTGGGGTTGAGTAATATAGCGTTGCGTGCCTCCGGAAGCAAAGGAGTCTCTTTCAGTGGGTCTCCGGTTCATCTGTCGGCACCGACACCTCTCTAACTATTCTTTTGTTTTTGTGTTCTATAGTTTTTACCTTAGATTTATTTGCTTTTTCTTCTCCATTTCAAACACCACCACTGTCTTCCTTTTTCAATTCGTTTTCTTTAGAATTGAAGAAACTTTTTGCTAAATTTCATTTTGTAATATTTTTCATAAAACTACTTTTCGTCCATATTTTTCTCCTGTTACTTTTTCGGACACATATTAAGAGATTTGGAAGATAAATGAATAGAAATACGGAAAGGCTTGCTATCAGTGCTCATTAGATCACTGATTCATTGCCAACGTTTTTTCCACGCCGGGATTGGCTCACTTAATCTGACTTGTTATCAAAATTCTTAAATTAGTCAGAAATTTGGTACACTTTCAAACGTGCTCGATCTTTTCTTTGTTATCAGTCGGATCGATAAAATCTGATATAGAGCCAACCTTACAATGAGAGGATGCGACTTAGTGGAATCGAATTCCGGTGGAAAAGACCATAGATGTGGACGTTCAACCATTTAGTTAAACACTTCCTCTCGTGCTCTCAACCTTATAGATTGTAAAAATACACCAAAATAAACATATGTACCCTAAATACTCCAAAAAATATGGAAATTGCTCAAATTATATGGAAATTGCTCAAATTCGCGCTCTTGATAAAGAAATTATATTAGATAAAAGATCAAAAACAAGCAATAAATCATGAATAACATTTTCATTCGTCTACAAACTCCTGAATATGAAAATATTTACTATAACGACCATAACGACAGATTGAGAACACATAATCGCTCACTAATTTGTAACTATATGGTGAGAGATTGAAAACGACATCAAATTACGTAGCACGCATCAGAAAATGGCGCCTGATTTTTCATCGCTATCCGCCGTGAATTTCAACTATCAAGTGTGAGTCTGTGATTTATAGTATTAATTTACGTTAAGATTCATCTTTCTGTCATGAAATATAGAGAGTACATTGTCCATGTGTGAAAAGGTACTTCAAATATTGGTCATAGATGGGATTCAAAATTAATTACTATGTTTGGATGCATCCAGGAGAACAATGTGATAACGGTAAAATAACATTTATTAATGAATCACTATAACCGGTACAAGTAGCTCATATGTGAATATTTTTATGATGCATTCTCATAAATATCAACACATTAACAAAGAGAGAAATTGTAATGCTTTGGAAGTTTATAAAGAGTTCCATGCGTAAATACGCTGGCACGAATCCGAATCTATCTTTTTATCGAGTATGAGTTTCAGAAACTAGGCTAAAAGTCCTTGGCAAACTCTTATCTTATGTTTATGCGTAGTATAAAACCCAAGTAGAAGGTCGCTAGCCCAACTACTTTTCTCTTTAAATGGTAGTTTTTGTATCGATCAAAATAAACATATGTACCCTAAATACTCCAAAAATATGGAAATTGCTCAAATTATATGGAAATTGCTCAAATTATATGGAAATTGCTCAAATTATATGGAAATTGCTCAAATTCGCGCTCTTGATAAAGAAATTATATTAGATAAAAGATCAAAACAAGCAATAAATCATGAATAACATTTTCATTCGTCTACAAACTCCTGAATATGAAAATATTTACTATAACGACCATAACGACAGATTGAGAACACATAATCGCTCACTAATTTGTAACTATATGGTGAGAGATTGAAAACGACATCAAATTACGTAGCACGCATCAGAAAATGGCGCCTGATTTTTCATCGCTATCCGCCGTGAATTTCAACTATCAAGTGTGAGTCTGTGATTTATAGTATTAATTTACGTTAAGATTCATCTTTCTGTCATGAAATATAGAGAGTACATTGTCCATGTGTGAAAAGGTACTTCAAATATTGGTCATAGATGGGATTCAAAATTAATTACTATGTTTGGATGCATCCAGGAGAACAATGTGATAACGGTAAAATAACATTTATTAATGAATCACTATAACCGGTACAAGTAGCTCATATGTGAATATTTTTTATGATGCATTCTCATAAATATCAACACATTAACAAAGA
Organism: Brassica carinata; assembly: GCA_016771965.1. Classification (NCBI taxonomy): domain Eukaryota; kingdom Viridiplantae; phylum Streptophyta; class Magnoliopsida; order Brassicales; family Brassicaceae; genus Brassica; species Brassica carinata. The sequence continues at coordinate 1,028,915 of CM028687.1, read as the reverse complement.
GAGAAATTGTAATGCTTTGGAAGTTTATAAAGAGTTCCATGCGTAAATACGCTGGCACGAATCCGAATCTATCTTTTATCGAGTATGAGTTTCAGAAACTAGGCTAAAAGTCCTTGGCAAACTCTTATCTTATGTTTATGCGTAGTATAAAACCCAAGTAGAAGGTCGCTAGCCCAACTACTTTTCTCTTTATATATATATATATATATATATATATATATATATATATATATATATATATATATATATATATATATATATATATATATATATATATATATATATATATATATATATATATATATATATATATATATATATATATATATATATATATATATATATATATATATATATATATATATATATATATATATATATATATATATATATATATATATATATATATATATATATATATATATATATATATATATATATATATATATATATATATATATATATATATATATATATATATATATATATATATATATATATATATATATATATATATATATATATATATATATATATATATATATATATATATATATATATATATATATATATATATATATATATATATATATATATATATATATATATATATATATATATATATATATATATATATATATATATATATATATATATATATATATATATATATATATATATATATATATATATATATATATATATATATATATATATATATATATATATATATATATATATATATATATATATATATATATATATATATATATATATATATATATATATATATATATATATATATATATATATATATATATATATATATATATATATATATATATATATATATATATATATATATATATATATATATATATATATATATATATATATATATATATATATATATATATATATATATATATATATATATATATATATATATATATATATATATATATATATATATATATATATATATATATATATATATATATATATATATATATATATATATATATATATATATATATATATATATATATATATATATATATATATATATATATATATATATATATATATATATATATATATATATATATATATATATATATATATATATATATATATATATATATATATATATCGCTAGCCCAACTACTTTTCTCTTTAAATGGTAGTTTTTGTATCGATCAAAATAAACATATAAATACTTTTGGTGTCTTTAGTTTCGAATAGCATGTGAAGAATGGCTGACAAACTGCTTTATAACAAAACTTCAGAGGTTCATGAATTGTCAGGATCACATCAGTTTAAAATACAATAATACAAAAGTTGGATAAAAGAATTGAGTATTCCAAAAAAAAGCCAGTGCATGTGGGTAATCATAGAGCATAGTGAATAATGGAATCGATCCGTTTGATCCTAGGACTTGTTGGAGTTGGAGGAGAGATTCGTACGCTTGAGTAAGTCCTTCCTTCCCCGAGATGAGCTATAGCCTAAGTAGAGTTTCGCACACTACTAGGACCCACATCGTCACATGATCTAACGTGGAGAGTGTTGACACGTGTCTGATGCCTATTCGTTTAAGTTAAGAATTACTCACTTGTCAGGAAGAGAGAACCGATCCCGAGGCACAAGCACGTGATTTGTTGAATGATATAATTGTTTTCATGCAAATTGGCGCTTCTAATCTTCTTTGTTTCTTTTAAACTAGAGTAGCTATCGTTGAAAAAAAAAATCTTCTTTGTTTCTTTTTTTTTGAAAATTAGTCTAGATGATGGATTCACTACCTATGCAGAAAAATTGATAGTAATTGAAACGATCTAGAAAACGAATTTTATTTAAACAAATTAATTTAAATTAGTCTTAATTGATTTAAATCAAATAACATAAAAAATCATTAAAATAATATCATTTTACTATCAATTCATTTACAATCAACGGTTGATTGTTTTCAGTTTTGTGTGTTTAGTGTAAATTCACAAAAATTATCTTATTTTTTGAATATATCTAGTTATTTAGTTCATCAAGATAGTTTCTTAACCACAAGGGTGTTGTTGGGTGGTTGAAGGTAGCTCATAAAGATTCTAAGGATTGTGGGTTCGAAACCTCCCTCCCCGATTACCTATCCTTATGGCCAGGCGATAGGGATATATAACTCCCCTTGCAAGCAACCGGATCTGACTGGCGCTGGTGGTCAGGCTCCCGGGAGACTAGTCGGTTGGATCTCGGTCCCGTCAGACACTCCCGATCCATAAAAAAAATAGTTTCTTAGGATTTTTTCTCTTTTTTACAAAAAAATAGTTTCTTAACTAAATAAATAAATAAATAATTCATGAACTTTAGTACACTTGAACCCTAAATAATATGATTAGATATTAATCTTATACAAAATGTTTAGCAACCGACGATTTCTTGAATATTATTAATCAAAATCGATTAAACCGTGTTTCGGTAATCTTGAAAATGTGCGTGGGGCCAATCTCAATAGTATCTTCTCACGTATTTTAGACAAAAGGTGGGTCCTAACGAAAACATGGGTTCTTACTTGCTCGCAAGTCACCCGCACCTTCACCTGTTCTATGTGCACATGCTAGTTGTTAATCCTCCACCGACTAGATACGCATACGGTCTCATTCATATCGTATAATATACGTTATCGCATACCGTCAAACGTACAAAAATGTTTAAATACTAACCCCTATTCCGCCAACATTTCTTATCCCGCTTATGCATACTATAAGTATAAATTATGTAGATCATCATGTGTCACGGATTTGTATTATTACTCTCCTGTGATAGAGGTGGCAAATTTATTTATTATACATATACATAGTATATATATATATATGTATGTATATATATATATATATGTATGTATATATGTGATATGGACACATCTAGTTAACTTTATTTAATCATGTTACTTATTAAGATCATAGAAAGAAACCTTTTGAGGAGTTTAGCCTTTTCCAATACAAATCAAATAACTAGGCTAACACTATAAAACTGAGATTTTAACTCTAAAATGAATTAGGATTGAAGATTTTTCTGTTTTTATATGATAAATATATTCAGGGTTAATGCACAAGTCTTACCACACTCAACATGGCGTTTCGTAAACCACTTACCTAATTATTCATACGTGCGTTTTCGTTATTTTATTGGAACCAACAAATTATTTGGTTAGAGAAAGTATCGCTTTGTAAGCAAATCTACTCGTTTTAATCAATATTTGTTGATATGTCTTAATCAATTTAAGATTGGTGGTCGACATACATAACATAAGAGAAAGCTTTTTCTTTCTATGCCGGAAGAAATACGAACATTATGGTCCTAACTCCTAACCATAGGCTGAGGTTCAAACTTTTCAACAGCATAATATGCATGAATTTGAATAAATAAAATCTTACTATTTTGCTATATAATGCATGAAGTGATCTCAACATACAACGAAGATATATATATATATATATACATATATGTATTATTGTACATGTCTTTATATCATTATATGTATATAATCACATATATAAACACATTCATGGTATAGCTTTTGTCGTTTACAGAGTAATGTGGAGAGAAGTCTTTTAGAAGAAAGTGATCATGTATGGAGTGAAGTCCAAGTTAGTTACTGCAAAATCTATACTTTTTTTTTTGAAACACCTGCAAAATCTATACTAAAAAGAAGAAAAAGTTATTAGAAAGTGGAAAATATAGAGCCTTAGAAAATCAGCATTAAGTTAAATTGGTAGATACTATAACTCTTTTTTTGTCCAAAAAAAGATACTATAATTCTTTAAAATTTCTTTAGGATAGAGTGTGCTTGAAGTAACGAAGCTAAGAGTATGGTTGAAGTTAGCCTGAGAAGATAATCTCAAAGAAAATCTCATTAGATATATATGTCTAAGAATGTGGAGTTCAAAGGCTTTGGATTCATTGTGACTTCGATTTTTGGTGACTGCGTACATTGTTCTCCACAAAACTAGCCATGACATTAAGTTTTTTGTTGCTAACCTATTAAGTTTTATATATTTCTTAATTTATATAATTTGGTATCATCATTGTTCGGTAAGACTAGAAGCTTAGAAACAAATTCTAATGATGGTATCTACCAGATGAAAATGATTAGATTTTTGTTATCATTTAATTAATTTCTAGATAGCTTAACCATAAATACATTACGGTAATCACGATGGTCTAATGTTTATCACTACGATGAAAATAAAGAAAAAAAGTTGACCCAGGTTTCCTAAAGCCTATGTAATAAGTATACTTGTAATATACGGTATTTTAAAAGTCTTTACTTTTACTTTGTAACACGTAGTTTGTGGCATAAACAATGGGAAGCAAATTAGCAAAAAAAAGAAGAAAACAATACATAAAGATAATTATCTAAATATAAAATTGGAATTACATGTACGCGTAAAAGTCGTATAATTCCTTCGTGCCATTTCACCTCCCCATTATCTCATTGACTTTTCTTATAAACCGGTAGGAGCAAAACCATGACTTGGACTAGAACTTTATACGCGTTATAATTTATTTATTTATTCATCTAAAAACAAAGTTCATATAAATTCTTTACTTAAATGACAATTCTTTTGAATTTAAGAAAACTATATAATATAGTTTTTCTTACGTTACAACATAAATAACCTTTGCTGAATAACAAAGTGTTAACTTTAAATTAAACCATCTTTTTCTTTGATATGTTATACTCAATCCATTGTTTTTCAAACAGATACAACTTTTGTACAGCTAAGCAAGGTTTGTGAAATTAGTTTACAAAAAAAAAAGGTTTGTGAAATAAATCATCTTTGGTGAGAAATGGAACCCACATGAGGGAGGTGAGATTAAGATATTATTGTTTCATAAATTTTATGAAATTGTTTAGAGAGAGAGAGAGAGAAGAGAAGAGAAAGAGACTTCCACATGAAGACAGAGTAAGAGATGGTAAAATACAGCTAGCAGCAAAAGGGAAGAGAGAGAAGGAGAAGAAGTGTTTCTCTCACACCTAACTCTTTATAATAATAAGGGAGAAGCTATTGCTCTCCATTACTAACCCATTCTCCCAATCAATCACTCTTCACTTCTCCCCACTCCTACTCCTTTTTCTCCTTTCTAAGCAATCTCTCTCTCTCCTTATATTCTCAAATTTGATTCTCTCTCTCTCTCATACCTGCACACCACTACGAACAGAGGTTCGAATTCTCTCTCTCTCTCTAACTCTGTTTTACACTCCCGTTCTTGGTTGAATTTGGTGTCGTTTTTTCTTGATAATTCTTGGTTTTGAAATGGAACTTTAGGAATATAGTGTTCAAATTGAGGGTTTTTAGTAAGAAAATAGAGTTTTTGAAGAGTTTATGAGGTGTCGGTGGTGCAATTTTCTAATTTGGGGTTTCTTCTACTCTGTTTTTTCTTTGCACTCTGTTTTGGTAAAGAACAGAACATTCAAAGTTTGTTCCTTTTTTTCTTTTCTTTTGTGTTTCAACACAACAACAATTCTCGAAAAGAGAGATAAATCAAGAATGCTTAATTAACGGTTACTTTTGACTTTTAGACCCAATCCATTGGGTCTCTATTGCAATTGTATTTGTGCTTAGAATTGTCTTAATTATTTCTGTAACCCACCAAAAAAAAGGTGGGCCAAAGCATGTTCATTTTCAAAATTTTGTTTTTAAAAGATGGTTCCAAAAATTTTGAAAACTTTTGAGAAACTTCCTTACTGTTCAAAACTCTTGTCATGTTCCTCTATATATCAATCATTTCATTTCATTACACACCCATCGCACATTTTTATCATAACTATCAACTTCTTTTTCTTTCTCTCCAGCTAAAAAATTGTAAAAGAAAATGATTGGACAAAGCTTCCCGGAGGATCTTGATTGTGGCAACTTCTTTGACAACATGGACGACATTCTTGACTTTCCCGGCTGTGATATGGATGTCGGTTTCAACATCGGTGACTCCGACTCTTTCCCTAACATCTGGACCTCTCATCACGACACATGGCCACCCGCCGCTTCTGACCCTCTCTTCTCTTCCAACACAAACTCTGACTCATCACCTGAGCTCTATGTTCCGGTCAGTTTCTACACTAACCAAAGTCTTGTTTATGTTTTTGTATTTCCTCGGTTTCCAATTTAAAGTTAAAGCACACATATTAAAAACATTTAATTTTTTTTTACATTAAAAATTTATTAAATAAAATAAATTCAACCAATAAAAATATTGTATTATGTAATTAGTCACAAATTTCAAATATTATTAAAAATGTTTAGAATAGTGAAAACATTATTTATTTTGTAACCAATGTTTATTTTGGAGTGTTTAATTCCAACATAATTGTCTGACAATGTTATATTTTTGTTTGTGGGAAATTTGCAGTTTGAAGATATTGTCAAGGTGGAAAAGCCAGCAAGCTTTGTAGAGGAGTCTTTGGTTGAGAAGAAGGAAGATTCGTTCTCCACAAACACGGATTCATCGTCTTCTCATAGCCAGTTCAGGAGCTCAAGTCCAGTGTCGGTACTCGAGAGCAGCTCCTCATCGTCTCAAACCACCAACGCAACCTCACTTGTCCTCTCTGGAAAGCACGGTCGTCCACGCACAAAACGCCCTCGTCCACCGGTCCAGGAGATGGATAGAGCCAATGTCTGCGGGGCGGACTCGCGTCTCATCGTTAGAATACCGAAGCAGTTTCTCTCTGACCACAGCAAGATGATCACCAAGAAGAAGAAGAAGAAGGCCAAGGTTACTTCTTCCTCTTCTTTGTCGGGGATTGATCTTGAAACCAATGGAAGCAACAACGTGGATTCGTATTCTTCAGAGCAGCACCCGGTTAGGAAATGTATGCACTGCGAGGTCACCAAGACCCCGCAGTGGAGGCTTGGGCCTATGGGCCCAAAGACGCTTTGTAACGCGTGTGGCGTGCGTTACAAGTCTGGAAGGCTTTTCCCGGAGTACCGTCCAGCTAATAGTCCGACATTCACTCCAGCTCTTCACTCAAACTCACACAAGAAGGTGGCTGAAATGAGAAGCAAGAGATGCAGCTACGGAAGCTACACAAACGAAGAGAATGATATGCAAGATCTGATTCCGAACAATGCCTTCATTGGTGTGGATTAAGACCGAGGAAGTTGGTTCAGTTTCCAAGCGTTGAAGTGATTAGAGTTGCGAGGAGTAGGAAAGAGTCAGTGAGCAGAAAAGTTTTAGCTTTAGAAGAGATGAATGAAGAGGAGGATCAAGAGTTAGATGAGAAGTGATTGTGATTGTATTTTGTATTTGTAGTGTGTAATGGGCAAATCTCTTGAACACAAAGGAAGAGCAGAAGATTTTGAAGACACTAGAGAATATTAGGTTTTACATTAAATCTTCTTCACCTTTTCATCTTTCAATTCTTTGTATGTTTATTGTGAGGATTCTTTTTGTAGTTGATTTGTTTATTTTTTTTGTTTTTGTTAAAATCTTATTTTCCCTAGGTGCACCTAAATCTTACACTTTATTATACAGAGCTAAATACATGATCTTTTCTCCAGCAAACTAAGTTGATATTTTTGAAAAACAAACCCAACCGCCAATTACATTATCATATTATTTATTTTTTTATTACAAATAATGGTTAACTATTTGTAATATATACATTATTAATGAATAAATTTATGGATTACGATTTCATGACGTAGCTCTTCGGTAACTTTTTTCTACATATACTTAGATTGTATTTATGAATGGTTAGTTTTTTTTTTCGTAGAGGTTTAGTGGTTAAGTTAGTGTTGCGTTTTAATCAGCGGTAGTTATGAGATAAGCAATAATGTAAATTAAATGTAGATAGATAGGTAAACAACCAATGTCTTTTATATAAAGACTTGGTAGACTATCTTTTACGTAAAAATCCATCTTTGATGCCAATTTAAGTTGGGTGATAGAGTGTTTCTTAATTAAGCAACCTTACCAAATATCATTTCATATTAACACTCTTTCCCTCTCTCTTTTTTCATGGGTCCTTCGTCTTACATAATTATTAAAAATATTTTAAATTTGCTAAGCATGAGTATCAATGAGCGAGTTATTTTGGTTTTGTGCTCATTTACTTTTTTCAAGCAATGAAGGTGACCTAGAATCGTCGCTTGATAAGTAGTGGACAAAATAAGGAATAGTTTTTTATTCGCTAATGCACAAATAAACAACTCGAATGGACAATATATTGTTAAATCATGATTATAATGATTTCACCAGTCATTTTTCTTCTCTCTCTTTTGTTTTTTTTTTTATAAAAATTTCTCTCATTTTTCTGTGTGGGTCTCTTCAATGTTTCCAATTTCAACTATTTGATTTTCAGTCACGAAATCTCTATTTTTGATTATAATTGCAAATGTCATTTTATCTCTTTCCACTTTGATGAAACAGTGTATTGAGTATTTCAAGGATGCTCTCTTCGCATTTTTAGTTCAAGTATTTTGACTCTTGATGAATGTTACTTGTATAAAGTCATAGCGTTTATGTGTAAAATGTCGCATTGAATCCAAGAAGCTTGTGGTTTTGTATGTTGAAGCAACCGAGGCTTGTGATACAACTACAAATAAAAGAACTTAATGAAATGTAAGATATGGACCTTGGATCATTATGAGCCTTGTAGGTCAAACATGTATATTCAAAGTTAATATAGGCCTCAGGGGTCGTTTTACATGTTTAAGGATGTTCACTTAATTCAACTCAGGCTACTATAAAACTTTGCTACAGATTCGAAATGATGTCGTGTGCTTCATGGACCCAAACATTTGTCATCGTTTTTTCCAGGTTAGCTAGATACCACTAGGCCCATTATTGCCCCACGTCGTGTTTTCCCTTGCTGTTTTATTTTTAGGAGTCATATGTGTATATTGTAGATGAGCGATATGGTCAGTTTAGGGCCCGAAGGTGCAGTTGACAAACAAAAGTAATAAATCAAATTAATATCATTTACTGATGTGTCTGAATTGAATAAACATTAACATTACTAATTTTAATTGAATAAACATTAACATTATTGATCATTTCTATCGTCTGGAGGGAGGACGCGGTCACCTGGTGTTGTTGATGCGGTGAAGTGGATCGTAGTGGTTAGTCTCGTTTCCGGGAGGTGGAGGCTACGACAGCTCCGCCGCCGCCGGTTTTTGTCGCTGAGAGACGGAAGTTTCTTCAACTTCGCTGTCGTCGGCTCAAGCTTCCGGGAGGTGAAGGCTTCTTCAGTCTTACGTCGCCGGCTTAAGATATCTAGGGTTTTCGTTAATTAGGATTTGGGGTTTGTTGATGGAGGGGGAGAGGCCCTCGTTCACCGTCCTTTAAGGGTTGGAAGTATTTTTGTCGGATGAGATCTCGATAGATCGATGCAGCTCTCCGACAAGAGTTCAAGAAGGTGAAGTTGAAAGTTGGTTTCGGTGGGGGCTCGACGGTTTATGAGTTCTGGCGAAACGTCTGTGTCGATGGTATTGGTTCGGCGGCTTTGAGAGGCGGAGACGGTAGAGTCGAGGCGGAGCATCGCGGGTCGTCCTGACGTTGCAGATCTTCACACGTTTCCATCATCCAGCCTCCTCGACGTGTGCTTCGCGAAGCCGGATTTTTCAAGTTTGGGCTTTTTGCCCTTGCATTGTAGTTGGGCTTCGGCCTGTACTGTTTGTTGCCCGATGTTTTGTGGGCTTTTGGTACCTGGGCCTCGGCCATTTGGGCTTAGCCCGTTTTTATTAATCAAAATCTTGAGGGAAAAAAAGGTATCAAAAAACTCAGATTAATTCCAAAGGAATGTATAGCCCACATATATACTCTCTTTCTGAATATACAAACCGAAAGCAAAAATCCATATCCGTATAAGATATCTAGAAATAATGTGACTTAATTTTGTAAAGTCGATGGATCGGCAGAAGCATTATAGCTTTAACACGCACCAATATACTGATTTAGTAGGTATGAGATTGCCGAGTCAACCTTCTTTTTTCAAGCTTTAAATGGTCTTATTCTTGGTTGGCAAGGTTAATCTGTCTCTTTAGCAATCCACCACAAAGTCTTGAACCATTACCATTACTGTTTACGCCACAACAACAACTATCAAAAGCATAACAAACATAACTCGAAACAAAAACAACAATAAATTTGATCGACGCAAAAAATGAGTTGTACCTCGGTCGGTGCCAATTTTGCAACACATGTAAACAGTGTCCTCAAGATCGGTTCAATATTTTTATAGACCCTCAGGCAAAAAGAACTTTTAACTTCTAAAAATTTATATTTATACAAAATTTTAAATATTTAAAGAAAGAATAATTAGTAATTATAAAAACTGTATGCATATAAAATATTTTAGGACCTCTCTTTTAGTCTAATTTATTAAAGAAATTAAAAACTGTATGTAAAAAGTATATGTACAATAAACCAGATCCATTAACTTTTAAAATACGGGGAAATAAAAGTTTAGATCTGGGGCGGTCGTCGCACCATTTGTTCCTTTAATTAGCCAGCACTGAATGTACTCAAGTCTTTGGTGCATTCAACACATGTAAATGAAACTATAGTTTTGTATCATTATAGCGGAGAGAATTACACATTCAGTGACTTTAGCACATTGACTTTAGTACTGGATGGAAATAAACGAGTAAAATCTCTATTAGTAAACCTTATAGTGACTAGGGAATTTGTATGATTTCATTGAGATTGTGTCTTTCTGTTATAAAATGGAGGAAACTTAAACGTGAAAAATACTTACGAGAGATACATGATATAGAAATAGTAAATGATAGATCATATTATTGCTGATTTTATGCTTCACTGAGGATGATGATTTTGATCTTCACTGAGATATGCTTAACACACATTATATCCTGCTCAACAACATCTGTTACACTAGATTGCTCTACTCATACCATGGAAACCACAATATAACTTTGCTGTTGGATCTTTTACGCAACAAACAAATCGTTTCGATAGTGAAGCCACACATTACATCAGACTTAGCAAATTTCTCACTTCACCAACCATAGAATAGAGGCCATAAAGCTGCACTGCTAGTATAGGCACAAGACTAGGCTGGTAGATAGAGGGTTTACTCAAACCTATGGAGAAGATTACATTGACACATTTGCTCCTGTTGGCAAGCTTCACACGATTCAGATTGTATTATCCCTTGCAACCAATTTGGAATGGGATTTGTGGCAGATGAATGTCAAGAATGCATTCCTACAAGGTGAGCTTGAAGATGAAGTGTATATGCATCCAACTCCTGGTCTTGAGAACCTTGTGAAACCAGGAAATGTTTTGAGATTGAAGAAAAGCAATATATGGGATGAAGCAGTCTCCTAGAGCATGGTATAGGAAGCTGAGCACAACACTCAGTGGAAGAGGTTTCACGAAGTCTGAACTTGACCATACTCTATTCACTTTGACAGGGCCACAGAGATTATTTCCATCCTAGTGTATGTGGATGATTTAACTATCACAGGAAGTGACAAGGTAGGGATTCAAGCTACTAAGGATTTTCTCAGGTCTGTGTTTGATATCAAGGACTTGGGAGAGATGAAATACTTTCTGGGAATTGAGATATGCAGATCTAAGGAGGTTTATTCATGTCTCACATAAAGTATACAATGGATATGCTGAAAGAAACATGTATGCTTGGAGGAAAGACAGCTAAGACACCTCTTGAAGATGGGTATAAGATTTTACTTGAGGGGAAGATTGAATAGAATCAGTTGTTTGAGGATGCTAAGCTGTATAGGAAGATGGTTAACAATTTGATCTACTTGACTATCACAAGGCCGGATATATGTTTTGTTGTGAATCAAGTTAATCAGCATATGAAGCTCCAAAGGTGCATCATTGGAAGATGGTTGACATGATATTGAGGTATCTGAACAGCTCGCCTAGGCAAAGGATTTTGAATGGGATGCAATGGCAGTACTAATGTGGTTGGTTATTGTGATGCTGATTGGGCAGGTGATAGAGTGGATGGAAGATTAACCACATGGTATTGTACATTTATTGGAGGGAACTTAGTTACTTAGAAGAGTAAGAAGCAAAAGGTTGTTTCATGTTCGAGTGTTGAGACTGAATACAGAGCTATGTTGAAACTGACAAACGAGTTGATCTGGATCAAAGGTATTTTAAAACATCTGGGTATTGAGCAGAACACTCCTATGACAATGCATTGTGACAATCAAGCATCAATCCACATTGCTTCTAACTCAGTCTTCCATGAGAGGACGAAGCACATTAAAGTTGATTGTCACAAGGTGAGACAAATGATTGTCTTATGAGTTTTTTTGCCATGCTATACCAGGAATGAGGATCAACTTACTGATGTGTTTACTAAGGCTGCAAGATAGAAGACAATTGAGTTTATTCTTTCCAGACTTGGGCTCATTGATCTTACTCATTGCAGGTGATCCCCTTAACCATGGAGTCTCCACTCTTTTTCCATCATCAAGGTTTTATCTCAATGAGTTTTTCTTGGTGAGGTTTTTAATGAGGAAAGTTTTCGTGGTTTTCAGGCTTGACTAGTTCTCTTGGTCAAGCTTGATGGAAAGTGTTGAATTGAGAAATAAAACGAGGAGACTTATTGATATAAAGAAGTAATAAAAAAAGAGTTGAGAGAAATGCAGTGAAATGGGTGAAGTGCAATGAAATGCGGTGAAGTGCAGTAAAATGCGGTGAAGTACAGTGAACCGTAGTGAAGTGCAAAAACTCCGTGAATAGTAACACCGTGAATAGTAGCGACATGAACAGTAACTCTGTGGGTTATCATTAAAACATAAACATATATATATTTTGTATTCACACCTTTAATAAAATATATTTTGTATTCTCTCCATCTCTCTCAATCTACAAAACCTAATCTTTCTTAATCTCAGTTAATCATTCTAATCTTTTATTCTATTCTCGTATTATTATAAATCTTACAGTTTCGGTCTCGTAATCTCTCAAATGGTTCCAAAAAAAGCTAGTTGCAAACAAAGTGTACGTGGAAAATTTATCAGTTCAGTTACAAGCAAAGAATCTCAACACATGGGTTCTCTTTATCAATAAGCTGTTGCACTGTTTTTTTGTTTCATCAAGTCACCCCTTGAATGATAGATTGGGTCACCCATCATCCTCAATCTTGCAAACCGTTGTAACATAATTTTTTTGGTCTTAGACAACTCGAATATGTTTTCACGTATTATATGTATACTTATTTCGTATTACATCAATTGATAACTTCAACAACCGTCTTATTCTTGTTTCTACCTGCTCAAAAACAATAAGCTTTAATCATATCTGTATTATGTTAAATCTTTTAAAGTTGTAACGGATCTCTCTTCTCCGACAATGGCGATAACTGTCACGCAGAACGCTTGTTCCTATCATCTCATGGTTTCGCATCTAACTTTACTACTCACACCACAACAAAATATTTTTCTTTTCACCACAACAAAATATATTTTTTTTAACCACAATAAAATAATTTGTCAGGAAAATTAACATTGACATAATTTAAAGGAGACTCACCTTTCTCAAGATGCCTAGTGTATTAACAAAATATAAGTATTTGCATTGAAGATATCTCAGTAGATTTAAAAATAATAAAAGAACAGAGATACAAGATAAGTTTCTTAAATTAGAAACTTAAAAAAGTCAAAAAAACTCTTGGAACATTTGCTTTCATATCTAGTAATCTATGTATTTTTATAATTTAAAATTTATCTATGCTATAAAACTGTATTAAAAATTAACTTTATAATCGAACGTTTTAATTAAATATGACCACTAGCATGGATTGGTCCAGCTTAAGTTTAGGATCGGACATGTCTCACAGTATAAGTAGTATATAAAAATTGTGAAAGACACGTCACTGAGATCCAGGTGTATATACAATAGACTTACGATTTCTGTTCTGGATCCAACTTTTTTGGCTGGAAAGAAGATTCTGGGAACTTGTCATGGAGGGTTTATTTTACTAACCAGTTATCTGAGTAGTACCACAATAAGAAAAGGGAGAAAGTTATTTTTAGAAAATTGTATAATTTTTTTTACCTGGTAAAAAAGTTATGAAACATAGTGGGCAACTGGTCATTCACGGGAACATGACGAAGACCCTTTTAAGTATACTTTCTGGTAAAGGAGGAATAATTCAGAGTACCAAACTGATAAATTGAAGATCAAATTGGTTGAAAGAGCCCAAAACAAATAAAGAACCAAGTTAGTTGTGGTTCTCACGAGACGATCCGCAAGTGGACGGCAAAACTACATAAGTTCACTATTAGGAAAGTTAAACTTAGTAATTAAAGATTCAAATAGGAAAAAGAAAATGGCTAAAATGTTAGAGATTGACTGTATAGGGGACACCTTAAACCTAAAAGTGAATTTAAACCATTAAAACTTTGAAAACGAACAAAAAAAAAACATGGCAAAGCTGCAAAGTCAAGTTGGGTCGGTGAAAGTTAACAACCCACCTTACCCCCACTTCACCGCCCTCTTATGTTTTGAACATGTGCATTTCTTCATTAATGACCATGTAGATAAAATTTGATCCCTAACCTCAATCAAACAAGACGAGTACGTCTTGACCATTTGATTGTTATAATAGCCTGAAATAAGACGAGTTCTTGACCATTTGATTGTTATTCCTGGCTAATATATCTTAAAAAAGTTCCAATAAAGAATGGAAATTTCTCTATTGAACAACGTTTGTATGTGTACGTAGTTTTTTTACGAAGATTTTATAAGTTAAATGTGGGAGAGGGCATGTTACTTTTGAATTAGCTCGTTTAGTCGGCACGAGGCTCTCAAATATATGGTCCACCTATTTATAGAGCGCACAACTTTTTTTGGAGCCAGCTAATTGGAGAATTCTGTATTATTTAAGGTTTGTTATTTACTGTTGCTATGCAATAATGAAACTGCCAGTAAAAAAACTTATATCTGTAAATTACAATTCTAAAGTGTTTCTTTTAAATTGTGCCAAAAAGTGTTTCTTTTAAATAAGTAACATTTTGTGGCCTCTCATACCTCTTCATTCATATATATCAAATTTACCGACTCTACAATCTATCTATCTATTATTATTATTATTATTATTATATTTCATCATGTATATTTTGTCTCGGCCAATGATATATTATTAATAGGCATATAAAATATAATTTTTGGAGAAAAATTAGAGAAAGCTATATAATTATGTCATAAATAGTTTTAAGATGATACTTAAAAAAAAAAATCGTGCAGCCAAATTTTCCACGTAGTCTAAATCTAAATTGATTCTTTATCTTACAACATTTTTACACCGAAAAAAATCTTTTTACCCCATTGTAGAAAAGTCAGGGACCATGATTGTGATCTATGAATAGCTTGAAGTGCAACCACCATACCAGGTATTCTCGCCACCATTATTTATTAATTAATGAATTAGATATATGCTAGTGGGATATATGTTTCGAAGACGTTATTAAAATATATTTTCGCCAGCAAACGATTAGATCTTTTCTAAATTGGGATATAAACAAGGTTTATATTGTTAATTTATTTCAAGACCAAGACCTAATTTAGATTTGCCTTAATTCAATCCTAACAGAATTCTAAAGAAAGTAGAAACACTAACCTTGATCCATGCTTGGATGCAATCCCACCAATTGATGTTGTCCTCTTTAACCTTCTCCTTTTGGTGATTTCTTTGATGGAAAAGAAATCCCAAACTATCCTTAATCTCTCTTGTTAATAATCAGTATTGCTGTTATGTATTTTTTGAAAGACTCTTTTTCTTACGTGCGTAAAAGATAATGCACTAAGTCTTTTTATATTGGTCAAAACGTTGTGTGTTAAGCAACACAACTTTCCACATACCAACATAACTCTTTGAAGAAATGACCGTAACACAACCAACAACGTATACTCATATATATTATATACCATAATTTAATATGTATAACATATATGTATACAATCATGAGATTGAGGACATTTAAAATATAAGGTAAAGTAGGAGGGTTATCAATACACCCGGATTCTAATTCATTAATCGAAACCGATCCATCACAGTATCGCCTTTTATATTAGAATCTAAAATATTAATATGAATTTGAACTTTATATTAAACCAATAGACACATCGGTCACCTAGAATATAAAATATTCTTACATTCTCCCACTTGACCTTTGTGTCGACTTAAGAGTTTAATAACTTTAATGTGCACTTTTACATCAAATTCATTTGGTCTTTACTAAAATTTGAATTGATCGAATCATGGCGGTTGTATGTCATTAAACGACATAGTCCCTTCCATGTATCAAAAATTAATTCTAATTTTATATCAATCTTTATATGAGAAGAACCTTTATTTCTCAAATCCAACATATGTTATCTACAAACCATAAGTGTATACACATACTTCAATGATAACATAATTAATAAATCAGAAACATAATCTTTAAGTGAATTCTCAGTGTCAAATACATAATGAGCATCCCATAACTAAAATAGCAAAGCCTTATCTATAATACCCATACGTTCTACATGGCCATTGAACGCCTTGGGTGGTAAACCTTTAGTTAGCGGATCCGCTACCATCATGTCCGTCCTTATGTGCTCAAATGACACTCTCTGTTTCTGAACTTCTTCTTTAACAGACAAGTACTTTAACTCCATGTGCTTAGCACCCTTTGAGTACTTGTCGTTCTTTGAAAAGAAGACAGCTGCAGAATTATCGCAGTAAATTCTCAGCGGCTTAGCTATAGTGTCGACAATCGAAGCCACGAGATAAAGTTCCGCAGCCATAATGCATGAATTGTGGCCTCAAAGCATGCCACAAATTCAGCCTCCATAGTGGAAGTAGCAATGACAGACTGCTTTCCACTTTTCCATGATATTGCTCCCCCAGCTAAAAGGAACAAGTAGCCAAACGTTGATTTTCTGCTATCAACGCATCCGGCATAGTCTGAATCTGAATATCCAATGACTTCTAGCTGATCAGATCTCCTATATGTAAGCATGTGCTCTTTGGTGCCTTGCAAGTACCTGAGAACCTTCTTTGCAGCTTTCCAGTGGTCCATTCCGGGATTACTTTGATATCGACCCAACATACCAACAGCAAAGCTGATATCTGGTCGAGTACATGTCTGAACATAGTTCAAACTCCCAACCACCGATGCATAGGGAATTCTTTCCATTTCTTTACTCTCCAATTCATTCTTAGGACATTGCATTTTACTAAACTTGTCCCCCTTCTGAATTGGAGATATTCCTGCAGAGCATTTTTCCATTCTATATCTCGCTAAGATCTTATTGATATATCCTTTCTGAGACAAACTTAACAGTCCTTGTGATCTATCTCGAAAGATTTCTATTCCGATCACATAAGATGCCTCACCCATATCTTTCATTTCAAAGTTCTTAGAGAGGTACTTCTTCACATCATGTAACATACCCATGTCGTTTGCAGCAAGCAAAATATCATCAACATATAAGACTAAAATCACAAACTTACTCCCACTGATCTTAATGTAAATACATCGATCAACAATGATCTCTACAAAACCATATGACGTGATGGTATCATTGAACTTTATATACCATTGTCGAGAAGCTTGTTTTAGTTCATATATTGACTTTCTCAGCTTACACACCAAATTTTCTTTTCCTGCGACCACGAATCCTTCTAGTTGGTCCATATATACTTCCTCCTCAAGATCTCCATTCAGAAGGCGGTTTCACATCCATCTGATGGAGCTCAAGATCATAATGAGCCACCAAAGCCAAAACAATTCTAAGAGAATCCTTCTTTGAAACAGGAGAGAAGGTCTCTTTATAGTCAATGCCATCTTTCTGGGTGAAACCTTTAGCAACAAGGCGAGACTTGCGTCTTCGAGTTTACCTTCGAATCGCGTTTAGTCTTATAGACCCATTTACAACCAACGGTTTTGAAACCATCGAGCAATTCTACTAAGTCCCATACATGATTATCATCCATAGATTTCATTTCTTCTTTTGAGGCATCAAACCACTCTTGAATTGTCACTTTCCATGGCCATTTTGAATGAGATCGGATCTTCATCCATGCTTAAGTCACATTCATTTTCAATAGTGTAAACCACATAATCATTTGAAATGGCAGATCTTCTTTCTCTTCGGATCGCCTTAAAGGTATTTGTGGTTCACTATTCTCTTCTTGAATTATGACATGTTCATCAACGGTATTTTCAGCTAGTGAGGCTGGCACATTATTATGTTGTCCTATTGTGTCATTAACCTCTCGATGCAACAATAGGAACAACTACCTCAGTGGAATTACGGTGAAGAAACTTCAACCCGAACCTCATTAATGTCCACCTTTCGTGGTTCACCACTCCCACTAGTTTCACCGTTTTCAATGAACCTAGCATTACCCGAATCAACTATTCTCGTACTATGGTTAGGGCAATAAAATGTGTACCCCTTCGATTTTTCAGGATAGCCAATGAAAAATCCAGCGTGATCCTAGAATCAAGTTTCTTTTCATGTGGATTATATATCCTTACTTCTGGACAACCCCATATCACGTAGATGTCTTAAACTAGGTTTCCTTCCGTCCACAATTCATAAGGGGTCTTAGGAACTGCCTTACTAGGAACCCGGTTCAGCACATACGTTGCAGTTCTTAATGCATATATCCACAATGAAAGGGGTAAAGAGCAATTACTCAACATGCTCCTAACCATTTCTATCAAGGTACGATTCCGCCTCTCAGCTACACCATTTTAGTGAGGAGTACCAGGCATAGTGTATTGTGCACATATGCCCCTACTTTCAAGTAACTTTGCAAATGGACGGGACATTGTCCACTTTCATCGAATTTTCCATAAAATTCACCACCTCTGTCGGATCTCACTACTTTCACCTTTTTATCTAACGCCTTTCCACCTCGTCAATGAATATCTCAGGACATTCACAGATTTAGATTTTTCATGCAGTAGATAGGTATATCCATACCGTGAGTAATCATCGATAAATGTGATGAAATATTTTTCGCCACTCCATGAAGGAGCATCGAAAGGGCCACATATGTCGGTGTGTATTAACTCAAGAAGCTGAGTGCTTCTTGTGGCTGGTTTCTTTAAAGTATGTTTCGTCTGCTTTCCTTTAATGCAGTCTATGCATACATCTAAGTCACTAAAATCCAACTGAGGAAGAATTTCATTCTTTATCAACCTCATTATTCTTTCTTTGGAAATATGACCTAATCGTTGATGCCACAAGAAAGCAGAATTTTCATTAATAGCGCTACGCTTAATGCCTCGACTTTCAACATTAAATAGGGATTCAGAAAACTTTGCATCAAGGTTGAACTTATAAAGTGAATCAAATAAAATACCACTACCATAAACGTAATCATTTCGGTACAATGTGAAAACACCATGTGCAACCTTAATACTAAAACCTAAATTGTCCAACCTACTAACAGAAACAAGATTTCTAGCACACTCAGGTACATAGAGACACCCTTCAAGATCTACATGACTTCTAGTGTCCAAGATCAATCTATACGTCCCAATTCCTTCTATTCTTGCCTTCATCCTGTTTCCCATGAACAAGTACTGTTCAGGTCCTCTTATGGGCTGGATCGAACTGAATCCCTGTTTAATATGAGACACATGAGTAGTAGCACCAGAATCTAACCACCAAGTATTATTAGGAACTTCAACAAGATTCATTTCATAGCAAACAAAGCTATAATGTTTACCTTTCTTGTCGAACCAGTCCTTTCTTTTAGGACAATCCTTCTTGAAGTGTCCTACTTGCTTACAAAAGAAACACTTCTTTTCCTTCTGGATTTGACTTTGAGGTCCTTTCACGAAGTTCTTAACATTCCTTTTGTCCTTCCTACTTGATGTTCTTTTGCTGCTACTGGCACTTCCAAGACCTACAAGGTTAGCAACTTGATCTTTCATCTTCCTTAATCTCCCCTCCTCTTGAATTAGCATAGCCTTTAATTCCTTAAAGTTCCATTTATCCTTAATGGTGTTGTAATTCACCTGGAACTGGCTAAATTCAAGAGGTAGAGAGTTCATGATGAATTGAACCAAGAACTGCTCATGCACCTCCATTCCTAAGGTCGTTAACTTTGCTGCCAGATTAGACATGTGCGTCACATGATCATGGATTGGTTGAGACCAGTCAAACTTTTTCGTAGTTAGCTCATTCATGAGACTTCCTACAATCGACTTGTCAGCCAATTCCGATTGTGAACACTCCTTAATTTTCTCTATGAATTCCCTTGCTTTCTCTGTCTTAGGCATTGATGGCTTAATACTTTCCGCCATCGTCAACCTCATAAGGTTCAAGCTCAGCCTGTTAGATCGCTCCCATCTCTCATAACGAGACTTTTCAGATTCGGAGCTATCTACTGTAATAGCTGAAGGTTCCTCATCAGTTAGTATGGCGGAGTCTAAAGCCATTACACCCAGTGTAAACCGGATTTGCTCGACCCACTCACCATAGTTGAGGCCATTAAACTTTACCACAGAGTTAGCAGATGCAAACACATTTGATGAAGCTGCAAGCATTCATACATGTTTACCCGTTAGTACTTTGAGACTTTAATATATATTAGGACTAAAAGAAACTTTAACACTTATATTTTAAATAACCTTTGGGCAATATTTAAATACAAGTACTATCATTGATGCTAATTATATATTCTTTAATATTAATCAAATCAAACACTAGTCAAATAAATATGTTATCTTTGGATATACATATTATTCACTATAGTAAGAAATGATTAATTCTTTTTATTATTAATTATATTCAATGATCCACCTTTGGGTGATCTCATAGAATATAAAAAAAATAAATTAATTGATCGATCAAAACTTTTATGTCATTTAGCATCTTTGATTTTGATCAATTAAGAAACTTTGGGAAGTATTTTAATGTCTATATGTAACATAACAAGGTCACTTTGGTGACTATCATATTATATACATATAAACATTAAAAAAATGAAGGGGAAATTACTTAAATTGTGTTAATATTTCATAACACAATTAATTATCTTTAAAATGTGCGGAAGCTTTTTTTTTTTTTTTTAAATAAAATAAAACTTTTACTTAGCACCGATTTAATTATGCTGTAACGTTGTCTTATGTTCAATGGTGTTGACGAAACTACCATTAACCGAAACACGACAACGACGACATATCATATTGATTAAATCTAATACGCATTTGCTTTGATAGATGATGCACGTTTATGCACACTAAATGAATTGCCATGTGCTAACTGTTATGCATATACCATCAAAGATTCCATACGTGTAAAAGCTTATGCCATCGGAATCATTACGAGAATAACGTACTTGATCTGGTGATAGCAAATCATTACATACGTTATATTCTCTTACAATGGCTTACTTTAATGTCAAATCAGTTACTTTTATTTAAAAGAAATCTCATGAACACTCTTTAAAACGGTTGATACCGTATATGTTCATGAACGAGAGAATCTATTCTAGATTGAAATAATTAATTTATGCAAGTGCCTTCATGATAACAACCGTAAACAAACTCACGTGTTGCATGATTAACAGAATTCCAAACTCACTTAATCATGCATGCAACGTTAGTTACTTCTAAACAGTTACGAACCAACGCGACTTTCTAATGCATTCTAGAACCCAGAATTTTAACGCAATGATGATCATGAACGTACGCGTGACAAAAAACAATTTTTATTGTTGTCGTAACTTTAATAATTTAGGTTCAAAAAATCAATGCGAACGTTTCTCATGCATCACGTATCAAACAGATTCACTCAAGGATGAATTAATCAAATCTAAGATGGCTCTGATACCACATGTTAATTTATTTCAAGACCAAGACCTAATTTAGATTTGCCTTAATTCAATCCTAACAGAATTCTAAAGAAAGTAGAAACACTAACCTTGATCCATGCTTGGATGCAATCCCACCAATTGATGTTGTCCTCTTTAACCTTCTCCTTTTGGTGATTTCTTTGATGGAAAAGAAATCCCAAACTATCCTTAATCTCTCTTGTTAATAATCAGTATTGCTGTTATGTATTTTTGAAAGACTCTTTTTCTTACGTGCGTAAAAGATAATGCACTAAGTCTTTTTATATTGGTCAAAACGTTGTGTGTTAAGCAACACAACTTTCCACATACCAACATAACTCTTTGAAGAAATGACCGTAACACAACCAACAACGTATACTCATATATATTATATACCATAATTTAATATGTATAACATATATGTATACAATCATGAGATTGAGGACATTTAAAATATAAGGTAAAGTAGGAGGGTTATCAATACACCCGGATTCTAATTCATTAATCGAAACCGATCCATCACAGTATCGCCTTTTATATTAGAATCTAAAATATTAATATGAATTTGAACTTTATATTAAACCAATAGACACATCGGTCACCTAGAATATAAAATATTCTTACATATATTTTAAATATTAAACATGGCTTACAATTTTTTAGCTTATCTTATACTACATGTGACATGTTTGGTTTGAAGCACATCAGTTGTGATCATGTTTTATTGTGGTTGGGTTGTTTCGGGTCATCTCTTCCGATATTTGGTGTACTCTTTGAACACATTGCAAAAATAAAAACTTTGAAATTAGGTTATTTTGTGACAAGATGGAACTTTCATTTGGCTCCATAAGTGTTTTCGGATTTTTAGTTTTCTTCCTTGGATAATCAAAGTAATAAGTCTCTTGCTACAATAACGTAACTACTGAATTACTTATTTAAGATTTTGAATGGTGGTAATAAGTGATAATGAACGAAACCGACTAATGTTTAGCAGAGCGGACACGAATTTGGTGGATTAATTAGTTGTATTTATTTCTTCATATTTTTTCATAATTTATTTCTTCAAAAAAAGTTTTTATTGATTTGAATAAATTTAATATTCTTTCAGAAAAAAATACATTGTTTGTCCATTCCACTAAACCCTAATAACAACAAGAAAAAGTTTAATAACAACAACCAAAAAGTACAATTGTAAATGCGTTGGATAAGGTTTAGCACTAATACAATTACCACTGAAAGAAATACTTTACGCCATATTAACGGTCGGATCTAGAAAAAATTAGGGCTTCATCCAAACTCATCCCGGTTAACAAAAAAAACAACCAACAAAAAGTAGAAATAAAAAACAGAACATAGCCCAAAGCCTCGTCACATCTGCCTATAAATTCCCTTCACCCACTCACATTCTTACCACATCAATCTCTCTCACTCTTTTAAAATTAACTAACAGAGACAGACTCCTAAGTTTAGTAAAAAAGAACAATGACGAAGGAAGTGGTCGGAGAGAAGGGATCCTTCTCAGGCAAAGACTATCAAGACCCACCGCCTGAGCCTCTGTTCGACGCTACTGAGCTTGGGAAATGGTCTTTCTACAGAGCTCTCATCGCCGAGTTCATAGCCACTCTCCTCTTCCTCTACGTCACCGTTATGACTGTCATTGGTTACAAGAGCCAGACCGATCCAACCCTCAATCCTGACCAGTGTGCAGGCGTTGGCGTCCTCGGCATCGCTTGGGCCTTTGGTGGCATGATCTTCATACTTGTCTACTGCACTGCTGGAATCTCTGGTCTGTTTCTCATTTTCTCTAATCAATCTAAGAGTGTTTTTCTTATTTTCATGGATTTGCTCCTAGACTAGCTCACTTTTTATCTTAGGATATAGTATCTTGATTGAGAAATGTAATTCAAACAGAACATGAAGTCGGTTTGGTTAGAATGTGTTAATACTTTGAGTTTTTTCGGTTTTAATATTTGTATTAAATTAGGTTATTCGTTTATATCATAAACAATATTACATTCATTTGTAATAAATTTTGTTTAGGTTCGTTTGTTCTAGCTCACATCAATGTTTTGGTTCAACTTAATTTAATGGTATAGGTGGACACATAAATCCGGCGGTGACGTTTGGGCTGTTGTTGGCTAGAAAAGTGACGTTGTTGAGAGCAGTAATGTACATGGTGGCTCAGTGCCTTGGTGCCATTTGCGGTGTGGCTTTGGTTAAGTCCTTCCAGTCTTCTTACTACACCCGCTACGGTGGCGGCGCAAACGGTCTCTCCGACGGTTATAGCGTCGGAACTGGTGTTGCCGCCGAGATTATCGGTACTTTCGTCTTAGTCTACACCGTATTCTCAGCCACTGACCCCAAGAGGAGTGCGCGCGACTCTCACGTCCCTGTAAGCTCACTATCTCTTGTAGTTTAGATAATTTCACCGCATTAAAATGTATGTTGAACATCCGTGTCTTATACGGCTTTCACGGTCCACTGTGCTATCAATATATCGTTGAAACGATGTTGTACCAAAATTATTAATCGGCTAAGCGTAGAATAATATGCATTTAATGGGGGCATGGACACGTATAGCATGTTTTTCTTGGTTGCTATTCGAGATTTTTTTTTTTTTTTTAGAAAATTTGTTAGAAGTTCTGGACTTCAATATATTGGATTATTTTAGATGTCGAACCATATATTATGTAGATTTTGCCAGGCTAGCTTCTAGATTCTCCATTATAACAAGCGACAGAAAAGGACATTGATAATCTAAACTTTTTGTCTTTCACGCCTATCTCCATCATATGTGAATGTCCTTTATTGTGAATGGTCCCAAGGTTCATTTGCAACCACGTATCCTTCTCTCAAAGTTTGAGACTCAAACATAACTATATTAATAATATTTAGAGGCTTAAATTATTTGTCTAGTGAAATAACATATATCTTATGTTACTGTTGATGATGTGGTGACTGAAGGTATTGGCTCCGTTGCCAATTGGATTTGCGGTGTTCATAGTTCACTTAGCTACAATCCCAATCACGGGCACTGGCATTAACCCTGCAAGAAGTCTCGGAGCTGCAATCATCTACAACAAGGACCAAGCTTGGGACCATCATGTTCGTATTACCATCTATAATATTTTACTTCTTCGTCTTCGATTCACATTTTGACAGTGTTTTATTAAGGTTTTTCTATTTTTACAGTGGATATTTTGGGCGGGTCCGTTTGCGGGTGCA
Organism: Brassica carinata; assembly: GCA_016771965.1. Taxonomy (NCBI): domain Eukaryota; kingdom Viridiplantae; phylum Streptophyta; class Magnoliopsida; order Brassicales; family Brassicaceae; genus Brassica; species Brassica carinata. Next base: position 1,003,852 of record CM028687.1, on the reverse strand, counting down.
GCCATAGCAGCTTTCTACCATCAGTTTGTGTTGAGGGCTGGTGCGGTGAAGGCGCTCGGGTCTTTCAGGAGCCAGTCTCACGTTTAACTTTGACTCTTGGCAGTTATCAGAGAGAGCAAAGAAAAGACAATAAAGAACAGCTTTTTATGTGATGTTAGATGGTTGGAACCTAGCGACGTGTAGTATCTTAGTTCTAGCTTTGGTGAAGAGAGGTTTTGAGTGTGACTTGTGGGTCAACTTTGAAATGCTACTTCTCTTATATCTATGTCTACTCTTGTATGTTGCTCTATATTTTTTACTAGTTTTCTGAATTCCTTGTAACTTTCCACGTGAGAGTATAAAGGTCACCCTATATTTACGCGTGGAAGATTAAACTTACTTTAAGAAATTATTACTATAATTTAGTGTTTTGTTTGGCAATTCTAAAATTATGACTGTAGATCATCCGCAATAGGGAGTCACTAAAATCTCTGAACAATTAAAAAGAAATAAATAGAAAAGAGGAAAGGAAGAAAAACAGGAGGTGAAGAGAGAAGAGAATCTTTGAGAAACTTGCAAACACTATGGTATGACTGGTAAACTCTAGAGTAACTAAGCATAATTCAAATAGAGTAATTAGGAGGAAAAAACTAGTGGAGTAATAAAGACAAGAAAAAGGAAATGTCAAACATAATTTGTTTTTTATTTCAAAAACAGTGAGAAAATAAAGTGAAGTATATATAAAATTGTTTTCATCTGATTGGCAAAAACAAACTGAATGGGTGAAAAATTAACTCTCGCTACAAAAATTATCGCTATATGTGCTTTTCATTTACATCCTATGAAAGACTTTTATATGTTGTCATTCAGGAGAAACGGCTTAAAACTACTATTTTCTTAATACTATTTTTCATGTTTATTTTAACTATATTTATCTTTAATTTTAAAGAGATAGACATACACTTATAATTCTATGGTTAAATAATCTTAATTTAGGGTTTAGATTATGATTTTAATAAATAAATAACTAAATACTTAAAACTTAAAATTTTAAAACAGTTTCAATAAGAATTTTCAAATTTCAAAAAAAGTTCGAAAAGATAAATTTTGAAGAAAAGATTTTATAAAAAAGCTTGAATTTAAAAACGTATAATTTGAAAACTAAATATTTTTGTAACAAATAATGATTTACATTGTTATATCTATAAATCAAATGTAGAAGTATCTTTTGTTCTTTAATGAAACTTCATATTTTAGGTATTTGTAAATATCCTCATAGAAAAAATAAACATGAATAATGATCACTAAATTAGGTAAAACTGCCCTGTTCGGAATTGTGCTAGGTGCTAGTTGGGTGGTAATCTTAAATCTAGTGAGTTATTCGAAAATTTGGGATTAAGCGGAGTATACTCGGTACCTAGATTTTGGTACATATATTAAGTATGTGAAGAATACAGTTCAGATTATGTAGTCTAGTGGTCCGTTTTCCAGTAAATTAGTCAATGGTCGCGGGTTCGAGGTATAGTCTGTGCGATGTGCATCATTTTTTATTTATTTTAGTCTAATGAATGGTAAAAGACCATTCTGCCCCCATCTTCAACATTTTCCCTGCGTTTTCCAGATCTCAGAATATATTGTTCTTCATTTTTTTCCACGATTTCATAAGTTTTACTACCGATTCCTGTTTCACCTAAATATAATAGATATATGAGATAAACACTCGGTTAACTCTTGAAATTTTGATTTTTGAAAGTTTTTTTCGTTCCAGCGTCTAGAACCACCGACTACCTTCTCCTCGTCACGGCAGCCTTTCGATCACCATTTAATCGGACGAGTATGCGGCTAGGCGGGCGCTTTTTTGAACAGGGGTAAAAATAAATTTTTCCCATAATTCAGTGACTAGTTGAATTATACTTATATTTAAAGTTTGTTTAATACCGATATTATTATTATATTATAAAATATCAATGAAAGAGTTTATTCCGTTATTGAAGCTCTAAGAGCAATTTTAACGGGAAGTTTTTAATATGAAATTTTCAAAAAAAAAAATATATATATATATATATATATATATTAGTATTAAACTGTAGATATTTTAAATGGAGAACTCAATCCAAAATATTTCATGGAAAAGTATTTTAGATTGAATTTTCCTTAATTTTGAGATATCCATAACTATATATATATATATATATATATATATATATGTGTGTGTGTGTGTGTGTGTGTGTATTTTGAGAACTTCATGTTGAGAACTTTCCATTGAATTGTTCTAATGTGTCTAGTTTTCTAATGACGTTTGATCATGAGTTTTCTTAAATTAAAAATACACATGACAAAGTACAGATGTATTTGTATCAGGGCTGATCACCTGGCAATTACATGCAAATTTTTAGGTATTTGTTACTTGGTTTGACTCATTCGAGTAGTTTGATTTAATACATGTATTTAGCTTGTTTGAATCAAGTACGGTTCTATCAAATATTCAGAGGAAAAACTAGTACTTACAAGTTACTTGATTCCACTCGTTGCTTGACAAAATTAAATAGGTATCTACAAATACTTGATTATTTGCAATTACTTGAAACAAATATACATAGAATAAATATTTCTAACGAGTGACAAGTGCTTTTTAACGAGTATTAAGTACTTTTCATTGAGAAATAAATACTAGGTGATGACCTGCGCTCTGCACAGGATGAATAGACTAAAAGAGATTAGAAATTTTAATCTATAGGTATTGAAAAGATAAAAAAAATGACATATTATACATGATATAGATTAGCATTAATAATGTTTGATATGCAGATTAAAGCAAAGAAAACTAATTTAGGACTGAAAATTTACTGGAGTTTTCAATCAAATTTTTTTTTCTTGGAAGATCCAGGTAATGACAATTTTATTATGATTGAAAAAACAAATAATTATCTTATTATCGAAATTGCATCGTTATATTTTATTAAAATTATACAGGCTCTAAAGTAAACAAAAATTGTAAAAGAATAAAAATAAATTGAAGTAAATAATATTAGGTTGGAAATGTAAAGAAAAAATATGTAAATAATATGAATTTTGAAATTTAGTGGGTTGAGTAGATTCAAAGTTTTAAAAGAGGCTCATTATTGAACATTAATATCCATTATGACTCAAAATATATAAGAGTTTTTTTAATTTATTTTTTACTCTAAAAGCGTGTTTTTACTAAAAAATCTAGAGAGAACACGAGATAAAGGGTTACGTTTCGGTATTAAAATGATATTATCCTTAAACTTTATTGGAAAGAATTATATTGATTTCAAAATTAATGTCTATCACCATTTATGATAATTTCATAATCAAAAAGTCGCATGGCTAAAATTAAGGGATCACAAGAGTAATATTTATGGAATTTCTTTTTGAATGAATTTTACAATCACTCAAGATTGCTCATACATTTTTTATATACAACATTTTGATTTTACAATATAAAACAGTTTCTATTGTCCAGTCCCAAAATAAGTGTCACACTAGGTGGTGACCCGAGCCCTGCGCGGAGTGAAGGAAATAAAAGAGATTATAAATTTTAATCAATAGATATTAAAAGATAAAAGCTATATTCACATAACATACATGTTATATAATAGAAGATGTAATGTTTGATATAAAGAGTAATGGAAAAATCTACAATTTGAGTTTGGAAGTTTATTGGAATATCCGAGTACCACACATTTGATTTGTAATAGTTTTATTTAATTTTATGGACAATGAATCAATGCATCGATTTTATTTCCTTGAAAACTCAAAATAATCGATAGCATCAGTTGAAACAACTAATAGTTTTTGAGTAGAAAAAAAATATACAGACGATATCATAACTTACGTTTGCATCTGCGAAAACCATTTCAATGGTTTCTCCGCCAGTAACCGAATACTGCTTCCAAAATCTGATGATTTTGACCTTAATCTTTCACATAAACTTTTTTTGGCTTCAAATCAGATATGAAATTCATGCACTGATTTTCTTTGCTAGTTTTAATCCTCGTAGGTTGTGATATCATATATATTAGTTCACGTGATGTATATATAGTGATAACTGATAGGATTAGTACCAGTCCGTTTTGAAACAAAACGAATATTCTTTAGCCAAATTTTGGTACTAATAATCCCTTATTTTTAGTTTATAATTTAAATTTTTAGGAAAGTATTATAATTAAGGAATCAACAAATAGGAAAGAATATTGACTATGAAATTTGACAATATTAAGGAATCGATAATTTTTATTGAATAATTATTTGTCTGTCATCATTTAGATTGCTTAGTTAGAAAAATATCGGTTCTTAAGTTAAGAAATTCAAGAGATTTCCTAAATTATATCATCTTATTCAAGTTCTAAATATATTTTCAAATTTTCGTTGACTAAATTATATATGTTGTAATCTATATATTTTAGTAAACTATTGATGTGTATTTCCATTTTCACTAAGAAAGATTTTTCCTATGATCGCGGAGTTGACTGATATATCATAAATCTGTTTAGATTTATTCTTGCACATGATAGCAATTTAATTAGCTATGTAATAACAATAAATTTTGGCCTACTATATAATTAGCACTATATTTAGGGGATCCGTATATGACCTCCTGTTTAAATCATCTTAATTATTCAGATTTCATTTAGGACCATAAATTCTTGCTCATGACTCATTTAATATGCTATAAATCAAATCAAATTATGCTTCCCTAATTTTTTCATATCACTTAAAAACTACTAATATAGATTCTTCCAATCTTTAATTACTACGATATATATTGTATGCTCCTATTAACTAACTATATATAATTCCTATATCTGTTTCTAATTTTCTATGTAAATGTTACTTATTAGATTGTTACATTTTTTCAGAACTATAATATGTAATATTATTATATACCTGTAGTTTTATATATTGTCCACTACAATTTTATATCATATAGTAAGATATGTCAAACCTTCAAATCTCGGGAGAGCTCTTAGAACCATATAATGCATTACTATGAAAGTGTAAAAAAAGAAATATATATATATATATATATATATAGAAATAGAAATATAGTGCATATATTATGTTGGTACTTAACGTCATATATTAGAAGTAACGAAATATAACAGCCAAAAAATAGTATAACGGTTTGATTTTATATTTAAATTCAGTTATGGTTCATTAACCATAATCGATTTTTATTTCTTTGCTTATATGTGATAGTCTATGATGTAACAAATATGTTCAATGACATTCTATTGTAAATACTCTAGTAAGTTATGTCTATTTTAATAAATGAGCTGAGAAGGACTATGGAGCTGCCACATAAGTAATGGCATTTTTCAATTTTTTGAAAACCGGACCGGATACCGACTCGGTGTAGCTACTGGTTGACTGGTTGGACCGGTTCAACCGGTCGAACCGGATTTTATATCTATGAAACTTATATATATAATTATATATTTATATTATATGAACTTTACTTCTACGTATAATACATTATGTATTCTTTTCTATAATTAACTAAATATAAAAAATAAAAATAAATCTAATTGTATATATAGTAAAATAAAATTGAATAGTGAATACTATATAAACTAAAATTGATAAAATCATATGATTTACAATTTAAATTATCATATTTATTTATTTTTACAACTAAATCTCAAATTTTATGAATATGGTAAAATAAAGATAGTATATAACAGTCAAAAATATATTTTTCACATTGTTTCTTAAGAAAATAAAAAATTAATTAAATAGTGATAGTTGAACACTAATTATAAAATATTAAATTTTAGCTAGTAATAATTGAAAACACTTAATTATATGTTAATTTTTATGAACATTTAATTAAATAGTGATAGTTGAACACTAATTATAAAATATTAAATTTTATCTAGTAATAATTGAAAACACTTTATTTTTACAACTAAATCTCAAATTTTATGAATATGGTAAAATAAAGATAGTATATAAAAGTCAAAAATATATTTTTCACATTGTTTTTTAAGAAAATAAAAAATTAATTAAATAGTGATAGTTGAACACTAATTATAAAATATTAAATTTTAGCTAGTAATAATTGAAAATACTTAATTATATGTTAATTTTTATGAACCGGGTTTTAAAATCGACCCGGGTCACCGGTTTTACCGAGTTTTACCGGTTTTCAGCCGGTTTTACCGGTTTTTTATAAATCCGGGTTTTAAACCGAACCGGACTCGTCTTCTTCACCGAGTCACGGTCGAACCGGTTCGACCGGCCGGTCCGGTCCGGTTTTCAAAACACTGCATTTTTGTTAATCACACATAAATGCAAGGTTATTTACTAAAAGTGCTTCTCAAATAATTAGAAAGGGATATCCATAAAATTTGGATTGTCTAGGTTAAAATCCACATTTTAAGCGGGATGAGATTAATATTAAATTACTAAGACAATATAATTTATCGTTAGATATAGTTTTTAATTTAATATTAATATACAAATTGAAAAACTGACAATATATTACATAAAGTACAAATCAATAAAACAAAAACGTGTGGATGGACCGAAATTGTATAAAACCATACTGAGTTTTGGTAGATCTACATATACTCCACGATCCAACAGTTTATAAATTGGATCAGACACTAAATCATATTAATGAAATATGTTTTATAAAGGAATGTGTATATATAACATTAAATGTTTAAATTAAAGTAGAGATTTTTTTTTCAAAATGGTATATAGAATCGGTTTTGACAAAGACTTACCTATACTAATTCTACCAATAGTAATATTTGCCTTATATATAACTGGTCACAATTCCATATATATCGTAATACATTCAATGATTTGAAATATTAAACAAATATTTGTACTGCCCAGCGAGGATTGTGATCATGTGAATACATTTGATATTTTTTTTTGCATATGTTAATAGGAAATGTATTGATGTCAATACGTTTATACCTTTACCACAATTACTTTTATTTAATTTATGAAGATTTTGAAATGTATATCAAGATTGTGTGTTAACCAAGTACGATCTAAAACAATTTCATTCTTTATGAGATTCACACTCCATCGACTTGGGTAAATAGTTTATTAGAAATATTGAACTTTCAATACATTTTCATAAAATTACATTATTCCAATAGGTTAACCCGTTTGTATCAAAAAAGTTTTGTTGTACTTTGATCTCTATTTTCTTTATTATAGAACTTTCACTACTTTTAATAACTAAAACAATATTGTAATTTTTGACTCAATACTATCAAATAACAAATAAACATGTTTTGTCAAAAAATGAATGTCACGTATCCATGTATCCTACGGGTGGTACTATGGCTTCGGGTCTTATTTTACGAAAAAAAGTTACTCGTGATGATATATATTAGGGGTGGGCATATCGGTTTAGTTTCAGGTTCGGTTTGGGTTCGGTTTGGTTTGGTTAGTTTGGGTTTTATAAAATTCAACCCAATTAAAACCAAAGTAGCTTTCGGGTTGGGTTCGGGTTTAGTTTGGTTTGGTTTAGTTCGGTTTGGTTTAGATTTAGTTCGGTTTGGTTTTGATTTAGTTCGGTTTACTTTATTATGGTGTAGTTTGGTTCGGTGTAGTTCGGGTTGGTTATAAAATATGATGGCTAATCAATTAACGTAAAAAGACTTGTAAGCATTCCAAAATCTATAAACTAAAACACTATTTGCATCTACCTTTTTGTTTTTATTGATTCTGTTATAACTATGTTACATAATTTTACTTTTAGATAATGGAAATTGGAGAAGATGAACGAGACAAGACGACTACGGTATAGATGCTTATAGTTTTTAGATTTTGTTTTCAGTACAATCTTTAGGTATTAGAATTAGAGAATATATATAATAGTATTATTCATTTATTTGAATCATATTTGAAAATTTTTAAGAATATATGGAAGTTAAGAAAATGTGGAAAACGAAACTTTAACTAAAATTTACAATATGTTAATACATATATATTGGGTTTATCGGTTTGGTTCGGCTTGGTTCGGTTTAAAACCAAACCAAACCGAACCATTCGGGTTGAGAAAAACATGAACCAATTGGATTATGTAAAGAACACAGTTTGGTTTGGTTCGGTTTAACTTTGGTTGGGTCGGTTCGGTTCGATTCGGTTTGGGTTTTTTGCCCACCCCTAATATATATAGTAATAACTAACAGGGTTTAGGCCACAAAAATTGAGTCAATCAAATATATACATCCCGAGATTAATAACAAAAAAATTCCTACAATTATGTGTATAACTTTTTTATTGGTTTTGTGAATTTTAATAAATTGAAATTAATTTTTATATATTATTTCAAATTTCCTGCTACTTTCCTATTTTATTGGCTATTGCATAAATTACGGTTAAACATAAAATTAGAAAAAGAAATAGAGTAAATATAGGAAAATAATATTACTGGATTTGATATTTAAAGACACCATTAAATCCCCCATTTAAATTCTAAAGCTGATTTTCTATTTATTTATTTGAATTATATAACATTTTTCATATATAATAAGATTATACATATATATGTTTATCATATTTACTTGCATTATATAACTTTTGTTATAAATTATAAGATTATATATAAGTTTAAACAAATGATATATGTTTATACGCCGTTTTTTATATTATACTGACCAAAAATCCAACTAACAAAAAAACAAAACGTATAAATATAATCGATTATATAATGTTTAGACAAATGACATATGTTAACAAACGACCACTTACCTCATCTTTTGAAAGATGTCAATTTTTTCCTAGTTATATAATGCAAACAATACCATTTGTTATAATGTAATAAACTTTCCTAGTTTTAAATCCGTAGCTGTCAAATCTTTAATGTAAAAACATATATTATAATCACTATCTAATTTAAATGTCCAATGGTATTACATGTAATTTATCTAGACAATTGAGGTCTTTTAAAAAAAGGTGTGAGAAGAGCTCTCGTGATGACACATAAGTAATGACAATTGTGTTAATCACACATGAATGTGAGGTTAAATAATAAAGGTGCTCCTCAAATAATATAAAGATGATTGTGTAATGGATAACAAACATTTTATAGAATAAGAAAGAGTAATAAGTACGTAAGCAAATATAAACTTAAACATACTTTATTAAATTGTATAATTTTTCTATATTTAAAATATTTTTGCATTTAAATCAGTGCTTTTAAATTTTACCTAGACATGCGGTCAAACGGAATAATATGATGATCTGATAATTCTGTTTAGGTTTTAAAAATATCTATATTTAAAATCTTTAAAAATCACTAAAAATCGAGACTAATGGATTGAACCGATGTATGACCTTATGTAATCCAATTTGATTCAAATTGTTATAGTTTCATAATTTGTCACTTTTTAATCCAAATTTTAAAGTTTAACGTTTAATAATTTTACGAAATTATGATGTTTTTACAAAACTTTGATAAAAAGATAAGAACTATAAATATGTCTTGATCATATTACTTTTTATATAGCTTAATTAACTTTATTATAATTGTTTTGTGTAATTTATTTTGTTAATCATTTGGTTTATATTATAATTGGTTTAATTTTTTTATTTACAATTAGTATTAAGCATTTTTCTTAAATTAATATATATTTTGAATATTTTTTCATAATTATTTTTGTTATTATATTTATTGTACAATGTAGTTATTATTAATGTATAGTGTATATATAATATAATGTAATGGCTATTATTGAATTATTATGTTACTTAAATAAATTATATAACTATTACTTAGGAAATATAAATAAAATAATCTTTTAATTATTTGATTTGCTATTGATGAAAATATTTTTGTAGTATCTAAACATGCAAAAATAAGTTCTATTTATTTTCGTTGTTTTTTATAAATTATTTGAACTTTTAATTATTTAATTTATCTAAATAGTTTAAAAGAAAACTGTTAAAAATTTTAAAAAGCAGTAAAACTTGACTTGACACTCAATTTTTCAAAGCAAATACCAAGTAAGTTGCGAAAACACTTCAAGTAGCAAGTAATATAGCCAAGCCTAATTTGTATTGAGGACTACTGTGGGGCCACAAGCTCAATGAATATTTATTATTCATTAATAATTAAGAATAGCAGAACATGCGTACAAAGATTTGGTAACTCGTAAGTTACAAAAAAAAAGATTTGGTAACTCTTCTGATTTTGATGGGACGTGAGAAAAAGAACATGTGCCTTGTTAAGTACGCAAAAATGATTATTGTTTCTATCATAGTTTGTTGTATTGCCCTTTAGGTTTGGAAGATGGAAGGTATCCGTTGGTTAATTGGGTTGTATCCCAAATACTTGTGAATTATATACTTGGATAATGATTGAATTGTGTACGAGGTCACTTTCCTTAAAGAGTATTTCGACCCTATTTCAAGCCTTGGATTACACAAAATTTCTTTGTAGGATAAGACAATCAAAGCCTCACTCTTGTTCTAGGCTAAGATACAAGAGAAACAAATAAAGTTTTAGTGCTTATATGTGTTTTTTCAAAGATCTTTGATGATCTTTGAACAATGAATCTTACTTTCTTTCTCTCTTTCTCTCCAACTAACTCTTAGTTTCTACTATTAGTTTCTGACTTTTCTATATCCATTTGCCAATGTCTATCCTCCCTTATATAGAGAATGAAGAGTTGCAACCAATAGTTGCAATGGTTAAACCAATAGTTGCAATGGTTAAACCAAAAGTTGCAAAGGTTAATGAAGAGTTGCAATGGTTAATGAAGAGTTGCAATGGTTAGTTAAAGTTTTATAATGGTTAATCACCAAGGGTTGCAACAATAAATATGGTTATCACCAAGAGTTGCAACAATAAATATGGTTATTACCAAAGGTTGCCATCATCAATAGTTGCAATGTTTTATTTCTATAGTTGCAACTGTTCATACAAATAATTACAATGGTTCACATGAAACATTACACCTATTCACTTAAATATATAACATTCCTCCCCCATTTAAGTGTAATCATAGATTCATTAAATAAATAATACATATATCAAACTCATGCATAAATGAAAATGTTCGAAGAATTGAATTTTCATCTTAGTGTAATACACATTTCAAATGTCCGAGAATCAGGATGTCCTACGGATTGAATCCTTCAACCCATTTTGGGTATATGAAGATAATACACACATGTGTCTCCATACTACTTTAAGTGTTTATACTTGACACTATTATAAGCCATGTGTCCCTATCCATTCTTGAGCGCATACAAAGTCAAGTCCCAGCTTATTGAAGCGGTATCACTTCACACTCATATAGGTAAATACTTTCACTCATGCACCTGCAAATGCATTTTTTCAAAGTATTTATTAAGAATAATTTTCAACCTAGCTCTTTCTTGTAGGTCCAAGCACATACCTTGGGATGAATTAAAAAAAATGTGCTTCAATCTTTAAGTGTAGACTTTCCACATTGAATTCAGCCTCTAATGTCGTATTAGAAGGGAATTGGGTATCCCAAAATTAAAGATTTTAAATGGACTTTACACCCCTCCCTTTAACCGACTTAATCACTAAATCCCTAGCTAATCCTTTCGTCAAATGATCAGCTAAATTTTGTTGAGACTGAACAAACTCTATCGTAATCACCCCGTGAGTGATCAGTTCACGTACTGCGCTATGTCTAACGCCCAGGTGTCTAGACTTACCATTATACACTTGGCTATAGGCCTTAGCCAAGGTAGCTTGACTATCACAATGGATAGAAATTGGTGATACAGGTTTCGGCCACAATGGAATCTCGTACACTAAATTTCTTAGCCATTCTGCCTCTTTACCAACAGCTGCTAATGCTACGAATTCTGACTCCATAGTCGAACTTGTAATGCAAGTTTGCTTCTTGGAAGCCCATGAAATGGCACCTCCCCCCAAGCAAAAACACCCAACCACTTGTAGAAGAATGATCTTCTATGTTGGTAATCCAACTTGCATCCGAATATCCTTCTAGCACCAAGGAAATCCGACATATGTCAAACCATAATTAATGGTTCCTTTCAAATACTTGAGCACTCTTTTTAAGGCTTGCCAATGTTGAGTACTAGGATTACTAGTGTATCTACTCAACCTCCCTACAGCGTAAGCTATATCTGGCCTAGTGCTCGTCATGGCATACATTAAGCAGCCAATAACTTGAGAATACTCGAAGTTGTGATACTGCTTGTCCTCAGATAGGCATAAGCTTCACACTCGATCCATGGGAGTGCTCATTGGAGAAAAATTCTCACAATTGAACTTCTTAAGAACTTTCTCAATGTAATGAGATTGTGTCAAAGATAGTCCTTCGTTTTCATGTTTGATTCTAATTCCAAGAATCACATCCGCCTCTCCCACATCTTTCATTGCAAAATTTGATGACAAAAATGCTTTTGTAAGCTCTACTTGTCTAAGGTCAGTACCAAAGATCAACATGTCATCAACATACAAGCAAATGATTACTCCGTTTCCAGATTCATCAAATTTGCTATATAAACACTTATCTGATTGGCTTAACTTGAAACCATTTGATAAAACAACCTCATCAAATCTTTGATGCCACTGCTTAGGTGCTTGCTTTAACCCATACAATGACTTGATCAACTTACACACCTTATGCTCATTACCAGGCATAATAAAACCTTCTGGTTGCTTCATATACACCTCTTCTTCCAAAACACCATTTAAGAACGCTGTCTTAACATCCATTTAGTGAATCACAAGGTTATTAATTGCTGCCAAAGCAATTAATAATCTTATAGAAGAGATCCTAGCAACTGGAGCATACGTATCGAAATAATCAATACCTTCCCTTTGTTTAAAGCCTTGAATAACCAATCGAGCTTTAAACTTGTCTATTGTTCCATCAACTTTCATCTTTCTTTTGAAGATCCATTTGCAGCCTAAAGGCTTGCAACCAGGTGGGAGATCCGACAAGATCCAAGTATTATTTCCCATGATGGAGTCCATCTCATCATTTATTGCTTCTTTCCAAAAAGAAACATCTTGAGATTTCATAGCCTCACTATAAGTTCTTTGATCATTATCAATATGATAACAATATGAGTATTGGAAACCAATCTCATTTCTTGATCCTTCAACTAAATATATTTGAAAATCAGGACCAAATGATTTTCCGATCCTTCCTCGCTTGCTCCTACGGAGCATAGGTGACATGTCAGGAGGTACAACAGTTTCATCTCCTTTATTAGTTCCACTTGAAATTGGAACTAAATTCTTTGGCATAGGTATACATGAAAAACGATTTTCATCAAATATTGCATCTCTTGATTCAATTACAGCAGAATCACATGAATCATTAGGTTCTATTACATAAAACCTATAAGCTTTAGAATGCTCTGCATATCCAAAAAAAAAATGCAATCAATACCTCTCTCTCCCAAGGTTTTAATCTTGGATTGGGGTAGTCTTACAACAGCCCTACATCCCCAAACTCGAAGATAGTTCAAGTTTGGTTTTTTCTTATACCAAAATTCATAAGGGGTAATTTTATTCCTTTTATTAGGAACTCTATTTAATAAATAGCAAGCTGTTAACTTAGCTTCTCCCCAAAACCAATCACTTAATCCTGAGTAGGATAACATGGAATTAACCATTTCCTTTAAGATTCTATTTTCCTTTCCGATACACCATTTTGTTGTGGTGTGTACGGAGCTGTAGTTTCATGTATAATGCCTACAGATTGGAAATATACAGGATCATAATACTCTCCACCTCTATCGGTGCGTAACTTCTTAATCAAACCATTTTGTTCTAATTCAACTTCATTTTTATAAATCTTAAATTTATCTAGGGCTTCATCTTTAGTATGTAGTAAATACACATAACAGAAACGAGAATAATCATCTATAAAGTGACGAAATACATCTTGTTTAAGATGGAGTAGCATGCAGATCACATAGATCACTATGTATAAGTCCTAGCACTACGGAATTTCTTTCAATACTTTTAAATGGTTGTCTAATTATCTTTGTTAACATGCAAGTATTACACTTTTCTAAATTTATATCAAAAGTAGGAATCAACCCTTCTTTAGACATATTAATCATACGATTATAATGTACATTACCTAATCTAGCATGCCAGAGAGAACTATCATTTTTGCTAGAACTTGCCATATAAATAGAATTGACAACTTTATTAATATTAAGCATAAACATTCCATTACAGAAATATCCAAATCCAACAAATACACCACACTTCGATAAGATATACTTATCAGATTCATACACTTGTTTAAAACCACATTTATTTAAAACACTAACAGAGACTAAATTTTTCCTAATTCTGGGTACATGAAGTACATCCTTGAGATCAAGGGTTTTTCCAGAACTAAACTCTAACACCACTTTTCCACGACCTAGGATAGGGGCAGTTGACTCATTTCCCATATGAAGTAAGGATCCATCTTGAACTTGCTCATATGTAATGAACCATTCACGATCCCTGCAAACATGTATTGTTGCACCTGAGTCAATTCACCATGCCACTTCATCATCCTGCACATAAAATACCTCATAAACCTTTGATGCATAATTCACATTAGAATATGGTTTAAATTCAGAGATTTGACCTTGATGAGTGGATGGACCTTGGTCCTTAGACCCTTGTCCCAAACGGTTTTTTCCCGTTTTATTCTTATCCTTTCCTGCTCGGCAATCACGACTTAAGTGACCCGGCTTGTTACAATTCCAACAAATGCTTTTAAACCTTTAGTTAGATCCATTGTAAGTGTTGTTATTAAAGGATCTTTTCCTCTTATTATTATTCTTAGAACTCACACATTCCTCCATCATATTGATAGAAGAATTACTAGCCTCATTATTTTTGGGTTTTTCTCCCTCTTGCGCTCTTAGAGATTCCTCTATGCGCAAATGGCTGCCAAGTTGTACAAGAGACAACTCTTCCTTTTTGTGTTTCAACATGTGTTTAAAATCTATCCATAAAGGTGGTAACTTATCGATGATACTCGATACAGAGATGGATTCATCCATCTTCATGTTGTGTTGAGAAAATTGACCTAGTATACGAAGCAATTCATTGTATTGCTCCATAACTGGCCTAGAATCAGACATCTTGTAATTATTAAAATTACAAACAAGGAACTTCTTACTAGAAGCATCCTCAGCCATGTACTTTGATTCTAATTCATCCCACAACTCTTTTGCGGATTCGACATTCTGATAAACATCAAAGAGAGGATCTGACATACCGTTGAGAATATGGCCACGACATATGTAATCGTCGTTTTCCCATTTAAGTTGCTTCCTTGTCTCATCCAAAGACTCATTCTCAGCATCCTCCGGTATAGTAGGCATAGGCATGCTTAGAACATAGACTACATTCAGATTTGTGAGGAGAAAATGCATCTTCTTTTGCCATCTCCGGAAATCTACTCCCTCAAACTTATCTAACTTTCCAAACTTTGATGTCATCTCTCGCACTGATACACCAGCCATAATTCACAAGAAAATACTCTTTAAGATTGTTGGTTAATTGGGTTGTATCCCAAATAGTTGTGAATTATATACTTGGATAATGATTGAATCGCGCACGAGGTCACTTTCCTTAAAGAGTATTTCGACCCTATTCCAAGCCTTGGGTTACACAAAATCTCTTTGTAGGATAAGACAATCAAAGTCTCACTCTTGTTCTAGGCTAAAATACAAGAGAAACAAATAAAGCTTTAGTGCTTATATGTGTTTCTTCAAAGATCTTTGATGATCTTTGAACAATGAATCTTACTTTTTTTCTCTGTTTCTCTCTAACTAACTCTTAGTTTCTACTATTATTTTCTGATTTTTCTATATCCATTTGCCAATGTCTATCCTCCCTTAAATAGAGAATGAAGAGTTGCAACCAATAGTTGCAATGGTTAAACCAAAAGTTGCAAAGGTTAATGAAGAGTTGCAATGGTTAGTTAAAGAGTTATAATGGTTAATCACCAAGGGTTGCAACAATAAATATAGTTCTCACTAAGAGTTGCAACAATAAATATGGTTATTACCAAAGGTTGCCATCATCAATAGTTGCAATGTTTTATTTCTATAGTTGCAACTGTTCATACAAACAATTACAATGATTCACATGAAACATTACACCTATTCACTTAAATATATAACAGTATCACCACTAATATTGTTGGCTCATAGTGTATTAGCGGAAAGTATGGAAAGGACGAAATGAGAAGTCAAATAAAGTGGCTCATCATAAAAGGGCTTAACAAATTTGTCTTCCATGCGCATTATTTGAAACACATGATGAAAATAGGTTTGGCACTAGTCAATCGACAAAGCTAACCTCTCCATCCAACAGAATTTCGTATTGGGAAGCAGGATCTTAATCATAAATTCTATAAATTTAGGAAACATCATCATTCGCATTTAAATTCAACCATACATATTTTATTTTTTGATCAATAACTAAGGTTTTATATGTTCTTCTAGACAAGATTTAAGTAGTTTAACTCGTTTGTGTTCAACTTCAAGGGTATGACCCAATTCACTCTTAATCAAAACCATTCGCTGTTAGGTATAACTGGAGATAATTTCGGATCCCAAACGATTTCCACAAAGTTCAAGACCTTTATAAACACATATAGGTGAAAGATAAGAACATTTTCAGTTACAAAAAAAAAAAGAAGATAAGAACGTTTGCTATATATATATATATATGTCTGATATTACTGTACAAAACCTAGTTTCCATAGTATAGAGTTTTAGGAAGCAATTAATCTGCTTGGAGAGATATACTCTATTGTATGGCCATAATCTTCATCTACCGACAACCTTTTGGTACTGTTAAAAGAGAAATTTTGTTAGGATATCATTTAATTTTCTTTTATCATAAATATAGCACACTTTTTTTTTCCATCTATATTATTATTAATGGGTCTAAGCCCAAGGAGATCCAAACTGGACAAAACACAAAGCCCGACAAAGGGCAAACTAAAGAAACATGGGCTAAGGCCCAAGCCCACATCCGAACATTATCACTCAGCCATGCGTCTCTATAGGCCCGCATGCCCGCCCACGTATTGATACCTGACCACCTAACGCTACACGCGTCACCCGATCACCTCATCGTGATCCACTGGCCGAGGCGAGCGCCGGAGAAGACGAAATGAACAGAAGTTTCGCCGGAACACGCCGGAACCCGAACCATCGCACCCATCATCGTCGCCTATACTGATTCACCGGAGAGCTTCATCGAGCCTGTTCCGAGATCTCATCCAGATCTTCTAAAATAATCCATGGCAACAATAAAACCACAATCTTCTCTTACATCCTTACCACCATATGAAACCGCCGTCGCCATCCAGAGCACGACGCGGAGTTGAAAGCCGGACAGCTCCGTCAAAGAGACCACGAGCCACCGGAGTCAGAAGCCAGCTATACTCGTCGAGATGACCAAGTATACCGGAGACAGAGTCACCAAAAGAAATCAGTGACTAAACAAAAGCTTTATCTCAGTCTCTTCTTTGTAAAAGATACGAGAGAGAGAACGAAAAAGAGAGAGAAAAAGCATTTTCAATCCATCATAAATATAGCACACAAGAGGTAAAATGACCAAGTTTCAATAAACAGATATATGATAATAAGGGGTAACTAATTTAATTAGATTTAAGGAATGAAGTTTGAAAGGATAAAGTGGAAGATTTTGAAATAATATTTAAATAATACTTGTAAAAAATAGTTTCAAAATAAATTCTCGGATTTGAAACAAAAATTTCGAAAAAATTAAAAATTTATACTGAACTTTTTCGAAAAACAAAAAAAGTTTTAAAAAAAAATTGAAATATATTTATACATATTTTTGAGCAAGTATTTATTTATCTTTATAGATCTATAAAGTACACATAGAATGATCTTTTACTTTTTAGTGAAGTTTTTTTGGTCATTTTACTTATTGTGTGTTTGTTTGGTATTAAAAAGCAAATTTTAGGGTGAGTCTTTTGGGAGATTTTCCTTTTAAAATTTGATGATAATTATTTTTCGTGCTATAAAAGTTTTCTATGCTTTTATAATGTATTTTTGTAGACAACCATTAATCTCCGACTTATTTTTGGATTCACCCTTCATCTTCGGCTTATTCTTGGGTTCACCCCCTATGGTGAAACCAATAGTATTTGGTTATTTGATATTTAGTATCTTTTAAAAAAGGAAACAAAATAATAAAGATTTTTTAAGTTATATTGTATTTTTAAAATAAAAAATAAAATATAGCTAAAAATAGTAGTAAGTGAAAAAATTAAATAAATTAATATTGTTAACACCGTCAGCACAATACTAAACCCTAAACCCTAAATCTTAAACCCTAAATCCTCCGATAAATCCTAAACCCTAAAAAAATATTAAAAACTAAATATTAATAATTTTAAACCCTAAATCCTAATCACTAAATCCTTGGGTAAACCATGAACCCTAGAGTTTATGATTATCTAAGGGTTCATGGTTTACCCAAGGGTTTAGGGTTTAGTGATTAGGATTTAGGGTTTAGTATTATTAAGATTTAGTTTGAAAATTTTGTTTTAGGCTTTCAGATTTATCGGAAGGTTTAGGGTTTAAGATTTAGAGTCTAGGGTTTAATATGGTCTATCCGAAGGTTTAGGGTTTAGTGATTAGGATTTAGGGTTTAGTGTTATTAAGATTTATGATTTAATTTTTTTTTAAGATTTAGGATTTACCGGAGGATTTAGGGTTTAGTATTGTGTTGATGGCTTTAACAATATTAATTTTTTTTTCACTTACTACTATTTTTAGCTATATTTTATCTTTTTATTTTAAATACTATTTATTTTGTTTATTATTTTGTTTCCTTTTTTAAAAGACTTCAAATATCAAATAACCAATTACTATTGGTTAGTGAACTTATCCTATAGGGTGAATCCAAGAATAACTCTTAATTTCTCGCTTGTTAGATAACGAAGTTAAATATGTTTTTTTCTCAAGTAAAGAAGAAAAAGGCCGGTCTACTTTTGGGCTTGTGGCCCATTATCTGGAACCGTAACATGTTCGGCCCGATTGAGCCCAAGTATGAAGAAGAAACCACCAGTTTGGGGTTTCTGCGTTTAGTTTTTTACTTGACCACAACGAAAAACTAGAAGCTTCTCTGTCGCCGAAGAAGAACCAGAGGTCTCGTCGATGGCTGCTAGGTTCCTTAGTTTGAGACGCGCTTTATCTCTCTGCCGCACTATCCAACAACCTCGGCTTCCTCTGTTTAAAGGTATCATCTTTTTCTTCTCCAACCTGCGTTACCTTTCAAATCTCCCTCCTTCGCTCTGTTGATGTGCAAAAAAAAAGGATCCTTTTATTGTTTTTGCGATTCCTTGTTACTGTTAAGAGCGTGACATAATATAAAAACTCGACCTTTAGAGTTTTCCAATCACTAGATCATAGGTAATTTGTCAAAATGGTGAAACAGAGAAGAGATAGGGTCTCTGGGTTTTGATGTTTTTGATTTTACATTATTACAGAGATTTGTAATAAATAAGGGAGATTTTTGGTGTTGGGTTGTTTTTGGAAAAGCCTTCTTAGTAATGGTTCTCTCATTTCTTGAAAACAATCTCAGCAGGTAAGCTTTCACAACCAAAGTCACTCTTCAACAGAGATTATGGGTATGTGGGATTATTACATAGGCAGTTCTGTGTATCGCGTGGGGCTAGCGAAGCAGCTTCAGTAACCGATGGCTGCTGCAACTCTTCAAACTCTGTTGCTGAACTCTCCAAAGCTCCTTCCACCTTCCCTGCAACAGCCTCTGAGGAAATGATTGTGAAATACAAGTCCCAGTTGAAAATAAACCCGAGGCATGACTTCATGATGGTGTTCACCTGCAAAGTCTGCGAGACGAGGTCTACGAAGATGGCGAGCCGAGAATCGTACGAGAAGGGCGTTGTGGTGGTACGATGTGAGGGGTGTGATAACCTGCATTTGATTGCAGACCGTCTGGGCTGGTTTGGAGAACCGGGAAGCGTGGAGGAGTTGCTCGCTGCTCGTGGGGATGAATTCAAGAAAGGATCCATGGATTCTCTTAGCCTTACTGTTGAAGATTTGGCTGGAAAAAAGATGTCCGATGAATAGACCAAGAAAGCTCTTCGTTGCTTTTAGCTATTATATCCACTACTAAGGACTTTTTTTTATATTAATTTTCTGTCTTTTGTATTAATTTTCCAAATGAGATTGGTACTATGATTATAGTGTGAATTTGACAAAAAAAAAAGAAGAAGATTTGAAGTGAATAATACACCAAGCAATCGTAGAATGAGCACAAGAGAGTGACGTTGAAACACATCTTGCTATTTTATTCAAGGTTGCCCCATTGGTCAAAACCGGTTTGTATAAGCGCCTTGGCAATCCCCAAATTTAACAATAGTATCAACATGGTTAACAATGTTGTAAAGAAAAGTTGAGAGAAAACATAAACTCTTGATTCTACTTATGAGATGAGAGTATAGAGAGTAGTGAAATAAAATTACATAAGCAGCAAAATTTTCGAGAAGCAAGATTGTCTGCTCAAGTTTCCTCAATATGCTCAGAGTTGATGGATATGACGACAAATTTGACCGACGGCAGATTTTCATTTTAATTTCACTTTTTACATGATACCTTTTTTCTATTTAAACCAGATATGGTCGAATAACATTGTTCTTCAAAATAATTCTCTATAGACCAAAACATAATTAAACCATATGGTCAGTTACCAAAAAAAAAAAGCTTCTTCACATGCTTTCTTAGTTGTTTACTTATTTTCAATCATTTTCCAAGTAGATTCAGCACGTTCTAAGCTGTTTGGGATTATTAATTTCACGCTTGTGCATTATGAATCAATAGACTATTTATGATGGTTCATGTATAAACAATGTTCAACTTCAAGGGAGTGTTTGCCTTACATGGCTTTTGTTAATTAATAAACCAACTGCAGTAAATGAATTCCATAAAGAGTTCACAAGACATTTACAAACATGTGTGAAGGGAACATTTTCTATATGTATATATCTTAAATTTTTTTACGATATATAGTAACTTTCTAGACAGCCATTATTAGTCTCCTGCTTATTACATACCAAATGTTTAACTATGTCTTTTTCTCTATCCTCAAGTAGAAAAGAAAAAGAGAGGCCGGTCTCTACTTGTGGGCCTGCGTCCCATTGGTTGGAGCCGCAACATGTTTGGTCCGATGGAGCCCAAGTATGGAAAGAAGATACACACAACACACCAAACTCGAACCTTCTTTTGTCGCCGAAGAGAGAATCTTTTTTAATTTTTCCTTACCCAGAAACCAGATTCACACTCAATCTTCCTTCGAAAGAAGAAGAAGAAGAAGAAGACAAAGCCATGTCGGATTCTTTAGTGACGGCGATATACAGTTGGTTCACACCGACAGTACTATTCATCTTCCTCAACTTAATTATTGGCACCATTGCAATCACCTCCTCTCTCTCTTCTTCTTCTTCCTCCAAATCCAACGATCCGAACCAAACTCAGATCCAACGCTCCCCTTCCGTGATTCACCGTCTCAAGTCCATAAACTTCTCCTCTTTCACTTCACCACCAACAGACAGAACTCATCTCCAGTTTCATCCTCCTGTCTCAACAACAACTCCAGACAACAACAACAACGAAGAACCAGCTTCGATAGAACAGAACCAGCCTTTTCTCTCTAGATCTCCTTCTGTTCTCCACCGAATCAAATCTTTTAACCTCTACAATTACATTTCTCAAGAACCCATCACCGTCGCCGAATCACCACCACCACCACCGCCGCAGCCGACGACGTCTGTCCCCGCCGTCGTCGAGGAGGAGGAAGAGGAAGATACAAGTCCGAGCCTTGAAGAGGTTTACAGTAAGCTGAATCTGAACCACGTGGCTAGGACGAAGTCCGACACCGAGCCGGCCGGTGGAGCTGTCCCGCCGAAGCTTCCCAAGAAGATGAAGAAGTCGGCGAGCACGAAATCTCCTTTCTCTCATTTCGAGGAGGCGGAAGACGCCGTCGAGGCTCGTCGGCCGGAGACGGTTAGAGTGACGAGAGTGACTCCGGTGGAAGAAGTCGATGAACAGGTGGACGCTAGAGCTGATGACTTCATCAACCGTTTCAAGCATCAGTTGAAGTTGCAGAGGATTGATTCCATCACCAAGTACAAGGAGATGGTCAAGAAAAGAAACGACAAATGAAATAAAAATTATGGGGTCTGTTTCTTAATTATGTATTAATTTTGAGGACTGTTTTTATAATTTACCAGGTTGTATTTCTCAATTTGATGTCATGGGTTTTTTTTTCAGTGTGCTTATCCAATTTGTGAACTGTGACCGCTCTTCTCTTCGAACGCTCTTTTCACAAATTATTTGCTTTTATGCTGTTTTTCATATTGAGTTTTAGATGTAAGATGATCTATAGTTGTTATCGTAGGAGGTTCATGTGATTGCCTGTTGTGGTATACTGACTGTTTCAGCTGCGTGTAATTTATAATCAAACATATTAAATGGTTCTCTCAACAATCACAGCAAAGCTCTCGTTCCAACACTTCTTCGGATTGGATTTTTCAAGATTTTCAAATTTTTGGGTTCAGTCTTTTTAAACCGCATTCGGATATTTTTATATTACTAGACCTTGAACACTGCGGAGAAAATAAAATAATTCATGTATTTTATATTAATTTTTAGAAACAATAATGGTATATAATTTGATGAATACTCTAAGCTTTGATCTTTAAGCAATCATAGAGCACAAGAGAACGACGTTGAAACATATATTGTTATTCTACTTAAGACTGTCACATTGATCTTGGTTGGAGAACTGTAGCTTTGGTCAAACCAGTTTTTATAAGCGTCTTGGCAAAAATCCCCCATATTTAACAGTAGGACCAACATGGTTAACAATATGGTGTAAACAAAATTGACAGAAAACATAAACTCCTGATTCTGCTGATGAGAAGAGAGAAGTGAAATGAAGGTACATACGCTGCAAAATTCTCAAGTCCGAGAATATATGAGTTGCAAAAAAGGAAGCAAAGAAACAATCCAATAACAAGGTTTACATCAACGTTGTACATCACTAGTAGCCACCAGCAGATAAGTCATTGTGAAAGAGATCGCTTTGGCTCTTCATTAGGACCCTTTGATGCAGCTTGCATCCTTAGAGAAGGAGATTACCTTTGCCTGAGACTTGAATAGATAAGGCTTAGTCTTCATCCATGGATCTTTTTTTTAATGTTTCCTGCTTGGCTCTTGAATTCTTGATGCAGCAATTCTTTGGCCAGTTTGGCTATTTTATTTTGATTGTTGAACAATAACGTTGTAAGATGTGAGCACATATTAAGAGAATAAATATAAAGTAAACTTACACCACTTACAAATAACTATTGTCAAAAAAAATTGTTCGCATTTTCTTGTATGTAAATAAGGTGGTTGTGGATATAAATTAAAGTTCACCCACTGAGAAAAAGATAACAATAATCGATTTAAAGAAAGTGATAGTGCTGTAATAATTCTCCACTGACTTATTGAAAATGGATAAAATAATTCATGTATTTTATATTAATTTTAGAAACAATAATGGTATATAATTTGATGAATACTCTAAGCTTTGATCTTTAAGCAATCATAGAGCACAAGAGAACGACGTTGAAACATATATTGTTATTCTACTTAAGACTGTCACATTGATCTTGGTTGGAGAACTGTAGCTTTGGTCAAACCAGTTTTTATAAGCGTCTTGGCAAAAATCCCCATATTTAACAGTAGGACCAACATGGTTAACAATATGGTGTAAACAAAATTGACAGAAAACATAAACTCCTGATTCTGCTGATGAGAAGAGAGAAGTGAAATGAAGGTACATACGCTGCAAAATTCTCAAGTCCGAGAATATATGAGTTGCAAAAAAGGAAGCAAAGAAACAATCCAATAACAAGGTTTACATCAACGTTGTACATCACTAGTAGCCACCAGCAGATAAGTCATTGTGAAAGAGATCGCTTTGGCTCTTCATTAGGACCCTTTGATGCAGCTTGCATCCTTAGAGAAGGAGATTACCTTTGCCTGAGACTTGAATAGATAAGGCTTAGTCTTCATCCATGGATCTTTTTTTTAATGTTTCCTGCTTGGCTCTTGAATTCTTGATGCAGCAATTCTTTGGCCAGTTTGGCTATTTTATTTTGATTGTTGAACAATAACGTTGTAAGATGTGAGCACATATTAAGAGAATAAATATAAAGTAAACTTACACCACTTACAAATAACTATTGTCAAAAAAAAAATTGTTCGCATTTTCTTGTATGTAAATAAGGTGGTTGTGGATATAAATTAAAGTTCACCCACTGAGAAAAAGATAACAATAATCGATTTAAAGAAAGTGATAGTGCTGTAATAATTCTCCACTGACTTATTGAAAATGGATAAAATAATTCATTTCTAGGTGTTCAACTTCTCGATGATCTTCGAAAGGGCTGAATAGGTGCCCATAGCTGAACATACTGCTCCTACCGTGATAATTACGATACAAAGCGCCACCTACAGTGTTGAATACGAGTTTGATCGATCAAATGATAGTAAAATAAACTCGGTTTTGTGGGTCTTACAAAGACGTTTTATTAGTAGTATGTGAAACGAGGACGGTTACAAAGAGATTTCGGAAAAGAAAGCGAACGTCGGAGCTTTGTTAGGCGCCGACGAAGACAGTAAGAGACTCGATCGGTTACTAAACCCTAGATCTGGCCGTCGGTCTTATTGTCTCAATTTTCGATCCCTTTCTTGTTCCCCTTACTCTCCTTTTATAGCCTTCACTCATGACTCTTTCGTTAAGCCTAGAAGGAGTTAAGCCTAAAGGCCCAAACCCGATCTACGCTTAGTGGGCTTTTCGGTCGAACGGAGACCCAATTCAATCAGTGTTGACTTGAATGGTCGATCGATCGATCGATCGACCCGTCAGCGCTTACCTTGTATATAGTATCGATCGATTGATCGCAGTCGATCGATCGCATGGTTATCGACCGTTAGTGGGAGCATAACGATCGATCGATATCTTTGAGTGTGATTAACAATTATGATTCTCCTCTATAAATCGGGCGACCTTCGTTGGCTTGCTCGATTTTATCCGCTATCTTGTCGATCGATTAGCGGGACCATTTGGAAATGGTTTTCCAAAATCTATCGATCGATCGGTCCATATCTGGTCGCTCGTCTCGATCGGGTCGCTCGATTCACGGATCCGTACGTTGGCGTCTTAGATAAAATCGCCTTATCGCCCCGCTCGATCGCTTCATCGGCTTGCTCGTTTTGACCTGTTGGCAACAAGCTCTAGCGTTCAATCGATAGACAGGGCCGCAGAGTGGTTTGCCTAGCGCTCGATCGCTTGCTAAGGCATGTCGGTCGATTGATTGGTATGTACCATTCGCATTGCTTGGATTTTTCCGTTGACTGGCTCGCATCTGGTGATTATGTGTGCGGATTGACCGAGTTTTGCGTAGACAGCGATGTTCGTTCGTGCGAGAAGTGTAACGGGCTCCTAGGCCCAATAGATTTAATGATTGCACCCTGCCTCGGGTTCCGCGACCTCTTTTCTATAAATAGAGAGGAGATCTTCCATTTCTTTTATGTTTCTCTTCCAACTCAAAAAGGTATTCTCTCCTTTTTTCTTCTTCTTCTTTTATTTTTCTTCTTCTACTCCAATTTTTTTTTTTTTTTTTCTTTCGTTTTGGGCGATTTCGCCGATCTGCCGCCGCGGGTTCTAGATCGCCGGCGAATTGTCGGTTGAGCGCTAACGATGGCGTCCGGCCAGAAGAAGCTCGCGAAATCCGAGAGGGGAGAGGGCTTGCTGATCGATTCGAGTCCGCCTAGGAGCTCTTCCTCGGAGCTCTTGAATTCCGCGATTAGGGCTCAAGGTGTAGCGATCGATCCGATCGATCGAGATCGAGAGGAGGGCAATCTCCGTGGAGGCGAATGGCGGAGGAGCGGGCGATTCGAACGATGCCGGGCTCGGGTTAGCGTCTGGAATCGGAGCTGCGGGTCTAGCGATGGCATCCGGCCAGAAGAAGCCCGCAAAATCCGATAAGGGAAAAGGCCTGCAGATCGATTCGAGTCCGCCTAAGAGCTCTTCCCCGAAGCTCTTGAGTTCTGCGATTAGGGCTCTCCGAGGTGTAGCGGTCGACCCGATCGATCGAGATTGCTCCGCTATTGGAGAGGAGGGCGATCTCCGTGAGGCGAGCGGCGGAGGAGCGGGCGATTCGGACGATGCCGGGCTTGGGTTAGTGTCTGGAGTCGGAGCTGCGGGTCGATCCGTTAGATCCGCCAAGACGATCGCCCGATGCATCCCGTTCTGTTATCGTCGTGGTGGTAGGGTCGAACAGCTTTTAAAACTTCGCGGGGCTCGTTCGTCCGTCTTCGCGGAAGGGCAAAATTAGGCGATGTTTTACCTACTCGATCGTCGGTTGGGAGTGTGACTCTTCTGTTGAAGAGATGTCGGTATGGCGTTACTTTTATCATTCGAGTTCGACCAGCGGCCATGGGCGCCCGGTTGGTTATCATTGCATTATCTGAATCCTTCTTTGGCGAATCCAGGTTATGGTTTCCCATCCTCGCGATAACAGCTTATTGCACTCGTCGGGATGTGGTTATGACGCAGTTGATGGTTGGTGCGGTCAGAATCGCCGTAGCTTTGATGGTGATGGCGGCTGAAGTAGGCGTTCGATGTCTGTTCGTGCCTTTGAAGAGTTAACCCGAGTTCAGCCTAAGCGAATGGTATTCTTACAGTACAGATGCGGTCGGGACTCCATATCTTGTCTGGCCATCCTCCGGTCCTAAGGACTGGCAACGCTTTTATTTATGTGAAGGCCGATAAATCGGCTTTTGAGGAACCGCCATGTGATGAGTGCCGAGTATTGTGGAAGCGTCGTATTGGTAGATGACTTGAGCCGATCGATTTTTTTCTTCGTTGATGCTGATTTTGCTTTGCGGTTTTGCGGTTGGTTCTCCGAATACCATTGGTCCCGTGATACTTTCTGGAGAGATATCCCAAAATCACGGCCACCAGCAAAAGTGGGCGAGCTCGACCGACAGAATCAACGGCAGCGGAGCGGATCGCCGAGGTATTTCTTCCCCTTTTAATGTCGATCAGTTGAATTTCAGCTCCTTCGAGGACTTTACTTATGCATCCTGATCGGTCGTTTTATTTTCTTTATTTCTAGTTGATTGGATGTCGAGCGAGCCTTTTGTGGAGGGAAGAGGAAAAAGGTTGGCACTCCCACTCATGGGTAAAATTCAAAGCGTACCCGGTTATAGTGAGATTCTTCGTGCTCAACTAGGCGATGGGAGCTTTGCCTCTATTTCAACGCCTAAAGGCGCCAAGGCCAAGGCATCACCGTCCGAGGCGGCTACGACCGGTTTGGAGGATATCGAAGCTCAACGATCGCCGGGCGGGATGACGGATGCTACGACGACCGATTTCTCGGCGAAGGAGTCTATCGAACCGACATCTGACGTTGACCCGTCGAGGAAGAAGAAGAAAAGAAATCTTCCAGAAGTCGCAAGTGGATCCGGAAATGTAGATGATTTAGCGAAGAGGATCGAGAGGCGATCATTGATTGATGGGGTGGATGGTCACGGCAGTTCGGCTGAGAAGGATCGGGCCGGTTCGTTCGTTGCAAAGAGGAAAGAGCCGACCGACGGAGGTTCTCGTGATCTCGGCGAGAAAAAGCTAAAGAGGTCTCATGACAGTCGTTTGAGTTCTTCTGAGGGGATAGTTTTGCCAGCTTCCCGTCTGCTGCCCTGGGGCGGATCGGACCCTCCGTCAGATAGGCTTGCTCTAGCCGTCTCCGAGCGTTGGACTTTTCGCCATGACGAGGATACTCCGTTTGTTAGCGATCCCGGGGCATGTGCTGAGTTGATGCGCCAGATCCGAGGCGACACTCATTTGATGCCGGAGATCCCTAAGCTAGCGTTCCCGGATAGGTTCGTCGAATCCGCTCATGCTGACATGGAGGTACGTTTTCTGGTTAAGTTTGCTCCATTTCTTTTAGAGTGCTGTTCATGGGTGCGATCGATCGGTGCGGCCTCTCTTCTCATTTTTATGTTTATTTTGCAGGCCGTTATTCGTAAGAACCGGCTCATTCTAGACTATGAACTGGCGCTGAGGGGAATGGCTTCGGATTTTGCCAGGGCCGAGGCTACGATCGAGGCAAAAGATGCGGAGATCGAGCAACTAAAAAGAGCTGCTGTCGAGAAATCGAAGGAGATCGTCAATGAGCGGACTCGTTACTTCCGTGAGCGTAAGCAAGCTAAACAAACGGCTGATGGTCTGGAAGAGGAGCTGGAGACTGTCCGTAGCAAGGCTGCACGGTTGGAGGCGGAGGTCGAAACGGCTAAAAAGACGATGGGCTTTATGAGACAGGCGCATCGTCGTGATCTTGTTTCTCAGACGAGTTGTATCTCGGCTGCGGCTACAGAACGCCTCGACAAGTTCAGGGACTACATGATCGATCGGGATAGGCGCGAGGAGAAGCTTGTTCTTCACAGCGGCTTTGGAACTCGAGTCGATGGATGTGCTGAAAGATCTGGTATACCTATTCGCGAGTGCTGATCGATACCGGCTGCTAATGAAGCGAAATACAGGAAGGAAATGGAGGAGATCGCCGTTGAGGTTATCTCGGAGCAGGACCTTGTTCTCCCCCGTTTCCCTGGTCTTGAAGCGGCACAGAAATTGAACCAGCCCGACTCGAGCTTGGGAGATGCTGATCCGATTGCTGCAGCTGCTCTTCGATCTTCTGGCCCGGCTAGCGGGAATCCTGCGACTCAGGTAACCCTGACCGAAAGTCCGGAGCTTATGGTCACGGATCCGGATGTTGGAGGGGCGTCAAGTGCTACATCTTTGGACCGGGTCGACGAAGACTAGTCGTCGGGAGTCGGTTGGCTTTGTTGTATTATTACTTTTTGTATTGTCGGTTTCTTGTGGACTTATTGCTGTCTGTGTACCTTATTTACTCTTGGTTGTAGCTTATAGGCTACGTCTTCTGGCTGCTCCGACGTTCGACTTGATCGATTGCTGGTTGTTGTAACGTTTACCTCCGTTTCTATTTTTATTGATCGTTTTTATCTTTTGCTTCGACGCCAGATACATGTATAGTTAGGAAGCGTGATGCGAACCGTTGCGTCCACATCAGCCGGAGACGGTGTTGATTGATCGCTTCTTGTCATCTGCTGGTTAACTGCGCATTTATTGTCTGACTAGCCGAAACGCGAGCTATAACACACTTTTGAGGCCAAGCCGATGGGGTCGCCAATGTGTTGCTTAACCGTTCGGTCGGATAGAATGTATTATAAATCTTGATCGTGCGACGTATAGTCATTCTTGGTTGATCGAAAGTGATGTATAAGCGTTCGCACGACGCCGTTGTTTTGATTGAACCTCGGTATAGAGACCGTTGGTCAGATTGTGACCGTGCGACGTATAGTCATTCTTGGTTGATCGAAAGTGACGTATAAGCGTTACGCCGGCCGTTGTTTTGATTGAACCTCGGTATAGAGCCGTTGGTCAGATTGTGACCGTGCGGCGTATAGTCATTCTTGGTTGTCGAAAGTGGCGTATAAGCGTTAGCGCGTAGCAGTTTTGGTGAGCCTCGGTATAGAGACCGTTGGTCAGATTTTGACTGCTCGACGTATAGCCATTCTTGGGTGATCGAAAGTGACGTATAGACGTCCGCACGGCGTTTTCGTGAGCACTTCGTCCCACGATATATATATATATATATATATATATATATATATATATATTTTTTTTTAGGATTATGGCTGGGCTGTGGTAGGTTACCTCATTACCTATAAGGGGATCAAGCCATTAAGTAGTTCGGTTTGACCAAATGGCGGTTAAGTCATTTGCCTTGGATCGACAAAAGTGACATGAACGTGCGCATTTGGTGGTTGGGCAGAAGTGACGCAGAGTCATCTGCCAGGGGCCGGACGAGAGTGACGTAGTGTCATCCGTTCGGCAAGCGGGTGAAAGTGATGGTTAGGTCATCGACTAGTTTTTGCAGCGGCGGATGGTTAAGCGTAGTATTTGCGAAGATTGGCGTTCAAGCTTCGTGGCACTGGTTCGCCAGTTGATGTTTCAATCGATGAAGCCGGGTTTGACTATTTCGACTATCTTGTAAGGTCCTTCGATTAAGCTCCCAACTTGCCGCCCTCCATTCCTTTGTGTTTTCTGTTGTGGATGGAGCAGGGAAAGCGTGGTTCGGATCGTGAAGATTTTTCGTCGAGATTTTGGTTTTCTTCGTCGGAGGTTGAATCTTCGTCGCGTCACGATTGATCGCCATCATCCGTTGGGGAGAGCCTTCTTCCTTCTTCTCGCTGGATTTCTTCTTTTTATCCTTGCTCTTACTCCAACTCTTATTATTTTTGGTCGTCTTGGACTTCGGTGGTTCGACCTTTGGACGACCATCGCTGGTAGCTGTGAGCCATGCCTCATAGAGATGCCGGCATTCTTTGGTATCGTGACCCTTCATGTCGTGGTACTCACAGAACTTGTTTTTGTCAAACGAGCTCTTAGGATTGGAAGAAGCGACCTGTCGAGGCTGCTGTGTTTTATCTTACGTGTCTCGTTCCCACGTTCCACTTGGGGTCCGCGTCTGCGGTGGTTCGCCGAGCGATCGTCATCTGCGGACGGTGAAGGCGGATCCGTTCTTCTTGTAAGGAGCATGCTGTCGCGGTTCCTTAGCGTCAGTGGCCTTGGCCACCGTCGACTTTTGGGCTTGTTGCTTCGCATTGAAGGCTCTTCTATCTTCGTCCATTCGAATGAAGTTCTTGGAGTTGTGGAGAGCGTCTTCGATGGTGATCGTTGGATTCGCGTAGAGGTAGTCTCGGAACTTGGAGTTAATCCAGAGTGCGTTGACCAGCGCGTCAACGGTGGTGTGGTCTGGCACAGGGACCTTGGATAGGACTTGCTTGAATCTCTCCATAAAGTCCTTAAGGCTTTCGGTCGAAGACTGGGAAAGCTTCCATAGGTCGGCCATGGAGGTTCCTTGACGAGACCACATGATGAAATTTTTAAGAAAAGATGCGGACAGGTCGTGAAAACTTTCGATCGAACCTTCTTCAAGATGGGAAAACCAACTTAGAGCTGGTCCAGAGAGGCTCTCGACGAAGAGCTGGCGAGGCTGCGTCCCTTTCTTCGTCGAGAAGTTATTCACCCATGGCAATATTGAAGCGGTCATGTGATCGGTCGGATCGCTGGCGCGTGTATGGAGGGATCTGAAGCTTCTCGCTTGCTTAATCTTGACTTCGTTATTTTCGGCGAAAGGGTTCCGTTGCGTGGAAGCGATAACACGCTCGATCTCCGGAGCGGAGGTCTTAACGTGGTGGATCTTCGAATGGATATCTCGCAAGGAAAGTTGCAGATCTGCGATCTGGCGACTCGTTGAAGAGGTCGAGCCGTCGGTCGCCTGTGCTTCGTTTGTTGGCTGGTTCGCGTCGCCTCCAGTAGTGGCGAACAGTCTTCTTCTTGCGGTTTCAGTTCTGTCGTGCTCGCCGTCTAGTGTTCCGAGAGCGGCGGCGAGGGCGGCCAAACGTTCGTTCGTGGCCCTATTGGTTTCTTCTTGTTGAATGAAGCGTGCCATGATGGCTTGCAGCATCTCAGGAACGGACGGGACCGGCAGCCGCGGAGAGTCGGCGAGCAGAAGCTGACGGTCGGTCGCCGTCAGCGAGTGTGTCATCGGGGATCATACTGACGTTACTCTGTAAGGCCCCACGGTGGGCGCCAAATGTTGAATACGAGTTTGATCGATCAAATGATAGTAAAATAAACTCGGTTTTGTGGGTCTTACAAAGACGTTTTATTAGTAGTATGTGAAACGAGGACGGTTACAAAGAGATTTCGGAAAAAAGCGGCGTCGAACTTTGTTAAGCGCCGGCGAAGACGATAAGAGACTTCGATCGGTTACTAAACCCAGATCTGGCCGTCGGTCTTATTGTCTCAATTTTCGGATCCCTTTCTTGTTCCCCTTACTCTCCTTTTATAGCCTTCACTCATGACTCTTTCGTCGCCTCTGAAGGAGTTCGCCTCTAAAGGCCCAAACCCCGCCTACGCTTAGTGGGCTTTTCGATTGACGGAGACCCAATTCAATCAGTGTTGACTTGAATGGTCGATCGACCACGGACTGGGTCATCTCGACTGGGTTCGCGATGTTAACGGGCTGAATCTTGTTGTTCGACGGGCCTTGCGGAGGAATGCCAATTTCCTCTCCAACATACAGCACACACGAAAATGGTTGTCAAGAGAGGATATGCATATTAGGTACTTATTGACATTAGAAACTCAAAGTGGACATTTGGTTTTTCATTTTCCCGGTTAAGAGATGTGTATACCTGAGTAGGGGTTACTTTTGTCCTTAAGATGCTCAAGAAACAAGCGGGTGGTAGTATTAACGTCTGTGTCCAGAAGCACAACATTCATATGAAAATGCAAACTATATATGAGTTTGCTTGCATAACAAGAAACTTTATTTATAACTTACAATGAGCATTGTCAAGAATGATCCAATCAATGACATGACAAGCCCTGCAAGAAGTGAGTGTCAATAGCTCGATGAAATATATATATGATTGCAAAGAGAGTAATTAACACCTTTTTTATATTTTTTGAGTGTGCTTACCGAAAAAGGGAATCGCAAGACCAACGAGCAGAGTAGAGAAGGCCAATGCGCTTCTAATGGCTATTGCATAAAAACGCGACTTGCCATGGTTTGATGGTAGCAACTCCTCAAGACTCATTGCAACCGGAGATAATGTCAAAGCATATGTGATTTCTCTATTAAGGCCACACAATTTTTCATTTTTCATAGATGAGAATATATGTGAATAAGGTTGTGGAAATTACAGAAATTAGTAAAGAGTTTCTGAAAAAATCATTAGAAAAGGATATTTGGTAAATGGACTGACTACCTGCAAAAGTGTTTAAAGAAACGTCAATGGAATATATTATGGTATTTATGTAATAAACTGTATTATACTATCTAAGTCATTTGCCCATAAACATATTTTATGGTATTGTGTATGCAATCGATATTTTAAAATCTTTGACATATTACAAAATCAACGATATATTCTAGTGCCTCTTAATGAGAACCATCCCCATTTTTTCATGTAACAACGTAACTAAAAGAAGTATGGAACGAAACTTACTGTGGTCCACAAAGCAATCTTAGATGCAACCAAATCTTGAGGCATATTGAGAGTAAACTGTGATTCTGTTGATTCTCCGAACATGCTATATCCCATGACAGCGACACCCGCATACATCAAAGTACAAATTCCAAAACTGCAAGGTAAAAAATAAAAACTCTACTTCAGAAACAAAGAGTTTCCGAATATTTATAATGTTTTTATAAGATGTTACCATGTCAAGAGGACCGCAGGGAACTGAGAGGGTTTAGCCATCGAAGTGTAAATATTTGGGAAAACACCATGCCCTGAATAACAATAACCATAGAGTCCTACAGAAACCGGTAGTGTTGCTAGGTTCAGAGGAGTTCCTTTGCTGTGAATTCCAACTTCATCAATCAAACCGACCCAGAACAAGCACAAAACCACTAAAACTGATGCAATCACCCCTCCAGCTGAAAAATTAAGGATATGATTAGTGATAACCGAAACCGACCATGCCATTGTGTTTTTATACCGAATCAACATTGAATAAACAGAAACTCATCAAAATTTGATAAGTTTAGCTAAATTATACACCCACCTTTTTTCATGAAGAATGTCATTTTGACATTTTCACACAAACAAAAAATGATTAAATACATTTATGTCAATTTGAAATTTAAAGGTGATATTCTTTGTATAATAATAAAAAGTGTCAATTTTAACATTTTACCCCCTCCCCAAATGTCAAAATGACATTTTTTTGTGAAACAGAGGGAAAATAATCGAAGATAGATTTTGGTATACAATTTATATAATGTTAATATAAACTATTTACAACTTTGAACCAAAACTAAATTAAACCAAAATTTTAAAACCGATTCAAATCAAATTTCGATTAAAGTAATATGTTAAAAATGAAACAACTGAACCAACCCAAATTTAAAACCAAATGTTCACTTCTAAACCGTTATGGATCTGAAAAAAGAAGAAGATGATTAGGATCCAAAGAATCATCTTTAGATGTTTATACCTGAAATGTAACTTAGTATACTGAGATCTCGAAGCCAAACAGTGGGGAGAACCGCAATGGTGGTAAGCAGAGCAAATAGATGTGGTGCATCTAAATGAAACCCTCCAATACTCAAAGCAGCATTTGGAAATAATGATGAAAGATTGTCACTCTCCAAAATTATGTATTCAACACTCATCGCCTACATAGAGAGAACCTAGAAACATATCAGATATGTAACTTTATCATATCAAAACAATATTCAGTATCTATCTAAGGCAATTGCTCAATTTTTTGTCCTATTTACAATATCATTTCAGTATATGTGGTGTTATAATTTTCAACAATATGATATACTTAAAACCAAATAATCCAATAATCCAAGTATAAAACAAGAGAAGGGGAGACACTATGGACCCCGACCAAAGGTGTTGTACTAGTCCACATGTGGTCCCTTGAATAAGAATGTGTGTTTTGTCTTTATTAACAATAATATAAAGTTAACTATTGGAGGAACTGCAAGTTGTACTTACATATAGCTCCAGATAAAGTATTACCTGCAATCAAATAGAGGAAGATAACTATAAAATATGACATAAATGATATCTTATAAACCTCAGATTTACAATATATAGATGATGAGTTTCTTAGTAAATTCATCCATAAAATGTTGTACGTACGGAGACAAGGATGCGGCCGGTGGTACCAAAAGCGGCTTGGCCAATGTCTGGATAGGTCTGGATGCCGGGGTGGCTATCGAGGCAGTAACGCAACAGCAATCCAGTGTAAAAACAAAGAACACCAAATGCAAAGAGAATGAGAAGCCCCAACCATCCTCCTTCCTTGACAGCATATGGTGTTGACAATATTCCAACCCCACATAAAACATTCACTCCTGCACATGTGTGTATCTATGTCATCACTGAAAGTATTTTTAATTAACAGGGAGTAGGGCTGCTGGCTCTAAGACTTTGGAGGTCATAGATATTTAGTAAGAACTTTAATAAATTTTTGTTTTACAAAAAAAAAAAAATTTAATAATTTTTTTTTAATATATTTGGGCGTTATATATATAAATTAGCTCTTAAACTTTTGAGAGACAAAACCAATGTTTCAATTAGCTATGTCCAGGAAGTGTCACCATTAACATTAGCAAGTAGTTTTTATGAAACTCACCATTAAGAACAGCTTGTCCGAATGAGCTATCGTTGGAGATTCCCATTTCATGAGACACCCTGGATGAGGCTTTGGAAGGAAGTAGAGAATGAGAGCTACGTTTACGCTTTGCTGCTTCTTCATCTACTAGCAGAGGTTTTGTAACAGCAGGTAATGATTCTGGAGTATGTCTTCTTGTTAAGGACATGAAAGAGCTTCCAAATCTTGACAATGAAGTATTGCCAAAAAAACCAGGACTGGGAGATGGTAGACTTCCATACAGATCAATCGATTGCCTAAGACATTATAACAGAGTAACGTGAAAATGGTTAGGATCCAAATAAAATGTTACAAATTTGAGAATCAGGGTTATATAATATACCTGTAACTCTTTGGCCATGCCGTTGAGTATGAGTTGGGTTTAGAATGATGTTGGTTTTGATTGTGAGTATCAGAATAATCAGAAAAGGCTCCATCGTCTTCTTCTTCGGACGAGTTCTTTCTCTCGTCCTCTCCATCACTCTCAAGGTAGAGGCTCTGATCAGAAGATGAGTGATTCATTTTCTCACAACCCTTATCCGATAAACACAAACTTAGATTTTAGTGGAATCTTTAAATTACAAAAGACAAAATATCTGATTCACAGGAAAAGTAGGAGTCTAGGCGAGTGAAAGGGCAAAACGAAGACCTGGTCGAGGGCAACCTATACGAGTAAAGAGCCGTTAAAATGTGAGTCATTCATATATAGCAATCAGATTTAACTATGGTTAAGTTAATGTAACTATAGTTCAAAGCATTATCCTTTTATAACTCACTGAATATCTTAAAAATTAGAATTTGATTATATTAAATTATATTTATTTGGAACTGTAAATATAACAGAGCTCGACCCACACGTCGGTCCGGAAGTTTATTTTAAAATATATTGACATTTTCAAAACACAACAAAATAATGGTTGCATTTACACAATAATGTAACAGCGCTAGAGATTTAAAACACATTCGAATATTTATAAATTTTGTTCGTGTTCAGCTTTGATAATTGCATGTTCAACTTGAATATCCATTTAAACTAGATAAAACAAATTAATTATATATATTTCAAAATTCTCAAATTAAAATTGCAGGTTTGGATAATTGCAGGTTTGATTTGAATATCCATTCAAATTATAAAAATGAAAGAGGAATGTTTAGAATTTGTTTCTCTTCCGGCCGTATCTTTTATCTTTTATTTTCGGCCACATTTTCCCAACATTTTCTCTAGTCTAGTGTAGTGTAGAGTGTGCTTGACTACTCTTCCACCAGGTAATGGGTTCAACCCTCCAACCAATTCAGCTATTATTTTTTCTCTGTTTTTATCTTTCAAAAGTGGCTATTTTTTTTTCTCTTGCTTCCGGTCATTAAATATCGGCTCTGGTTATAGATATACATATGCATTTGCTTAAATATTAGTTTAGTGGAAGATTATAATGCTTGTGAGCTGAATAATTGGTGCTACATTGGGCTATGATTAATATAAACATTTGTCACGATTTGTTAAAAATCAAAATTATATTATGATAAAAAAATATATATTGTGAGAAAAGATATATATATATATATATTCAAAATGTAAAATAATTATATAAGAAATTTAGATTTCAAATAAATCACACATGATTGAAATGAAATGAAATAAAACTGAGAATATCATAATAATAAATGTATCATAAATAAAAAAGAAAATCACATTAGAAAGGTCAATTTTTAGTTATTAACTCAGTGGCATAAATTGTAATTATTAGGATGAAAATGATTAATTGTAAAAGGTATTTTAGTTTTAATAGAATAGATAAAAACACTAAATTTTCATTTTCTCTCTATATAAAATTTCCTACAAAAAATATATTTTCTAAATACAGAAAAAACTATAATTATATGAAATATATTTTCTAAATACAGAAAAAACTATAATTATATGAAATATATTTTCTAAATACAGAAAAAACTATAATTATATGAAATATATTTTCTAAATACAGAAAAAACTATAATTATATGAAATATATTTTCTAAATACAGAAAAAACTATAATTATATGAAATATATTTTCTAAATACAGAAAAAACTATAATTATATGAAATATATTTTCTAAATACAGAAAAAACTATAATTATATGAAATATATTTTCTAAATACAGAAAAAACTATAATTATATGAAATATATTTTCTAAATACAGAAAAAACTATAATTATATGAAATATATTTTCTAAATACAGAAAAAACTATAATTATATGAAATATATTTTCTAAATACAGAAAAAACTATAATTATATGAAATATATTTTCTAAATACAGAAAAAACTATAATTATATGAAATATATTTTCTAAATACAGAAAAAACTATAATTATATGAAATATATTTTCTAAATACAGAAAAAACTATAATTATATGAAATATATTTTCTAAATACAGAAAAAACTATAATTATATGAAATATATTTTCTAAATACAGAAAAAACTATAATTATATGAAATATATTTTCTAAATACAGAAAAAACTATAATTATATGAATTATATTTATTTGGAACTGTAAATATAACAGAGCTCGACCCACACGTCGGTCCGGAAGTTTATTTTAAAATATATTGACATTTTCAAAACACAACAAAATAATGGTTGCATTTACACAATAATGTAACAGCGCTAGAGATTTAAAACACATTCGAATATTTATAAATTTTGTTCGTGTTCAGCTTTGATAATTGCATGTTCAACTTGAATATCCATTTAAACTAGATAAAACAAATTAATTATATATATTTCAAAATTCTCAAATTAAAATTGCAGGTTTGGATAATTGCAGGTTTGATTTGAATATCCATTCAAATTATAAAAATGAAAGAGGAATGTTTAGAATTTGTTTCTCTTCCGGCCGTATCTTTTATCTTTTATTTTCGGCCACATTTTCCCAACATTTTCTCTAGTCTAGTGTAGTGTAGAGTGTGCTTGACTACTCTTCCACCAGGTAATGGGTTCAACCCTCCAACCAATTCAGCTATTATTTTTTCTCTGTTTTTATCTTTCAAAAGTGGCTATTTTTTTTTCTCTTGCTTCCGGTCATTAAATATCGGCTCTGGTTATAGATATACATATGCATTTGCTTAAATATTAGTTTAGTGGAAGATTATAATGCTTGTGAGCTGAATAATTGGTGCTACATTGGGCTATGATTAATATAAACATTTGTCACGATTTGTTAAAAATCAAAATTATATTATGATAAAAAAATATATATTGTGAGAAAAGATATATATATATATATATTCAAAATGTAAAATAATTATATAAGAAATTTAGATTTCAAATAAATCACACATGATTGAAATGAAATGAAATAAAACTGAGAATATCATAATAATAAATGTATCATAAATAAAAAAGAAAATCACATTAGAAAGGTCAATTTTTAGTTATTAACTCAGTGGCATAAATTGTAATTATTAGGATGAAAATGATTAATTGTAAAAGGTATTTTAGTTTTAATAGAATAGATAAAAACACTAAATTTTCATTTTCTCTCTATATAAAATTTCCTACAAAAAATATATTTTCTAAATACAGAAAAAAACTATAATTATATGAAATATATTTTCTTATATAAGCGTATTTATACTGTAACTATAATGAAATGGTTTTCCACAGATAAATGATCAGCAAAACAAAGATTTTATCTTTAGATTGGCGACTATTTGTACTTTATATATGCCAATTTTTTTATATATGTCAAATTTATCAACAATTTTATCTTTTTCTTGCAAACATCACATGTGTTGTCAAGAATTTATCAACAAACACATTATCACGCACTAAAAATATGAATTATATAAAACCTACAATAATCATCTTGATTGTTCTGAAGGTATAATCCATTATAATTCATTATATAGTTTATTTACTTTTCAGTCTCATCTTTTTTTTTTGTCGACATTTTCATTAAAAGCCCAATAAAAGGCTAAAAGTTGGTTTGGTACAATTCCGTTTAACATATTTAGAATTTTTTTTTTTAACGAAACTTATTTAGGTTCAAAATACAAACCAATCTGATTTTGTCTTTCCTCATTTTACATAACAAATGAACAACTAAAATACCTAATACTAATAGCACTAAAAAGGAATTATGAGAAAACCGTATTGGCAAGGGTAGAACCACGTCCACATGGTGTGCATGTGGATCTGTTTAATGATAACTTTGAATTTTTCTTAACTTTAGAACGGCAATGATTCAACCGTATGTCGAAGCCACAACTCAAGAACTTGTACATATTTGATATTTGAAATACCAAAACGAAAAGTTTGGTATAAAACTATAAATTTTAACGTTTGCACAGAAAAAACGAACATGCCCACATTTAATCTCTTTTTATTCGCCGCTTCCAGCTATATAAATATGTTCGTCTTCACATGCTTTATTATATCTTGTAGTAGTCATTTTCAATTATTTTCCAAGTAGATTCAGCACGTTATTAGTTGTTTGGTATTATTAGTTTCACATTTGTGCATTATGAATCTATTGGCGATCTATGATGGTTCATGTTTATCTGTGTACTAGATGATAAGAAGCTTGACACATACAAACATGAACCCATTACTAATGTATTATTGTGTTGTATATTAATATTGTAGTGTCTGATTATTCGTAAGCAAAACTTAGAAATGTAAATAACATATTACTTAACGGGTTGAGGTAGTAAAAGTACGTAGACCTTTGTCTCGGCGAAAAGATTTGTTCAAATTAGATTTGATGGATTATTATATTTCAAGCTCAATTACAGGACCTGAGCTGTTAAATCCTTTCAAATAAAACGATTTTTATTTAAATCTAATGTAATATTTTATTCGAGCGCCAAATTATCCTCACATGAATAGTCATCAGATGGGCTCCTCGTTAGGAATAAACACATCTCTCATATATGACAAACTACCTTATTAACAACTAGTACATCTTTTAAGCAAAAAAAAAAAACAAGTAGTACATCTTCATCACTAACGTTGCTTCCTTCACACATATCCTTCAATTCTCAAGTCACAAAGAACGAAATATACAAGAAGTCAGGAATGATATTCGACCAACAAATATACCAGATAGTTTGTGTTTTTCGATTGTACTTGGAGATTAAGATATCAAGTTAGCTTGAATTAATTAATATTCTGGAAGTCAGGAAGTTGTTTGTAGAAAGGTTACATCGAATTTACTGAGGGTCGTTGGACTATGCAAATAATTTGAATCTTACAAGCAGCTTTTCTATACGTCAAGCGATTCAACGTGATAAATTTATAGTGAGTTTTAAGATCTCAGGTGTTTTTTTTTGGTATTTCATATAATAATATAATCCCTTAAGTAAAAACTCTCATGATTGTATATAGAAAAACTCTGGAATACTTATTTCAGTCTGATAACACCGAGGGGCGTCCCTGAGATGTTAGAGGCCCTAAACATTTTAGTAAGGTTTTATTAAAATTTGTTTTTTTTTATAAATTTAGAGGCCTTTTTCAATATAGTTTTAAAAAAAAAAAATTGGAGGACCAGAAGCCAATATTTCATCTCGCTGTGTTCAGGACCGCCCCTAATAACACCAGCTGAAGGTAACCGCAAGGCCAAAAACCGCAAGGCCAAAATGATTGTTTAATAATGTTTGGCATGCATCTAAGCTTGAAGCTATTTGCTGATAGTAACATTCCCTCTAGAAAAATTGGGTTGAGAAACATTTCCTACGTCACATATCATTATAGCATAACACGAATACATTGATTCAATCCTTTGAAAACACTTGTGTTCTCATGTTTTTAAAGACTAGATTTAATTAATTACTCCATCTTTACATGGAAGGTTTTACCAGTAAAACACAACCAATGAAATTTGATGTAAGGTTAAAGAAGTTGCAATAATCTGGATGCAAATTTAGAAAAGATTTTTAAGGGTTTATTCTCGAGCAAAATATCTCTAAAGCATACAATCCAAAGCTTGTAACTGAGGCAACTGGGACAAGTGGCAGTAAGGGACAACTCACTCATTTAACCGGTAAAAGGACCGACATTAGACATGAAACCTAAGCCTTGATGTGTCGTCTAACATCCACATGGTGCTATCTGATTGGTTAGTTCTCAGATTACGTAGTTGTAATACCAGTAGAAGATCTAATAGCGTGATCGAACACGTGTTGGCTTTTCTTTCGTGTTCAGACTTCAGATTGGCCTTTAGAATCGTATTAGGTGTCCAATTAGATTCTCCCACTCTTCCCATTAATTTCTTAATTATACTACGTCGGAACGTAAGATATTTTCTCAGTTATATCCATCCTTTCTATCATAATAGTATTCGATATTTACTATTACCTTTTGCCCCAATAGATCTTTTAATATTTCAATAAATACAATAAAATATGAAACTATATGATTTGAGAACAATTCAATAATCCAAAATATTTAGAGCACCACTCTCGATATTTTAGAGAGTTTTTTTTTGAGAAAGATATTTTAGAGAGTTTCTTACATAAAAATATAATAAAAAATAGAAATATATATTATAGAATCATTTTCGGAGAAAAACTATAGAACAAAGTTAATAAAATATGTCTAGGTGTCACATAGTAGTTAAAATATAAACTATATAAAAAATATAGACGAAAAA
Source organism: Brassica carinata (assembly GCA_016771965.1). NCBI lineage: Eukaryota > Viridiplantae > Streptophyta > Magnoliopsida > Brassicales > Brassicaceae > Brassica > Brassica carinata. The sequence goes on along the minus strand of CM028687.1, from coordinate 961,874 downwards.
CTCTAATAGAGTATCTTGGCTGTAACGATGTTTTCCAAACATCTTTATAAACCACAATTAGCTTAATCTAAGGGAAAAACGGTTTTTTTTTTGTTTCTTCTTCTAAGTAACCAATCTTTTTGTTATCTTATGTATTGCACCACAAACCACAATCAGATATTTTTATTTTTGTTAATATTTCTGCCAACTTTAAGTGGAATTGTTTACGTTAAAATCCAGTGGGTTGAAAAAAATGTTAAATACTGACGTTGAATTTTGACTTAGAAAATCAAAGTTGGGAGAAGGTTTGGAGTTATAAGAAGCACGAGCAATATCAAAAAGTGTTATATGTGAGTTGTTCTATCCAAACGCCGACCACGCAAGGATACACATACGCATCTTGGTCAATACAAACACCTCAGCTAACACACAAACACACACATATACCTACCTATATATATATCTTCCCCTTCAAGTCCTATGAACACAAACATTTCAGAGCAACGGTTAATACTTAACACACACACAATTAACACACAAAATGCCGAGTTACATTTCCTTCATCGTGTTCTTCTACATACTTCTTTTGTCTTTTTCTCCACGAACGACCTTTGTCAATGCATCAAGACCATTAAGGGTATCAGATAAGCCAGGCCACACGAGCTTGAACCCATTTTACACAAGCGGTAGCGAGCAAGGCACATTTCAAGGTGGAGCGATGAATGATTGTCTGCCAAAGGGATTTCGCTTCAACTCTGCTCCTAGCCGCTACATAAACAACCATGCTTTAGGTTCAACACTCTGTTCTACAACAGATGAAGCCATTCCTAAGCCGTAAAAGTAATGAAGGCTCTGTGTGCATCTCATGAATCTGTATGTTTCATCTATTTATTTCTAACTCTCTATGCTTGGGTTTAGTTCTTGAATAACCCATGTATGTATTCCTTAATTTGTTGTTGTGCTTGTATTATTGTGTATATATGATATCAAGCAGTACTGTCACATAGAACATATATGAAAGAAAAGAAAAAATTACACTGTTTATAGAATCAATGAAACTGATCGGTTCTTGTGAATTTGTTTCTTTTAAGCGTTTTCTTGCGAATATGTATATGGTTTTATGGTGACTTTGTTAGAGACCCAACACAACATTGTTCTTTTTGACACACTGTGTAACGCGTATGAACCCCATGCACAACCATGATTACACAGACCAGTCACTAGCTACCACAATTTCAAACTAGATCGAACATTATCAATTCATTTAGTATTCTTCTTATAGCTCTTACTGCTTTGCAAACTTTGCAATTATGTTCTCTATATAACTCAATTGACGGACAAACGAAAAAGCACCACTCTCTGTGAAGTGAAGGCTAATATCTTGTTCTTAAGCTGCAACTATTTTGATACTAGTATTTAAAGTTGTAAGAAGATTGATGAAATGATACCCTAAAAATTAGAAAATCCCAAGAAACATGCAAACATTTGTTCCCTTTGTTAAAGAAATTTAATCCCACATCCAACATAAATCTTGTAATGTTATTACTTGCAAATATACTATAACATCAAGAAACGTTGCAATTTCTTTTAACTTGCAAAATATATACAAATATTGTTTTGGCAAATTAGTTACGGCTTCATAAATAAAAGTAAGTAAAGAGCCTTTGATCAAAAAAAAAAAGTAAAGAGACTGTTTTTTATTTTATTATCAAAAAGAGCCTTTAATAAAACTCGATAATAGTTGGCAAAGTCAAGGACGATCCTTCTTCTTCTTCTTCCTCGACTCGCTGCCATCAACCCCCAAAACTTGGATACGATCTCTCAGCTCTTTAATCTCATCAATTCTCTATATAGAGATAAGCTATGGGATGTGCTGCTTCTCTTCCAACAGGCAAGTTTCTCTCTTTTTCTTTTCCTTTCTCTGTTTTGTTGAATTTATCATTCTCGGTGTTCAATTACAAGTGAGAAGAACCTATTCGCAAGACCCTCGAGACCAATTTCTAAAAAGGCGAAACTTTTGGGGTTGAATTAGAAGCTCTCACGAAATTAGGGATTGTGAATGATCATTTGCGTGATTTAGGGTTTCCGTGTGGAAGAATCTGAGAAACCAAATCGGTTGATGTGTGTGTTTGTGTTTGTGTTTCAGATAGGAACTCTGGGGCTTTGAACGGTCTTAACAGCTCAGAGAATGCAGCTCCGGCAGATGCTAAGAATCTACGCGTAAAGGTGCGATCTTTGTGTGTTAGCTGTTGCTCTCGTTGGGATCACCTTTGTTGCTTAGACTGATTCCTTGGGAAAATGGGCATTTAATCCCGAACTATTTGCAATCGGCAATTTTAATACCAAGTATTGGTGTGAAATTATTCCGTAATAGTTGATGCGTGAAATTAATATCAACATAGTCAACCGTTAACTAGTTAACGGAAAGATGCGGTTTCCGTCGACTCCTAACGGTTGACTATTATAATTTTTGTTAATATTTCTGCCAACTTTAAGTGGAATTGTTTACGTTAAAATCCAGTGGGTTGAAAAAATGTTAAATACTGACGTTGAATTTTGACTTAGAAAATCAAAGTTGGGAGAAGGTTTGGAGTTATAAGAAGCACGAGCAATATCAAAAGTGTTATATGTGAGTTGTTCTATCCAAACGCCGACCACGCAAGGATACACATACGCATCTTGGTCAATACAAACACCTCAGCTAACACACAAACACACACATATACCTACCTATATATATATCTTCCCTTCAAGTCCTATGAACACAAACATTTCAGAGCAACGGTTAATACTTAACACACACACAATTAACACACAAAATGCCGAGTTACATTTCCTTCATCGTGTTCTTCTACATACTTCTTTTGTCTTTTCTCCACGAACGACCTTTGTCAATGCATCAAGACCATTAAGGGTATCAGATAAGCCAGGCCACACGAGCTTGAACCCATTTTACACAAGCGGTAGCGAGCAAGGCACATTTCAAGGTGGAGCGATGAATGATTGTCTGCCAAAGGGATTTCGCTTCAACTCTGCTCCTAGCCGCTACATAAACAACCATGCTTTAGGTTCAACACTCTGTTCTACAACAGATGAAGCCATTCCTAAGCCGTAAAAGTAATGAAGGCTCTGTGTGCATCTCATGAATCTGTATGTTTCATCTATTTATTTCTAACTCTCTATGCTTGGGTTTAGTTCTTGAATAACCCATGTATGTATTCCTTAATTTGTTGTTGTGCTTGTATTATTGTGTATATATGATATCAAGCAGTACTGTCACATAGAACATATATGAAAGAAAAGAAAAAATTACACTGTTTATAGAATCAATGAAACTGATCGGTTCTTGTGAATTTGTTTCTTTTAAGCGTTTTCTTGCGAATATGTATATGGTTTTATGGTGACTTTGTTAGAGACCCAACACAACATTGTTCTTTTTTTGACACACTGTGTAACGCGTATGAACCCCATGCACAACCATGATTACACAGACCAGTCACTAGCTACCACAATTTCAAACTAGATCGAACATTATCAATTCATTTAGTATTCTTCTTATAGCTCTTACTGCTTTGCAAACTTTGCAATTATGTTCTCTATATAACTCAATTGACGGACAAACGAAAAAAAGCACCACTCTCTGTGAAGTGAAGGCTAATATCTTGTTCTTAAGCTGCAACTATTTTGATACTAGTATTTAAAGTTGTAAGAAGATTGATGAAATGATACCCTAAAAATTAGAAAATCCCAAGAAACATGCAAACATTTGTTCCCTTTGTTAAAGAAATTTAATCCCACATCCAACATAAATCTTGTAATGTTATTACTTGCAAATATACTATAACATCAAGAAACGTTGCAATTTCTTTTTAACTTGCAAAATATATACAAATATTGTTTTTGGCAAATTAGTTACGGCTTCATAAATAAAAGTAAGTAAAGAGCCTTTGATCAAAAAAAAAAAGTAAAGAGACTGTTTTTTATTTTATTATCAAAAGAGCCTTTAATAAAACTCGATAATAGTTGGCAAAGTCAAGGACGATCCTTCTTCTTCTTCTTCCTCGACTCGCTGCCATCAACCCCCAAAACTTGGATACGATCTCTCAGCTCTTTAATCTCATCAATTCTCTATATAGAGATAAGCTATGGGATGTGCTGCTTCTCTTCCAACAGGCAAGTTTCTCTCTTTTTTCTTTTTCCTTTCTCTGTTTTTGTTGAATTTATCATTCTCGGTGTTCAATTACAAGTGAGAAGAACCTATTCGCAAGACCCTCGAGACCAATTTCTAAAAAGGCGAAACTTTTGGGGTTGAATTAGAAGCTCTCACGAAATTAGGGATTGTGAATGATCATTTGCGTGATTTAGGGTTTCCGTGTGGAAGAATCTGAGAAACCAAATCGGTTGATGTGTGTGTTTGTGTTTTGTGTTTCAGATAGGAACTCTGGGGCTTTGAACGGTCTTAACAGCTCAGAGAATGCAGCTCCGGCAGATGCTAAGAATCTACGCGTAAAGGTGCGATCTTTGTGTGTTAGCTGTTGCTCTCGTTGGGATCACCTTTGTTGCTTAGACTGATTCCTTGGGAAAATGGGCATTTTAATCCCGAACTATTTGCAATCGGCAATTTTAATACCCAAGTATTGGTCGCGCAGAATTATTCCCCAACTAATAGTTGACTGCGTGAAATTAATATCAACATAGTCAACCGTTAACTAGTTAACGGAAAGATGACGGTTTCCGTCGACTCCTTAACGGTTGACTATTATAATCATAATTTCGCGCAGTCAACTATTAGTTGGGGAATAATTCTGCGCATATGTTACTTGAGTATTTAATTTACCGATTGAAAATACTCGAGGAATTAAAAACGAGAATTGACTTTTTAAAATAAAATCATTATTTCAAAAAAAAATCAAATTAGATATAACCAATATATGAGATTTTTACTTTTAGAAGGAGATTATTGAACTTTTACATTTACTTGTATAAGAATATAAATAATTATAGTTGAATTGTATTATTGATACATTTCATGTCTGTAAAATCACTTAAAATCTTATATATAGGTTATATCTAACTTGAAATCTTTTAAATTATGATATTTTTAATTTGGCGATTGAAATACTTGAAAAACTAAAAGTAAGAATCTATTTTTGTAAAATAAAATCATAATTTAAAAAAAGAATCAAGTTAGATATAACCAATATATGAGATTTTTACTTTTAGAAGAGATTTTTGAACTTTTACATTTACTTGTATAAGAATATAAATAATCATAGTTGCAAATATATTGGTTATATCTAACTTGAATGTTTTTTTTTAAACTATGATTTTGTTTTACAAAAATAGATTCTTATTTTTAATTTTTCAAGTATTTTCAAAACTCTCTTCTAAAAGTAAAAAATCTCATATATTGGTTATATCTCTAACTTGAATGTTTTTTTTAAATATGATTTTATTTTACAAAAATTGATTCTTATTTTTAATTCTGCAAGTATTTTCAATCGGCAAATTAAAAATATCATAATTTAAAAGATTTCAAATTAGATATAACCTATATATAAGATTTTACAGACATGAAGTGTGTCAATAATACAATGTAACTATAATTATTTATATTCTTATAGAAGTAAATGTAAAAGTTCAAAAATCTTCTTCTAAAAGTAAAAATCTCATATATTGGTTATATCTAATTTGATTTTTTTTGAAATAATGATTTTATTTAAAAAAAATAAATTCTCATTTTTAATTCCTCAAGTATTTTCAATCGGCAAATAAAATACTCAAATAACATATGCGCAGAATTATTCTCCAACTAATAGTTGACTGCACGAAATTATGATTATAATAGTCAACCGTTAAAGAGTGGACGGAAACCGTCATCTTCCCGTTAACCAGCTAACGGTTGACCATGTTGATCATAATTTTGTGCAGTCAACTATTAGTTGGGGAATAATTCTGCGCGACCAATACTTGGGTATTAAAGTTGCCGATTGCAAATAGTTCGGGATTAAAATGCTCATTTTCCCCTGATTCCTTAGAGATTTATCAAAAATGAACTTGTAAAGATAGCTAAGTGGAGTTAAACAGCTAATAAAGTTCATGCCTTTTTGTGATCTATGGTCTTACTTTTATATTTGATTCGTTCACATCTCTGAAACACACAGTTTAGGTTAGTTTTGTTAGTGATGGAGAGAGTGTACCCTTGACAGATGCTAAGAATCTACGCGTAAAGGTGCGATCTTTGTGTGTTAGCTGTTGCTCTCTTTGGAATCACCTTTGTTGCTAGACTGATTCCTTAGATTATTAACAAAAATGAACTTGTAAAGATAGCTAAGTGGAGTTTAACAGCTAAGAAAGTCCATGTCTATATGATCTATGGTCTTGCTTTTACATTTGATTGTTCACATCTCTAAAACACACAGTATAGTTTTATTAGTGATGGAGCGAGAAACTATATAATTGTGGAATGTTAGTAGTAAACCCTCAACTTTCTTCTCTTCGTAGCTTAGTATAAGCGAGTAACTGTATTACATTATCTTTTTGGAGCTGTGTTGAGACGCTTTATTCTACTGAATGGAAAAGACTTTTTCTTTTTTCTTTCACTCATCTTCCTGCTGCTCATTTGCCTGTGTGGTGTAGTTTGTCCCTCAAGTTTGCGCAAGGCAGACTGCTAACTTTTGGATTCACTTAATTGCAGTTAGTTCTATTAGGAGATTCTGGTGTGGGTAAAAGTTGTATTGTCCTCCAGTTTGTCCGTGGTCAATTTGACGCAACATCTAAGGTAAGTTAAAGACCTTATTATCTAATCGTAATCTAACATTTCTTTATGGCATGTAAGTATTCTTAACTGCCATTTGAATCTCAGAACTATTAGTTATGTCTCAGGTAACTGTTGGAGCTTCGTTCTTGTCCCAAACAATAACCTTGCAAGACTCTACCACAGTCAAGTTTGAAATATGGGATACAGCAGGGCAAGAGAGGTGTTACGCCCTTCATATAGATCTGTGTTGCTTAGTTAATTGCCTTGCATGCTCGTTAAAGCTTAATACGTGTTCACTTGATTGATTCTTTTTTGAAGGTATTCTGCTCTTGCTCCACTATACTACCGTGGAGCTGGAGTTGCTGTTATTGTGTATGATATAACAAGCCCTGAATCGTTCAAGAAAGCTCAGTATTGGGTTAAGGTATGTTTTCAAGTGATGCACTATATGTTTTTGGGATTGATGCAATAGCTTCTGAACTAAATGACTTGCACAAAGGCATATGATTTGGATGGCTGAAACATTAGATTGCAGAAAGTCTTATAAAACCATAGAAGAGTAGAACAGCTATAATACAAGTCATATATATGATGTAGTGCTTTTGTTTTTAACCTATCTAACAGGAACTGCAGAAGCATGGAAGCCCAGACATTGTTATGGCTTTGGTTGGTAACAAAGCTGATCTACATGAGAAAAGAGAAGTACCAACCGAGGTGAATTTTTTGCATAAACTTCTTTAACATTTTGCTGTCACTTGCACTATCTTTGCTTCTTCAGAGGGTGTCACATTTTCAAATTCTTTTAACAGGATGGTATGGAGCTTGCAGAGAAGAACGGCATGTTCTTTATTGAAACATCAGCTAAGACAGCAGATAACATAAACGAACTGTTTGAGGTGTGCATTTCTTTATGACCAAAATTGTCTTGTCATCTTGCATTTGATTGAGCTCTTGTGATTTGGTTTTATTTTCATTTCTTCGTAATTTGGAGAATGAATAAAAAAAATAATAGGCAGTGAGATCTTTTGGTTGCTGGTTTTGTTCTTGTTTTCTAGCCACTTTAAAGATTCATAGAAAGGAGATTATTGATTTTGAAGCAGATTTGATGTTTAACTTGTTGGGATGTGTTGTATGAATAGGAAATTGGAAAGAGGCTACCTCGTCCTTCTCAACCGTCATAATTGGAGTGTTTGGATCATCCAACCATCTTCAGTGAAAAGCAAAAACAACACTTTGTCCTGATTACTAATCTTACTTTCATGTAATGTTTTTAAACGGTATTTCTATATCTGTTTAAGTGTGTTGTGTAATTTAAAGATTTGAGGTTAAAAAATGGGAAGTATACGAATCCTGGATAATGGGAAGCCTTGTTAAACTAAGCAATGATGTGGATTTATATCCCATGTACGTACCATGATGGGTTTTATCAAAATGTAACCAAGAGACAGAGATAACGTAGCAGCTACGCTACAAGATCGTATCTAACTAAAAATAATAATGTGACCATTTCAAAGGAGGCTACCATGTATATAGTATTAGGTCGTGGAAAATCCTCTACTCAGACTCTCCTCACATGACCTGATTCTCTATATTCGGAGTTTTGTCATGTGCATTCATTTATAACTCTCTAGCTCATCTTCTAGTTTTTGACTTTTGATTGTTTCCATTAAATTTTATCAAAAATGTTAACACTCTCAGTTTTCTTTTTATTTTTGTTCATCCATAGCTCGTACACCATTTTATTTTTGACTAAACATACACATATATTTCCAAATTCAAAAATTGAATCTTGAATCTAAAGTCGTAGTGAAGCCATTTTAGTTCAGTGGTTTAGATAAGGTTTATTAAAGTTTTTACATAACATTTAGGTTTCGAATTTCAAAGATATAAATTTTTCAGATTAAAAGAATTTTTGTGTTTTTTACAAAAGATCTATAACATGGTGCAAAAAGTATATAGATTTTATAGGATAATTCAAGATGATGTAATCAGACTCAAATTTTTATAAAGATAAACCATAGATTTGTCAATTATAAAATTAATTGTGTAATATCTGTCATAATTTGTAATATTATAATTAAATAGGTTAAATTTTTTTTGTGATGAGGTAGCGCCATTATTACCAACTATGGTTAACCAAAATGGCGAGTTAGTATTTCGACAAAAAAAAACAAACTAAACCGAATATTAGAAGAAAAACAAAAAGTTGATGATGCGTAGTTAAATAAAAGAAACAATATGATTGGTTCGAAAATGGACAACTTGTGGCTTTTTTGTTTTTTCAGACAGAGAAGACTTTTTTTTTTTTTTGGCCATCAGACAGAGAAGACTTTTATGTGCTGTTTATTTGTCACGTTGGCATAGGATTAAGCGATAACTGTTGTTGTTTTTATTAAAGGGCTTAATGCCTCCATCGCATTCTTCTTCTTCCTCCTCCTCCCTTTAAACCATCTTCTTCTTCTTCTTCCTTTGGAGCCATCTCTGGGATGGGATCAACGAATGGTTCCCACGAGGAGCTGATGAGTCGACTCGTTGACTCCGTCAAGCAAATTTCCAAGTTTTCGAATTCCAAAGGCTTCTTCGGGAGGATCCAAGGCGATCTCGTCCGTAGGATCACCCTTCTCAGCCCTTTCTTCGAGGAGTTGATCGACATCGGAGCTGAGTTGAACGAAGAACAACTCTCAGGGTTTGAGGCTATGAGAATCGCTCTCGATTCAAGTTTAGAGCTTTTTCGATCTGTCAATGGAGGAAGCAAACTTCTTCAGGTTCTTTTTTTTTGACTAATTATTTCTTTAAAAGATTCTCGTTTGGTAGATGGTAAAGTTAGCAGCTTTCCTCTGTTTTCTTAGGGTTTAAGCTATCTGGTGTTTTAGGGTTTTGTTGAGTCTTGCCATTACAAGAGAAAGGTCAAAAGCTATTTCATTTGTTGATTATATGTGCAAGTTTATGTCTGAGTGTTTCTTCATGATTTGTTAATTGCCTTCATGATGTCAATCTTTTCATCTGATTTTGCTTCTATGTTCTGCAAATGTATGTCATTATTTATGGTGTTTTGGTGATAGATGAGTTATGATTTGTGCATTTTTTTTACATTGTTGGTGTCCTGAAATCAAGAAGTTGAGAGACTTAAACAACAAGAACAAGAAAAAGTTTTGACTCTTTTCATGTTTTGTTTGTCTTCACTGTGCTGGCAGATCTTCCACAGGGGTTCCGTTATGCAGAAGTTACACGACGCGACAGTTGAGATAGAAGCAGCCTTAACTCAGATTCCTTATGATCATTTCGAAGTCTCCGAGGAGGTCAGAGAACAGGTACTACTTCTCAACGCATTTTGTTTTTTTTTTCTGTCGTTTGGTTTTGAACACAATAGTTTGCAAATTCTAATGTAACGTCTATTTGGATTTTGTAGGTCCAGCTTCTGCATTTTCAGTTCAAGAGAGCAATAGAAAGACGAGAGGAGGAGTATGATCTGCAGCTAAGCCATGATCTAGCCGTGGCAGAGAGTGTGGTAGATCCCGACCCTGAGATCCTCAAAAGACTCTCACAAGAGCTCCAACTCAGCACCATTGATGAGCTCAAGAAAGAATCACACGCTATTCACGAGTACTTTCTTTCGTATGAAGGGGATCCAGATGACTGTTTCCAGAGGATGTCCTCTCTTCTTAAAAAGCTTGTAGACTGTGCAACAACCGAAAGTTCGGAAGCTGATACATCCACCGGCAGCAAAGCCATTTCTAGACATCGATCTCCTGTTATACCAGAGTACTTTCGCTGTCCGATATCACTTGAACTGATGAAAGATCCTGTCATCGTCTCAACTGGACAGGTCTGCTTTTTCGCGAGTTCATTTGTTGCATAGTAGTGAGTTTGATGTGTTATTTGTTGTGTGTTTGCAGACATATGAAAGATCATCCATACAGAAGTGGCTCGATGCTGGTCACAAAACCTGTCCGAAATCTCAGGAGACACTCTTGCATTCCGGACTAACCCCTAACTACGTGTTGAAGAGTCTCATTGCTCTGTGGTGTGAGAGCAACGGTATTGAGCTTCCTCAGAACCAAGGGAGCTACAAAACCACAAGACCAGGAGGAGGAGGAGGAAGCAGCTCTTCGGATTGCGACCGAGCATTTGTCATCGCCTTGTTAGAGAAGCTAGACAACGGTACTACAGAACAGCAGAGAGCTGCAGCTGGAGAGCTTCGGTTGCTAGCCAAGAGAAACGCAGATAACAGAGTATGCATCGCCGAAGCTGGAGCCATACCGCTACTCGTAGAGCTTCTATCCTCACCTGATCCTCGGACTCAAGAACACTCCGTGACAGCGCTTCTGAATCTTTCCATAAACGAAGGTAACAAAGGAGCCATTGTTGACGCAGGAGCCATCACGGATATAGTGGAAGTGCTGAAAAACGGAAGCATGGAGGCTAGAGAGAACGCAGCTGCGACTCTTTTCAGTTTATCTGTTGTGGATGAAAACAAAGTGGCGATAGGCGCTGCTGGAGCTATCCAAGCTCTTATAAGCTTGCTTGAGGAAGGAACAAGAAGAGGCAAAAAAGACGCGGCAACGGCTATATTCAACCTGTGCATATACCAAGGGAACAAATCAAGAGCCGTTAAAGGTGGTATCGTTGATCCTCTGACGAGGTTACTGAAAGATGCAGGTGGTGGGATGGTGGATGAAGCTTTGGCTATCCTGGCGATTCTTTCAACGAACCAAGAAGGGAAAGCAGCTATAGCTGACGCTGATACCATCCCTGTTTTGGTTGAGATTATAAGGACAGGGTCACCGAGGAACAGGGAGAACGCTGCAGCAATACTTTGGTATCTGTGTATTGGGAATATGGAGAGGTTGAATGTAGCGAGAGAGGTTGGTGCTGATGTTGCGTTGAAGGAGCTTACTGAGAATGGAACTGATAGAGCAAAGAGGAAAGCTGCGAGCTTGTTGGAGATCATTCAGCAACTGGAAGGTGTTGTGATATCTACTGTTCCTTGAAGGCGTCCCTCTTCTGGTATCTTATATTGTTTCAGTAATATAGATTGTATGTATAGAGAACTTTTGGATTCGACTCTGACTAAGGAAGCTTGTGTAATGTCTACTCAGTTTTGTGTATACAATAAAACCTCTTTAATTAGTATTTGTTAGTAGTGTAAGATAATATTCTCTCTACTCGTTATTGCATTCTGATGATCAATTGTTAAATTGAAATGAAAATGCATAAACAAATATATTATTGATTTGTATATAAAAGATCAAGCTGCATCTCACCACAAAAGAAAAGGTATATACTACAACATTTGAATACCATTCACTCTGCAACCAAAACGATCAAGAAGGGTCACAAAGACATAAAAGACGATAAATAAACACACACGAGCACTCGAGAGAAAAGATAAACGCTCTCTTACGAATCAGCCTTGTTTGTCCATGAATGTTTCTATTAGTGCTGCGCCATTGACGATCTTTGTTGTAGCAATAATCAAATCATAAGCCATTCCTTCCTGAAAAAGAAGAGATTGTAGGAGGAAGGGTTCAGTAAAAATAAGCGAACAAAAAAAGAATGTGATCATAGACTCTCGAGTTTGCATATTACCTTAGAGGCGAGAAACCGTAGAGCAGAGATTTCAGCAAATGTAACACCTCCAATGAAGACAACAAGAACAACTGAGCGTCTTCCATCAGCAACCCTGTGAAGATGTCTTAACATATTAGGATAGTTCAATGTTTTATCCTTTTATAGTAACTACTTTTGTGGTAGCAAACTCTAATTGTTAATGATGATAAACTTACCCATTTGGAGCTCCATGCAATGAATCAACTGATGGACTACTTGGGAATCCACTCTGCATAGAGATGATACATAATGTGATTATAGTCGAAAAGAGAAAATAAAATAGCATAACAAAACTGAAATCATTTCTGTATTTTTTCTCTCTAGTTCTTTATTTTTTCTCTCTAGTTGGGTAAACGTGTACTGACTCTTTTAGTTTCCAGATGCGGTCCTGGTAACAGCTTCAAAATGTCTTCTATTGGACGCCTGTAAGGCAGATTGAGTAATTAAAAATAAACACACCACTCTGTCAAAATTCATAAATGAATTAATAAATGTTCTTTCAAGTTCTGATATTTGATGAGGTCTTCTCTGTCCCGTTACTTAATGCTTCTCAACTCGAAACAGAACCGAATTCTAGACTTTTTCTCTTCATGGTTATATTAATATATATAGAAAAGATATACACATGCTAGCTAGTCAAGATTTTGGTCTAGAAGAATGCAAGAACATACTAACCATCCAGAATGAATAGCTTGTTGGACAAGACGAATGCTAAGAGGAGCATATCCAGAATAGACATAAGCGATATCATCCGGCCTGCAACAAGAACAGTGTTTCAAACAACTCAAATAAGCACTAACTTTATTTCTAACGATTAGAAAAGATTGACACAAGGCCTAGCATATCAGGTGCATGATATCACAAATGCAACATACGAGAAAGTGATGACGTCAAACCATCGCACAGAATACAATACAATAGACAAAAACAAGGAGGAAACAGACTGCAAGTCGAGAAAAAGGGAGAGTCCTCATAGATGAACAAAATTTGCAAGTCAAGAGCGAGCTTTCAAGCCGTGCTTTAGAAACCAGAGATACATTTGAAAATAAAATATTCAGTCGGTGCTGTAATTAGATCATGCATTAGAGATAATGAGGGGTATCTTTGGATACTGTAGTTGGAAAAGGAGCTTTCAGGTTGTATATTTTCATTCAAGATCGAGTTTGAATATTTTCTGGACTAGACATCTGGACCCACTTCATAAGCTTAACCCCATAAACAAAAATCATGTCATCATGTATTCAGTTGGTGACAACATGACAACTATAAGGAATATTTACCTTGACGTATCTGTGTCTTCAACTATAAGTTTCAATGTACGTTTCACTGTCTGCCAGTTGCTTTTAAACTCCTGTAGAAACCAAACGAATGTACAACAAGCCCCTAGAATATCAGACACACTTAACGTCAAAGTACAAGAAAATTGTTCATTCCACAAAGAAGCCAAGAATAACCAAACCTGTTTCTTCAACAGTCCTGCTTTTTCCAAGTTGTTCAACGCGACCACATGCTCAAACCCATAACTGTGGAGTAGTTCCGTTCTGGAAGTTGAGACACGAAGACAAAATATGATTAAAGAAACAGAAAACTAAAATACTGTTATACAGAATGAATGATGGAATCTTAACTTGCCTTATATAATCAAATTGCTTTTTTGGTAATCCTGAGTTCGTAATAGAAAATAGGACCAATAGACGCAGGACTTTAGTGAGAGGCTCCTGTTTATGGATCAATTCTTCTATGTACTCAAAGCATCTGTATTAACAAACTAGAGTTAGTAATAATAATCACATAACAGACCCATTATGCCATCAACGACAAATGTTTTCCACATCAGTTCTAACAGAAAGAAACCAAAATATTTTTGAATGGAAGTATTAAATGCAATTTCCTTATGAACAAACTTACATGTCATAACTTTCTGCCTCAACAAGTGTCTGTTCCATGTCAAGCTGCGAAAGAAATGACTGCTTGGACGTGAACGTTGTCAGGTGCTGAGCAAGATGTATGTGCCTCTGGGAAAGAAAAGAAATGATAAAAAAATCAAGTTAAAATGAAACTAATCGTTTTCTGAACCATCTGCGAGATAAAACAAAAGAAACTTTAAGAAACAAGGCAATACTTACTGTCATCTCAGGTAATGAGTTAAGCTTCTTGACAAAGTCCTTAAGCTCAGAAACTGTTTGGGTCTGTGCATTATATTATCACACCATTAAAATCTCGGTCCAACTAATAATCGAAGTATAAATTGTATGGATAGGCTGACAGTTTCTACGGAAGAACATAGTCTATATTAGTTTGGTGACTATTTATGTACCTAAAAACACTCCTGATCGACGGCTAAGAGATCTGAGCACAGTATCTATGTATCATAACCTCTACATGAAAATAAGACTACCTAAAGGAAGAGAGCGACAAACAAACGTACAGAATTAATTTCAGTATAGTCCTCCTTCATGGTTGTTGCCTTCTGCCGTAGAACCTGCAATCATACTGCGTCTGTAGATGAGTAAAAGAACCCATGTCACGCAAAAATGAAAGCTAAAAGGACAAAGGTCAACCTGGACAACGACTTCAAAGTTGAGATCCCTTGTCTCCTTGAACAATTTATCACTGTAAATTTAAACATTCAAGCGATAAGTCAAACAGATTTTCGTTTTTAGGTCAGCATTTACATACAAATTTATGGAAGACACAGATGGACACACAACATGTAGCTTTGAATGTCCAATCTAGCTATCAGTTCAGGGAGCGCTTTTGTGTGCATAATCAATTAGTACACATGAATATCAACACAACAGTGTGCTTATCCAATTCAAGAAAATCACAGTTTCTATTTCATGCATCAAAAATACTCTCATACAGTGCAGTAGAAATGGTCTCATACGGTTGAAGGAACTTGTAATATGATGCAAGAAACTAACCTTGAATTAAGGGGAACCTTCATCTTTTTCCCCTCCTGCTGAGAACCCATCACAGACGAGTCGACCTCGACAGCTCCATTACTTATATGCAAAAACTTTAAATAGGGGTTGGAGTCAGCTCACAGAAAACCCAATCGACCAGCTTAATTTAAATCTAAACTGTATAGTTTTTGGTTATCAATGCAACCAATGAAACCAAGTAGGATAATGACAAGGCCCGTGGAAACTAATTTGGCTAATTGGCTCTCACACTTTTGTAAGACTGTAATAAGAAGAGAGAGCGAAAAAAAATCAAATGGCTCAAAGTACTAGTTAAACTACACGAAGACAATATCCCTCCCATAGAACGTAAATAATAAACCAGTTTAGTCAAATACTGCAGTCTCCAAATTTTGTGGCATTACCTCGTTTAACAATCCCTCATATGTTAACTGGGTACACATTGGTGTAACCATATCAACCTGAAACAGAAAGTATTAAAGTCCATCAGAATGTACTTTTGAAGGATATCTTTGTGTGGAAGGATATCATATAACTGGGAAACGCATGATAATCATACCTCTCTATCCAACAGAATGAGTGTATCTACTTCAGGCCTTCCCACCTGGAATAGAACTTGCATCATTTAGAATAATTGCAAAGGAAACAAAATCATTTGAAACAATATAAGATAGCATAGTCACTGAATATTATAGCACTCAAAACGTTGCAGGCAAATTTTACATCATTCGTATTGACAGGTTCCTCCACTTGCATGCGGTTAAGTATATCTGCAACACGAACTGATCCTTTGCCCTTTGCCCTCACTTTCGGTATAACTCCAAAAGAAAACTGTGATAGTAGTCAGTCATGAGAAAGCACTATGTGGATCATAACGTAAAGAATAAGGAAAGATTCGAACCTCGAGCTCATGTATGGCTTTGGCAACATGCCAAAGTGAGCTAACATCACCATCGACAAGGCAATCCTACCATTCAAAAACCAAGTAAAACAAGATAAACAGAAATGTGTGAACTTAAGGCCTCAAGGGAAAGGGTACATGAAGTAATACGTAGAAATTGGACAGATGAGGGTTATACACACTTTTTCAGAGAGCTCAAGCTCAAATGAGATCACATCTTCATCTAGTGGAACCATATACAGCGGAAACTCCTTCACGGTAACCAGGTTATGAACTTTTTCTTGCTCAAGAATCTGAAATAGCAAAACAAAAAAATTTAATACCTCTGTTAAAGAGGAGGTGGTAGAACAAGCAAACTGGATCACAAGTAGTCTCAGCTGATGGCAATAACCACTTACCTTCTCACACGCAACTGACCTACGAGGAACAAAGTAAACGTAGTAGTCTCTCTGAATCGCTTTAGAAATATCATTCTGAATGTGAGAAGCTATGTGTTTCATAAAACTGAGCTGAGAGCGGACAAGATAAACCACTTTCGTGCATTCAGTCTGAACTGGTTCTGCAGAAAGATGTCGTAGTTCCAAACCAAGTTCCTATTACGCAAAACAAACAAAACGAAACTCAGAATCTTCCTTTCCTAGACAGGCTAATCGATCTTCAAGGCTGAGGACTTGGCGTTTCAGGTCAAAGAACTTCCTCAAAGCTAATCAGTTACCTTAAGTGTAGAAGTCTGGATGATCAATGAGACAGAACCACTGAGCTTTGGATCAATAACCAGACACTTAGTTCCACGAATCTACAACCAAATGCACCAAAGAGAGAAAACAAAACATTAGTTGTGTTCTGAAAGTTCTTATCTTTTTCTACCCAAAAAGTGAAATTGATAATTGATAACAAGAACCAAGCAAGACAATGCGAATCGTATCGAAAGAGAGTAAAGAGACTTACGTCTTTAAGCAAGTTTATGAGCTCTCTCTGAGACTTCTCCCTGGATTAGAATTGAGAAAACATATGAGAGAGGAGAAGGGGACGAGAAAACGATTCAATTTCAACTCTATTTAAAAGTGTTGACAATGGACTCTCACCTAATGGATTTGAGATTGAGAGGAGCATTCTCCAAGTTAGGGATCTGCGCCATGGAAGACGATCAGAGATGATCGGACCTGTTCGACGTTTCTCTGTTTTTCCTTCACGGTGGAGAAGATTGTTAAAAACACTAAATGGGCCTCACACGTCGGTATATGGGCTTTACATCTAAGTTAGCAGCTGGGCTTGGTTCTGTTCTGTGAGGGGTGTTAATTTGCTCATATGTTTTTGTCAAACGTTAGTAATTTGCTGGAATATTTTCAATGGAATTTAACCTAACTGCAATGAAGTAAATAATTCACAGCTATCCGAAATTTGTTTTTCTAAACACTTATATCAATGATGTTAATAATTTTCAAGATTAATTTACATGAGAATGTTTCTTTTTTCTTACTTGAGAATGTTTTATATGAAATATATTTTCAAATTGATAACACGAAGACGTACGACAGATTTGTCACTGATGTGAGGTTACAGACATTGAGGTAGACAAGACCACGTTAGAAAGAAAAAAAAAACAATTGGCAAGGTTTTAATATCGTACAGAAGGGGGGAATCATTATGAAAAATGTTAAGAGAGTGTACGTCCATAAGAAATTTGGGATCCACTCTAAGTTGTTTGGTATTCTATTCATATGAAGTTATGGACCATTGATGTGCTGGACCCGCTGCTCCTTATTTCGAATTCTTGAGTTTAGAAATAAGTAACCCTACATTTTTGTTCGTTTTGTGTTAGGCAACCCTAGACGTGTTGCTTGCACACTACAAGCAAGCAGGAAAGACGAGTTCCTGACAATTAAAAAGTTGTCGGAAATTTCTCCCACGGATATATACGTTTTCTTTATCTTTTTCATTAAATTTGTAGATATTATATTTCCCATTTAATATTTTCAATATTGATAACCAATTTCTCTTTTTTTATGAATCCGATTTGCTAAACGATTTTGATGAATTCACTACGGAGATATAACGATCAGCGAATAATTGTCTGACTAATCAAATATCGGGTGAGTTTTTAAACATTGGTCATCCTATACCATTTGATAAATTCATTAACATGTATTGTACTATTTATAATGTTTTAGTTCATTTATATTTTCATCTCTATATAAATTCTAAATTATAATTTTTATATTTTTTTCTTATTAACTGTTTATCGATTTCGCAAACTTACTCATGGGAAACAACCCATCACCCTTAATGCTGAGTCTCCTAGGCAAGTGTTGAAAAAAATAAAGAAAAATAAAAACAAAGACACAAAAAAAAAAGTCCTTAACGTCACCCACTAAACCACGAACGCGGGAACCCATATTTTCATTCATTCACTCACAGCCGTCGCGAGTCGTGCCTCCCTCTCCTCTCTTCCTCTCTTTCCACTTCTCCACGAACTTTTCAAAACTCAATTTCAAAAATTCACTTCCCCTTTGAAATCAAATCTCTCTCATCGTGACGAGTTAACTATCATGGCTTCTTCCAATTCATCCTCCGCCGTCAGATCGTCGGCGAAACACGCGGCTGAGAGGATTCAGCAGCACTTGCCTCCCAGCAACCCCGCTTCCCTCTCTTCGTCTTCCTTGAACCTACCCTCCAAGACCTCTATCGTCGCTCCGATTAACCACCACTCTCCTCGCCCTAAGGATCGACCTTCCTCCACCGCCTCCTCCGTCTCCGCCGCTTCTCCTTCAACTCGCCGCTCCGGAACCCCCGTACACCGATCTCAGTCTAGAGACTTCGACGACGACAACGGTATCTCCCTCTTCTCCCTCTCCTTAGTGTATCCGTACGATTCTCCTTTTGCGTTAACGGATTTGACTCTCACTCTAGGGCAATTGTATACTCGGTTCGGGGATTAGGATTGTTAGTGATGATCGTTTCGAGTTAGATGATTGATCATTGTGAATTGGAACTTCGATATCGAGTTTTTTTTTTTTTTTTCTGAAATTGTTCTTCTCTACAGATCCAGGGAGGGTGAGAGTTTCTGTAAGAGTTCGACCTCGTAATGGAGAGGAGCTTAAATCAGATGCTGACTTTGCTGATCTTGTTGAGTTACAACCTGAGGTGAGTCACTATGCCTTTCTCCCTCTCTAAAGGCAAGTTTTAGATCCTTAGAAAGTGTTCTTTTGTTGTTCTTCTATGCAGATAAAGCGGCTTAAGTTGAGGAAAAACAACTGGAACTCTGAGTCCTATAGATTTGACGAAGTCTTTACAGACACAGCTTCTCAGAAACGTGTCTATGAAGGTGTAGCAAAACCTGTAGTCGAGGTTAGAAATTATTCTGATGTAGGAGGAAGATTTTTTTTTGTTTGTTTATCGATATTCAGTACTGCATTGTATCTGTAGGGTGTTCTGAGTGGATACAATGGCACAATCATGGCTTATGGTCAAACTGGCACGGGTAAGACTTACACCGTGGGGAAAATTGGTAAAGATGATGCGGCTGAGCGTGGTATCATGGTTAGAGCTCTCGAGGACATACTTGCCAGCGCGTCTTCTTCTTCTTCTGTTTCAGTGGAGATCTCTTATCTGCAGGTGTGACATCACTACACATCTTCTGCTTGAATCTTTTTTTTCGTATATCTCGGAATAGTATCACTTCAATGCTTAGGATCTGGTCATCTTGTTGAAGATTCAGAGACACCTTGTGTGGACTTTGAAATGGTTCTAAGATACATGCCTGACATCTATATTTCTCTTCTTGTAATTCACAGCTTTATATGGAAACTATACAAGATCTTCTTGCACCTGAAAAAAGTAACATTTCAATTAATGAGGATGGGAAGACTGGGGAAGTATCAGTACCAGGTGCAACAGTAGTTAACATTCAAGATTTAGACCATTTCTTTCAAGTTTTGCAAGTCGGTGAGACAAACCGCCATGCGGCGAATACAAAGATGAATACAGAATCCTCACGTAGTCATGCAATTCTTACGGTGTGTGATTCCTTAGAATGTTTGGTCTTATATGGTTTTTTTTACTCATTAACAGAATCCATTTTTGTGTACCTAATGATTAATATATGTATCTATCTTCTACGCAGGTTTACGTTAGGCGGGCTATGAATGAGAAGGCTGAAACAGGAACTAAATCGCCAAAACCTGAATCTTTGGGAGATAAAGGCATTCCAAGAGTTAGAAAGAGCAAACTTCTAATTGTGGATCTTGCTGGCTCAGAAAGAATAAATAAATCTGGTTTGAACTCCCTCACTGCTTATCTAACCACCATTCATGTTATATCAAGAGGTTATGATTGAGTTCTATCCTTTTTTAAAGGCACTGATGGCCACTTGATTGAAGAGGCGAAATTCATTAATCTTTCACTGACATCGCTGGGAAAGTGCATAAATGCACTAGCTGAAGGTAGTTCTCATATACCGACTAGAGATTCTAAGCTAACAAGGCTTCTTCGTGATTCTTTCGGGGGTAAGTTTACCAGAACTTTCTTGAGCCATTTATAAAAAACACAAACTCATAAGCGTGGCTCACTTCTGTGTCTCTTATACATTTTTTCATGTTATTCTTGTTAAGCTTGTGCGTATTACGTAAATTCTGAAATTGTTTTTTTTTTCTTGCACTGATCAAATAGGTTCAGCAAGGACTTCACTTATAATAACAATTGGGCCGTCTGCAAGGTATCATGCAGAAACAACTAGCACAATAATGTTCGGACAAAGGGTCAGTTTCATATTTCTGCTGGTCCATGATTCTATGTATTTCTGCATAATCATAAACTGAGAAAGACAAAGTTTTCTGATATTTAATAGTCTCACTTCTTTCATAGAATTCTTGAGTAATGCCTTGTTGGTTTTTTCTTGCTTTTACAGGCAATGAAAATAGTAAACATGGTAAAGCTTAAAGAAGAATTCGATTATGAAAGTTTGTGTCGGAAGCTTGAGACTCAGGTGGACCATCTTACTGCAGAAGTTGAAAGACAAACCAAACTAAGAAATAGTGAGAAGCACGAGTTGGAGAAAAGATTGAGAGAATGTGAAAACACTTTCGCTGAAGCAGAAAAAAACGCGGCAAGGTCCAAGGTATTTGTCTCTTGTAATGATCGGCTGCTATTTTTTCTATATTGAGCTATTATCTAGTTTCTTGATTATGATGCCTATTTTACTATTATCTGATGCTTATATTTTGAGGGTTGAATCTGAATTACAGTTCCTGGAGAAGGAAAATGCCCGCTTGGAGCTCCGTATGAAAGAACTATTGAAGGATTTGGAAATGCAGAAAGATCAGTGTGATCTAATGCGTGACAAAGCCACACAATTGGAGTTGAACTTGAAAAATACAAAGGTACACTTTCTCTCATATGTTCATAGTTCTCTCAGCAACTACTTAGAATATATTGTTAGTTGACTACTTCTCTCTTCCGTTTGATCTTTATATAACTACTCACAGAAGCTCTTGGTTGTTTTCTCTAGAGGCTTGGCATCAGTATTAAGATAAATTTTAAGCAGTGTCTTCTTTTGGAGTTGTGTATATATAATTTAATAGGCTCTGACATTGTCCCCTTACTTGTTAGTAGCAGCAACAACTGGAAAGTTCAGCATATAAGGAAAAACTTGCAGATGCCAGTAAAGTATATGAGAAAAAAATTGCGGATTTGATTCAGCGGGTTGAGGATGAACAAGCCCGGTCAACAAGTGCCGAGCATCAATTGAACGAAATGAAAAATATTTTAAGTAATCAGCAGAAGTCTATTCATGTTAGTTAATTGTAAAACCCTTTAAAAAAATTGAATGCATTAGTCTTTTGTTCAAACTAATGTTTTTTTGGGTGTGCTAGGACCAAGAGATGGGCAACTATCAATATCAAAGGGAACTTGCGGAAGCCACTTACACTTATGAATCTAAAATCGCGGAGCTGCAGAAGAAATTGGAAGATGAACATGCTCGGTCTAACTCTGCAGAGGAGCAACTTAGACAGATGAAAAGTATTATAAGCGATCGCCAAGTTTTATCACAGGTTATTGGCGTATTCCTGATTTTTGAAACTGGATTTTAACAATAACGATACTTTCAGCTTTACGTTTCTGTCTTTTTATCTTTTCAGCATGATAAATTCTGTCCTTGTGCTTCATCTCTTGCAGAACTTTATGTCTCCAACTGTTTTTTTTTCTCTTGGTTTTGGGTCCAGGAAAATGAAGAGACAAACGAGCTCAAGAAAAAACTAGAAGAGGTTTCACAGATGTACGAGTCGACAGTAGATGAACTCCAGACAGTGAAATTAGACTATGATGATCTGCTCCACCAAAAGGTATAACCCCTAAACATCTGCTTACTGAATGAGTATCACACAATTAAGAGTTGGTCATATTCAAAACATCCAACTGTTGATTTGAATGTACACTAAAATTTGTTTTACATAGGAAAAACTTGGTGAAGAGGTACGGGATATGAAGGAAAGGCTCCTTTTGGAAGAAAAACAGAGAAAGCAAATGGAGAGTGAGCTTTCAAAACTAAAAAAGAATCTAAGAGAAAGTGAAATTGGTGTTGAGGTGAATATAGAATGAGCTTGTTTCACCTTCTTCATATGTATTTGTACTTCATGGTCTTGCTAAGTCCAGTTCTATTTCACAGGACAAGCGTGTGAAGGAAGATATTCCAAAAGGACCATCAGAATCTGGAGCTCTACCAGGCTCGCAGAGATCACACGGGTTAAAGAAGTCTCTATCTGGTCAGAGAGCTACCATGGCAAGACTTTGTGAAGAAGGCATACTTTTTTCTCATGAATTTGGCTCGGTTTCATTGTGGGGTAATCCAATTGACATCTTCGTTTCTACTTCGATTTCAGTGGGAGTTCAGAAGATATTGCACCTGATTAAGTCCGAAGACTTGGAAGTTCAAATCCAAGCTGTCAAAGTGGTGGCTAATCTTGCGGCTGAAGGTTTGTGATTTTATCGCTCTATATATTAGCATATGTGTCAGTAGCCTCAAATTTCTATTCCTATCTACTGTTGCTAGTGACTGACTTCATCGTTGTTTATCGTGTGTCATTGTACCTAAACAACTTTCATTCACGGTGTGTATGTGTTTAGAATCTAATCAGGTGAAGATTGTGGAGGAAGGGGGTGTGGAAGCTTTGCTTATGCTTGTTCAGTCATCTCAAAACTCAACAATTCTTAGAGTGGCTTCTGGTGCAATCGCTAATTTGGCAATGAACGGTACGAAACTCTATTGGTGGTTCAAGTAATTATATGATGTGGTCTAATGTGGTTGTGTCATTTTTTTACAACGCTGGTTTGCTTGAATCAATGTTGAATCTGTAAGTTGAATTAGACGGTTCTTGATGCCATGCTTCAGTAATATGGTTTCTTTCCGCAATATGATTTATTAATTGCAGAGAAGAGTCAAGATCTAATAATGAATAAAGGAGGTGCTCAACTGCTAGCAAAAATGGTGACAAAAACAGATGATCCACAGACTCTAAGAATGGTAGCTGGTGCACTTGCCAATTTATGTGGAAACGGTGAGCACGAGATTTAGAATTTTGGTTCTAGTACTTCCCAGTATAAAACATTTTCAAACGTATCTATTCATCTGCATCAATGCATGTCTTCACTGTATAGCATATGCAAAAAGCCAATATATTCGAAGAAGCTTTGTGTTGGGATGCTAAGTAAGCTCTTACATGTTGCCGTGTTTTTTTTTGCACAAACAGAGAAGTTTCTTAAGCTCCTGAAAGAAGAGGAAGGTATCAAGGGACTACTCACGATGGCGCAGTCCGGAAACATAGACATCATTGCTCAAGTGGCAAGAGGGATGGCAAATTTTGCAAAATGTGAAACTCGCGAAATCATGCAAGGTTTGTTGTAATCAAATATTTGCTTAACAGACATACCTCATAAAATGCAGGTCCAAGCCAATTTTTCTGATATACCTTGAGTGATCTTAATGCTATCACAGGGCGTAGAAAAGGTCGTTCTCTTCTTCTGGAAGAGGGTGCGCTTGAATGGTTGACTTCAAACTCACATATTGAATCCGCATCAACACAACGTCACATTGAGCTTGCGCTTTGTCATTTAGCTCAAAATGGTAAGCCTATATTGAATCCGCATTAACACATGTATATCAAAAGTTTGTGCGGTTGAGATATGACTAATATAATATGCATATCTCCTCTTTTTCAATGCAGAGGAAAACGCAAATGATTTCAAAAGAACGGGAAGCGTGACAGAGATCGTAAGAATATCAGTGGAGTCGAGTAGAGATGACATTCGCAGCTTAGCAAAGAAGATACTCAGATCAAACCCTCACTTCTCAAGATAAAACATGAAGTAACAGAAAAGACATGTACATAAACATAACAACTGGTGAGTGGTACAGATTCTTACCTGAGTCTGTGAGAATGTCACTAGATTGACTTTGTGATTGAGTTGAGATGACGATAATCAAGGAGAGAAGCTAAGGTTATTACAAAACATATGTTACGGTGATTATGTGCTGGTATTGTCTCAGTTGGATGTGGACTCTGTTGCTAATTTTTGTGAACAGTTATCTTGATGTTCTGATATTTTCTTGATCATCTGTGCAACAACTCTCTAGTGATTACTCCTTATGGTTTGAAATTTTCTATGGGGAAGCTTTCCGATGTATGATTGATGTTGAGAAACATGGAGTAGATAAGATGGATCAAACTCAAGTCTCCTCATTGATGTTGTGTTTACAGTGTTTTGGATTAAAGTAACAATACTTATTTGGAATCAGTTTTGTTCTCATTTAACAATCATACAAGTGTTACAAATGGAGTATGTGAGTGGTCCCCAATATATAGTTTTATGAGTAGATGTTTCCACAACTCCTAATGATTCTCTTTCTTTGTCGATTTAATCTGTGGCATTGTTAGATTCTTCTTCTAATCGTAAAGGCCTTCGTCATACCAAATATCGACCAGAAAGTCCACCATCTCCTACATAAACATCAGGTGAAAAAATTCAGACATAGAGAATGAGTTTTTAGCTTGTTTGACTCAGTATAAAATGGGATTAGATCAAAGCTTACGGGTAAAGGAATAGACTCAGAGAAAGGTTCATGAGTTGAGAGAAGATCTTCATATGTAGTGGACCAACTACAAGAGATTCAAGATTATGTTAAAGAGTATACATCACCAGAATCTTAAAAATTTACAACAAGAGAAACATGATCCCATTGTTAAAATAACCTTATAATCTGATCCTTTGTAGTTTTTTTCTTTTGTCGAGATTGATCTCCCACCCATTTTTCTCTGTTCTCTTGCCACACCTTTTCACCTGCAACCGAGAAAGATGCTTATATATAGTGCTCAAGAACAAATAGTCTCAAATTACAGAACCAACAAGTTGTAATCTCTTGTAGTTTCTCCGACAAGAAACAGAGGTATGGTTGTTATGCTACATAACCAAGAGCAAAGATTGGTAAAACAATGATCTCTGTTAAGCTAGTTGTGAAAAATGTACCATGATCCACAAGTGTAAGGGTGCTTTCAGTGTTCTTTTTAACCGAGCTTTTCTCTTCTATGGCCAGTTTTGAAAGCTCGAGAGGTTTGTTTTCCGTGGACAGACAATTTGCAGTAAAAAGCTCCATTTTTGTGATTCAATCGAATGATCATTCCTTTACGAAATAAATTCGATTATACCAACATTCAACAAAGAATATCAAAGGTTTCCACACAAGCTGCTAGGAACACAAACATTATATTAAAAACCATATTCAAACAAAGAGCATGAAACTGTACTAGGAGGGGGTTGGATTAGTTTTACCTCATTGACATTTTCAATCAATCAGCTTGTGGGAAAACCTAAAAAAAAGATTCAAGAAACAAGAATACCAGATTTATCAGAAGAATAACAATACATTATCAAAGATGGAAGGTCAATAAAGAATATTTCTCAAACACCAAACCTTATTGGGACAGTAAAAAAAAAACATAAGAAGATTCCTTTCTTTCACATTGCGTTTCATATACATTAACAAATCTTTTTTTTTACATTAACAAATCTTCATTTATAAAGCAACAAAATCATAGATTTTTAAATGCAGAACTACTTCTGTTTCTAAGAAGGATCTTTCTGGGACATAATGCATTCAAGATCCAATCAGATGCATTCAAGATCCACATATTTTCTAAGGGATAAGCTAATGTTCTTGAGAGAAACATAACATGTGCAGGAAACAAGAACAGAGGAAGGAGGATTTACCTAAATGAGGAAGTACCAGCAGAAAATTTGGTGGGAGGATTGACACTTCTTTTTGGTTTCTTACAGGTTTATGTTTATATGTAAAGGCAAAACTTTAGATCTTGAGCCAAGGAAAATGAACTAAAAATAAATTTTAAAAGAATAATAGCCAAAAATAGGAGAGAAAAAAAAAAGAAATATTTAAAGTGTTTACTTTGTTGGTAGATGAGTCGTAATAATAATATAATCCATATCTACCAGCACCACTATCCAGATCTGTTTTGGGTCAATGAGACAGAAAAAATTGGAGTAAGACCCACGCATAGGATAAAACAAGACAGCTCTCTCTTTCAATCATACGTGGATGTGATTAGGAAAGATAATATATCATCGTTTACTATATGGTAAGAGAATTTTAATGAAATTTGGTCACATGTTGTAATCATATTATTATATTTACAATTCTACATACACTGCTTTGATTTTTCCTCAAATTTTATCTCGAGATGATTGACCACATATTAAATTATTAATGGTCAAGAACTCAAGAGAGAAGAAATTGATTGGTTGGGCTTTATCTTCCTACTTTAGCTTTATTCATTTTTAAAACAGTAAACTTTACCAATCATGCTGTAGGTTTATTTTTGTTAGTCAAAACCTACAACAAATTTCTATTAACTTGTATCAATCATGCTTTATCTTTATTTTTAAAGTTACAACAAAAAATTAAAGCAAAGTTTATTTTTATGTATTTTAGGTAAAACATTTACATCTTTGTTTTATAGGCTGTAGAAACTGTAAAATGAAAAAACTATCTATAATATCAAATTAATTAGATAATCATAATTAAAATATCTATAAATATTTTAATTTAGTTCTAGGTGTTTTCAAAATTATTCAAATATTTTAAATAACATAAAATATTATTTACATATCACACTTTAAATAAGAATAAACTTTGATAATTTATAAAAATCATTAATATAAAATATTTTAATTGATAAAAAATAATTATTTTATATATACATCACATATATTATTTTGAAATATCTACAAGATATACTAGAAATTTACAACAAATTTAAATTTATAAAGAAAGTCTCTGCAATAAAAGCTACAGTAACAACTTTATAATTACAACTAACTTACCTACAATTAAACTTTTACAGCTAAATGTTTACAGCCTCAGTCGAACCAATCATTTTGTGTGTTTGATTTACCATTATTGATTTTGCTTTGTTTTTTTTTTCTTCTTTATCACAATTGCTCTAACATATATAAATAAGTGTTCTAAAAAATGTTTTCTCTGTTAGTGTTAAGAATTCAGTCATTCAATTAATAATTTAATACAAGGTGGGCAAAAAACGAATCGAACCAACCTGATCCAGATCAATTCAAACCAAACCAAAATTTATGTCTCAACCATTTTTCCAATCTTTTTATAAGTCCAAACAGTTCGGTTTAAAATCAAACCAAAATACCAAAATATTTATTTAATTAAATTAACTAAATATATTAATAATATTAAAATTTAAGATAGTCCACCGTCTAACCTAAACAACTAAACATAATTTTATACATTTCTCTTCTAAATGCATTTCTCTTCTAAATGAATAGAAAAATACAACTAATAATAAATAAAAGAACATAAATCTCCAACAAAACCGGAAAATTATCTATGACATTTATATTAGGTAGAAGTTAGTTAATGATGTAAAATTATAGTATTATATATTTTATAATTTTATTGTGATGTTTGATTTTACGTTAAAATATGAAGAGTCTCAAATGATGGTTTGTTTATATTTTATAAATTATATTTTCTTAACTGAATTAGATCAAATTTTTTTTTTTAAAAAAAAAGCTAGAACGACTAAATTGAATAAACACAGACTAAACTGCACTCAAACACAAACTAAACCAAACTAATTTCGGTTGATTTCAGTTAAATTTTTTCTAGAACCAAACAAACTGAACCAAACTTGAACTTAAACCAAAATACCCACTTCCCATAGGATTCTCTCGTTCATTTCTATTTCCTGGTTTCTCAACTTTGCATTTTTAGTTTACTAAACTGAGATCGTATTGCTCTGGTATAACAATGTAAAGACCTAAGAGGAATGATTTGACATATCCTGATCCGATTCTTGTTCTTCTCATTGCTCTTATCAGACAGAGTTCGTCGTTTTACAAGTAGATCGATAAGGTCATTTACATGTGTCTTGTGTGGGTTGGGTATATATCTAACTTGGTAAAACAAAACAATTAAGTGTATTCATCATGTCATGTATTAAGGAAAGTTATACTTCGATTAAGTTAGAAATATTAACTAAAAGTTAAACACTAACAACAACTACAATGAAAATTTACTAAAGCTCAAAGCCTCAAAGTTTGACAGTCTAAATGATGTACGAATCATATTTGGGTAGGTAAACCAATTCAAAAGGTATAATCACATAGAATTCAAGCTCACACGAAGCAAATCCATCACCAAGACAAAACAAATGTTTCACAATCTGTCTTTCATTACAGAGAGTTTTGATACACATAAAGCTCATAGGATATGTTACTATCTTCTTCTTTTTTTACAAGTCACTAGTTCAAAGGGATAACAATATCGCCAATGTTTTTGTGCCATGGATCCGCCAAGTGAGTAGCCAGGTTCTCCAGTGGTCCTGTGCCTGGGTAGGCTGATTGTTGCACACAGAATCCTACAAACGCCAACAATGCAAGACGCCCTGACACATAGAAAAACACATATCATTAGATATACATTTTTAATTAAAAGATGATCAAGAAAGTCAACATGTGTGTAATGTGTTTGTTTACCGTTCTTGATCTCCTTAACTTTCAGCTCCTCGAACTTCTTCGGGTCTTTGGAGTATCCAAGAGGGTCAAATGCGCCTCCAGGGTACTTCTTTTTCTCAGGGTCTTTCTCCATGCTCCTCTGGTGCTCAACAAAGGCAATAGCTAGGAACTCTATAGCCAAGATTGTGGGCAGAGTACCCCATGGGACCGGGTTCCCCAAGTAAGTGGCTTGTCCTCCAGGTACTGCAGCCCACTCTTGAGCCTTGACCCAGTTTCCGTATCCCAAAGCCTCTGGTACCAAAATCCCTGGCTGCATTTCACACCAAAACATTAACCACTAACTTAAAAAGGACTAAAAGATTGGATATTGAAGTAAAAAATGTTGAAACTTACAACAGCGAGCATAGCCCATCTACAGTGGATGAGCTCTGATTCTTTGTACCTCTCAAGGTTCTCTGGAACCTCTCCGAGTCCAAGCGGGTCAAACCCAAAGTCACTGCACATTTTAGTACCCAATAGCTTTAAAAATTGAAGCTTTGAACATCCTCCAATATTAAAGTCAGAACCTTTATCTAATCAAAAAGGTTTCAATCATTTCTCTATATCTAGAGACACACATCTACGGGGTTTCGGGGTAGGCAAGAAACAGAGTAAAAGGAGACTACTTTCTGATTTTTGAATCATGTGATAAGTACATAATAACTGAAGCTTTAAACAGTATCTAACGTAGCAATCAAAACTCAATCCTCATCATCATCAAATACATATCTAACAAACTGAGCAACATAGACACAAAGTTTTCAAATTTGAGCAGGAAACAGAGTGTATAGATGTAATTTGGCGTACCCAGGGGCAGAGCCGTCGAGGTAAGCGGGACGTGGCTCGCCAGGCATCCAGTGAGCAGCCATTCTGACGCGGCCAACGTTCCCAACGTTGGGGAGGGAAACTCCGGAGGAGGCAAATTTAGACTTTGAAGAAGAAAGAAGCGAAGGGTAGACGGCGGCGATGCCGCAGCTCATGAGAGAGTTCGACGCCATTGTATTCTCTGGTCTCTCTCTGCCTTTCTGTTTAGTACAAATAAGAAAGATGTGAAGGAGAGGTGTGTGTTGGATGTTGTTAGTGTGTAAGAGTGATCCGTATAAGTAAGGTTTTGTAGGATGCAAATCTAATATCAGATTTCTATTGGCTAGAGTGAGCTTGCTTGGCTATTTTATTGGGCCACGTGTACTCTATATATCATGTTGATATCTCTATCTGCTCTTCGTGGTTCACACATAGGCAGAATCTACGTTATTTACCTCTTTTGCCATTTATCCTCTGCAAAGAATTTTTTTTTTTTTTTGAACACTCTCTGTAAAGATTAAAAAGAAAAAAGAAAAAATCTAGAACGCCCAAAATATTGGTATACCACAAGAAATCGAATCAAATCGTTTGTGGTCTTCCTTCATTGTTCAGTATTCACCAACTGTTCTTGTAAATAAAATATCTTTTCCGACTTCAAAGATTTTTTTTAAAGGAGTCTGAATCCAGTACACTGTATTTAAACCTTATGAAAAATCCAATGCAGGCAACATCATGGAGGATTCTAGTTTCTGTATGAGATTAAGACTGAACAATGTTGTTAAGCTATGGATTAGTATTTTTTCTCAAATATGTTTTACCTGATCCAACTTTTGAGCTTCATACCATTTGTTATTTAGAAACTGGAAATTCTACATATTAAGTGCTTGTGCATCTGACCATCATTTCTAGCCTGCGTCTTTTGAATGCTCCGGACATTTTGTTTCCATAGATGCACACACTAGCAAATTAGCAGGCAAATATCAGACACATTCATTGAACCAGTGAAATGGTCAGAAGTCAGAACGCTTGAAACCAAATCTCTTAAACTTAGTTTCTCATTCAGACCCATCTTCAAAAATGAGAACCAACAACAGATGACTCTAGTTAGTCAGAGACAAAGTCTAATAGTACCTTAGGAAGATACTGAAATCTTCAAAGATTTGGTCTTTCTACATGAACACCTCAACAACACAAAAGTGTCAAGACCAAATCAATGAAACTAAATGGCACAGTAACCACACATGTCAAAATGATCAAGATCAATAAGGAGACTCAAGACAGTAAAGTACAGATTTTTCTTCAGACCCATTAGTCTCTTAATGTTACCACCAGACATAAACTCTTTACATCAATAAGACTTTTATTCAGGACATTAGAGATAAAGACCAGCTTCAAGAACACATAGCTCTCTCCACAACCTCCTGCAACTCCCCACTCTGAAACGCCTCGAGAGTAATATCACAACCCCCGAAGAACTCACCGTCGATGTAAAGCTGCGGAAACGTCGGCCAGCTCGAGTACTCTTTCAATCCTTGCCTCACCATCTCGTTCTCCAGAATGTTCACATCCTCGAAAGGAACGTTCAGAGACTTCAGGATCTGCACCACCGTGTTCGAGAACCCGCACATCGGGAAATCCCTCGTCCCTTTCATGAACAGGACCACTTTCTCCGAGTTCACGAGCTTCTCCAGCGTGTCTCTCAGCTGCGGCGTGAGCGACGACGACGACGCGGAGCAGCGGAATCTCGCGGCGGAGGGAGATGGTTTGAGTCTGAGATTGGAACGGACGGCGAGGGATGCCGAGACGAATCTGAGAGATTGAGGGTTGTTGATAATTGAGGAGGAGACGATCACGCCGGCGGGAGGTGTCAAGGTCGGAGTTTTGACAGATCGGAGAGCCATTTTGAGTTCTTCTGGAGAATTGAGTGATTGGAAGTGGTTAGTGCGACTTTATGAGCCACACACACACATAGTGGGAGGAAGAATAGAATCAGTCCTGTTACCAAACAGCACTTAGCCCTTTTGGGTTTCGAATGGAAGGCGTATATTAAGCGGTTCTCCCACCTGAGTGGATCCTCCACCACGTCCTTCTCCATTCACCAAATTAATAATCAAAAGCAGACCAACAATTAAATTAATAATAGACCGCTTGCGGTTCAGATTTATAAAGAGAATTGAAACTCCGCTAGTGGAGCATGATATGCTGGGTAAATGGAGTGTTTCAATACCAGTTATTTTGTTTACATATTACTTTTTAAAAATTTAATAATTTATTTAATAAATGTCTACAATTTATTTCTCTATACAGACATTTATAGCATTTGAAATGGTTTTGAAGTTTATTACAGTTTATTGTTATAAAAATGATTTACTAGAAAACACTTTTTAATTTTCTTGAACAAATTTCTAGATTATCTTTTATAAAATTAATATATTTTGATTTCTTATTTACATATATTGATTTAAAAGATTCATAATATACTAAATTTATATAATAATGTTATATATATATATCTTGAAAATCATCCTAAATTTATATATATATAACTTAAAACCTAAACTATTTTATATTATATTTTAAATAAAATTAATATTTATGGCATTGTGATTTTTCTAAAAATAATTACTTCTAGTTATAAAAATAGTAACATAAATTTGATATAGTTATTTAAAATTTCTACAGTATTTTGTACCGTTTTTTGTCCGCTTTTACCATTCAAACATTTATTTTGGATTGCTAGTTCTGCTTGATCCACTCTTGTACCGCTAGATCCGCAAGATCCGCTTTTGTTTCGCTTGATCCGCTACGCTCGATCCATTTTTCCCATTCGGAGCCTTAGTGCTGTCAGATTTGGTATCGGTTCAGTTTGGTCTTGGTCAAATATATTACAGCAAAATAAAAATAACTAATAACTCTATCAGAAAAATAACTATTTTTAGAATAATTTTTTTTTTTTTTTTTTTTTTGTCAACCCATTTCATTATAACAGCCCAAAGGCATGTTTACAAGAGTCGGGATTTAACATCAAGGTCTAAAAACGAAATTAATAAAATTACAATCTTAAGTCCGTTTATGGGAATAAACCGACACATTCGAGACACGTTCTTGCCTACAGGGTTTCCAGTGACACGTATTGGACACGCGACCGTCATGCACCAGTTGCAATCTCCGGCACTGCTCCAGCACCGCTCCGCCACTGATCCGCCACTGCGGTTCTTTTCCGTCTTGATTCGCTTCAGTGCCAATCCATTCCCAGGTTTGGTGTCTCATCGCAATTAACCAATTTCTTCCCGTACTCCTTATGCTTTCCACATCAACCGCGACGTCTTGACCAGAGATGTCCACTTTCACCGATGATTAAGACCAAGGAGGCTTTAGTCAGCTTGAAAAAAAGAACATTTGTTGGACCGTTGTAAACGCCAACTCTTCTTGATCTCATCCAAGATGACTGCAAAACTCCATCAAACCCAATCAGTTCCCAGACAGAGATGCTTTCTTCAAACGCCATACATGGCTAAACAATAGAGAAAGACTGATTCTCTTGAGAAGTGACTTAGATGAGTCAGTAAAAGAGAGAAAATCCAATCAATAGTCAACGGGATTCAAATAAAAACAAAGGAAAGCACTTTGATCATTTCCACCGAAGATATAAGAATAACTTGCAGAACAGCTTCGACGAAAAACAAAGGAGACAAAACAAAGGAAATCGCCAAGCGAAGTTTTAATCCCCAAGGAAAAGATATATCTTACATCAAAAAAGGACTGTCATCTCCCTCTCTAAATCTCTTCCCTTGTGAAAGATCAAGGATGTGTGAACAAGGGAG
Source organism: Brassica carinata (assembly GCA_016771965.1). Lineage (NCBI taxonomy): Eukaryota > Viridiplantae > Streptophyta > Magnoliopsida > Brassicales > Brassicaceae > Brassica > Brassica carinata. The sequence goes on along the minus strand of CM028687.1, from coordinate 927,986 downwards.
AGAGAACTTTATCTCACTATAGAGAGGAGAGAGAGACTACTAAAATATAAGAATTTTTTTAATACCTTTTAATTAAATATTTGCTGGATTAACTTAATTACATATATTCTAGGTTTGGTTTGGGAAAATCTTATTATATAAAGCTTTGATGCTTTGTCATTATAAAATTTGGTTTAGATTAAAAATGATATATTAGTTATGGTTTGAGTATTTTCCTTACTCTATAACTATTAGTAAAAATTATGAACCATAATATTGGACAGAGTTTTCCACTTATATGATTAACATTTACAATATTGAAAATCAATTTAGTCAAAAATATAGACAAATTCCCTAATTGACACTAAAATTTTTTATTCACACAACGATTAAATGACCAAAATGTTTTATTAAATAAATAAATAGATATTTATTAGAAATTAGTTAATCTACACTTAGGATTTTTATTTCAGAGGTAGCGTTTAAAATTTTAATAAATAAATAAATACGTATTAACATTTAAAATAAAATTTTAAAGCAGCTTCAAAACATTTTTGGATTTAAAATAAAATTTTGTAAAGAAAATTCGAAAAAATATATTTTTTTTAATTCGAGTTCAAAAACTTATAATTCAAACGTAATAATAAAAAAAATCAATGAAACTTTTTTGGTCACTTTCTTCATTGTTTGCTCTTTTAGTGTTTTTGAGAGAATTACCTAAAAATATATTAAAAGCAATGAGTCAGACTTTTAAAACTAAATTTATTCAATTGAAAAATAAAAGTATTGCTGTCTAGATAGTAGTCGTTTCGATAACATATGTATTTTTGTGCAACAAAAAATGTACTTTTTATGCAATATATGTAGTTCGATCAATAAATAATATTTTTTATAACTATATTATAGAAATTTGAGGATGTATTCAATTATATAACTATAAAATCCTTTCATATAATTTATAGTATCTGAATACAAACGAAATTTTATTTTTCAACTCTTCAGACTTCAGTTCCCTAAAACTCAGGGGAACAACAAAAAATTTGTAGGAGAAAAATTGAGGTAGAGAAGGCCAAATGAAGTATCATGCTCCTCCCTATTGCGTCTTGGGACGGCGACAACTCAAGTCACAACTCACATGAATATACACACTAACATGATCATCCTCATACGCAACCGACCATGTTTAGAAGGCTTATCCGGTCTATAACTATTCCCCTTATTTACCCGTACACTATACGATCTTTTATTTAACAGTAAATCAAACTATGGAAGTATGGAACTTTTAGTAAAAGAAATAAGTGTGTTGGCGTTCGCTCTCCTTTCAAACAATGATGAGAAAAGATAGAGAGAAATGTAGGAAAAAGACTGAGGTAGAGTTAAGCCAAGGGAAGTTTTCTGCTGAATGGAGCTGTTGCGTCTTTGGATGCAACAACTCCAGCAACGACTAACATGGATACACACACCAACATTGTTTACATCACCGCATCATTTCTTATCAAGTCTATAACTACACTTAAATTAATCGTAAACTATTAAATCTGATCATATAGCTTAGCTCCAAAAGAGAAACACAATCCGTTAAATATAGTTTGAAAAAGAAGTTTTCAGAGTTGAAGACAAACCATACGAGAGTACAAGCAAATACAAGGAATAGAAGGAACAAGACCAATTCTAATGATCAAATACTCAATCAAACATGAGTTCGCATGTTGTTGAAGCTCTAGACGAACGTGAAAACTCCTTTAACATCTCAAGTTCTGTAACATCCGACTGAGTTGGCGTGATTGTTGCAGTCTTTAAGTGAAGAGCATGTTTGAGAATGTAAACCACAACATCTCTCTCTTTTGGTTCTCCTGTGTATTTTGACCAGGTGAGACTTTGTAGACTAGACAACAAACAATCAGGAACAATACTTGGTTGATTCCACTCTTCCATACGATGAGGATTATCATCGTGATCCTGAGGTCAAACAAAAGAATTAGACTGAAACTAGGTTATGCATCAGACCCTATAAAAAAACTTTAATAAACAAACTTACATCCTCCATGGCGAGAAGGTGTAGTCCTTTCAAGTTAGAAGAAGCTTTGAGCAGCCGGATAAGTTGACTGGGGGAATGCTCTTTGCATGTACATAATTCCAGATGTTCAAGCTGGTTGAAAGCAAAACCTTCATCAAGCATAGCCTGCACACAGTATTAAAAATTACTGACAAAAAATGGTTTACATAAAATGAGTTGATGAAGGGAAAATAGTTACCTGTGAACATATTGTAAGATGCTTGACAGATGAAATTGATGGAATAAGACCACTAATATCAGGGAGTTCAACATCTAAATGTGCCTCGATCAGGTTAGGCATATGCTCAATCAAACAGTAGTGACTCTTATAATTATAATCCCAAAGTTTGAAATGCTTTAAAGCAGGAGTTTCTATCACATACCCATCTATATCATTACTACAGGGTATATAGAATGACAAACTCAGCAAAGATGGAACAACAATAGTTAACTTTCGAGTAGTGTCACGCAGGCCTAAATCCACCACTAGGTCTTCAAGAACTGGACAATTTGATAGAAGCCGTTGAAGAGTTTCGTCCCTGAAGTATCTCACACTTTGAAGTTTCAGAGTTTTGAGAGAGGGAAGAGAGACCATTCGAGGAACATCCAAGAGGATCTCACCAACCAGTTTCAAGATCACTAGCGATTTGGAGGTAAACAAGTTACACGGCAGTATGTCCGGCATAGCCGGATCAGTGTGATCATGCAAGATATCCAGCTCACGTACGCAGTGATAAACAGCTGTTGAAACCCACATACTGACATTCTCAGGTTTAACATGTTGTCTACATGATCTAAGACGGAAGCTTTCTATAACAGGAGCTCTATGTAACGGCAGATTCCTGTCAAGAAAACACCGTAGCCTCTCCCATTCAGACTTTGAACAATCAAAATGACCGTAATCAAGTTTGGGCAACCACATCCAAAGATACTCCCACCGTTTAGACAAGATGCTTGTGGATACAGCAACTTTTGTCGGAACCAACAGTAATATCTTTAGAAGCAGTTCATCCGACAACCCACTGATTCTATCCATCTCCGAGAAGAAAACAAACCCTATAATGTACGGTTGTAACTGTCGACGACCGAATCTAAACGCAAAACAGAAGAAAACATCAAACTAATAAGTTAAAAAAGGCGAAATCAAAGAGACCAGAGAGAGGAACGTGACAAAACCTTAGAGAATTATCTGTATAGTTAGGTGATGAGTGTTCCCCTACGAACCGGGATCAGAAGATAAACCAGAAGTGTGACCAGAAGACTGCGAAAGCATTTGTGTTAGTAGTACTCAGGAGAGGAATCGACGAGGAGGAAGATGGAGGATTAAGAGGTACAAAGGTTTGGTGGGCTTGTTAGTGGGCCTTAGTATAGGCCGACCTTTCAAGTATCCTTACTGGGCCCGACAATAGAGAAGGAGATGACACCGGCCGAAGAAATTGGTTCGAAAAACCCTAGCTGTTTTTATAAATCACTTTCCAATCTCTTGACCTCTCGTGTCCTTTAAAGACTCCCGTTACTTAGTGTCGACACATTTGTCTCTCTGGCTCTTTCGCTTTGTTTATATTTACGTGTTGATTGGATTTCTTGAATTTGATTCTTTTGTTTCAAATTTGTGTGATTACAGTGATGATGATAGCATATAATCCCAGCTCTATGAGGCCTTTTGTGGTCTAGGAGTACAACTATGTTCAATACATGTGTCTGAACCTTTATTATATATGTTTTTCGTATTGATTATGTTTTTAATCATCTTCTCAAATTTTTGTGTATTTAATTGTGTTTTGCAAATTGGTTTGGGCATGTATGATTAGGGTTTAAGTGGCTATGATGATAACATTATTATACCCAGCTCATTATGAGGCCTTTTGTGGCCAAGGAAAATAACTGTTTTCTTAAGATTTTCTGAGCCCTTAAACCCCTCGAATTATATCATTTTCTTATTATTCAAAATTTTATCTGGTTGTTCCCTGTGATGATTTAAAAAATGCTAATGTATACCTGATATAGTTATTTATATGATTTGTAACTTATTTCTGATGGAACATGTATGTTTTTATTAGTGGTGGAGTTTTAAACTCCTATTTTGTTTAGCAATAGTGTAAATTCAAGAGAGTTTATAAATCCCTATGATGGTTTAGCCATGCTAATGCTGATTTCTTGTGACCTAGACAACGTTAAATGACTGAGGGAACAATTCTAAGCCTTGTTTGTCTGATTAAATTTTGTCAATTTTTAATTATTGTCTGAGTTAATAACATTGCTTCGATCTGAGTATCTTTTGAGAAACTTTTCACTCATTTCTATTTGTGCAAAAAACACAGAACATGAAAGAGTTAGTACGTACTTAGCATTCTTATTCCCACCACAAAGCTTCTTCAAGTATATTGGCGTTTGCATCTGCTGATATAATTCAATGAAGACATGCATTGGTGCAGCAGATGAGTAGATTTACTTGAAAATGTCTGTATCTCGTGCTCACCGTTTCCCGCATAAATTGGCAAGTGCACAATGTGTGTGGATCATTAGTTTTTGTCACCATCTTTGCTAGCAGTTGAGCACCTCCTTGAATCTTCTCTGCGGAAAGAAACCATATTATTGAAACATGGCATCAAGAAAAGAACCGTCAACTGCAACTCTTGCAGATTCAATATTCAAGCAAACAAGCACTGTAAATAAATGACACAATCACATGAGACCACTTCAAGTCTAAATTGGAACTTCTTAAGTCAATATTCAAGCAAACAAGCACCAGCAGCCACGCTAAGAATTGTTTAAGTTTGAGATGACTGAACAAAGCTAAGAATTGGTTTATGCAAGACGTTTAGGTACAATGACACATGGTACACAAAGATGAAATCAGTATACTAATCCAATTGTAATCTTAACATTTTACCAAAAAAAAAAAAGAATCCAATTGTATTAGTACAAGAGGAAACTAAACTTGAGAACATATATATGTAGGATATACAGATTTTTAGTACCGATCAATTTATGCATTTGTTTTAAAACCAAAAAAAATATTCCGAGCCAAGAGATTGTATTATTGTCCCAACTCTATTACTCCCTTTTGTTTAACAGCTAGTAAATCGAATTTTGTTTGTAAAACAAAGTGAGTGTTTTGACTCACGGATCATATAGCTTAGCTCCAAAAGAGAAACACAATCCGTTAAATATAGTTTGAAAAAGAAGTTTTCAGAGTTGAAGACAAACCATACGAGAGTACAAGCAAATACAAGGAATAGAAGGAACAAGACCAATTCTAATGATCAAATACTCAATCAAACATGAGTTCGCATGTTGTTGAAGCTCTAGACGAACGTGACAACTCCTTTAACATCTTAAGTTCTGTAACATCCGACTGAGTTGGCGTGATTGTTGCAGTCTTTAAGTGAAGAGCATGTTTGAGAATGTAAACCACAATATCTCTTTCTTTTGGTTCTCCTGTGTATTTCGACCAGCTGAGACTTTGTAGACAGGACAACAAACAATCAGGAACGGTACTTGGTTGATTCCAGTCTTCCATACCATGAAAATTATCAGCATGATCCTGAGATCAAACAAAAGAATTAGTCTGACACTAGGTTATGTATCAGACCCTATAAAAACTTTAATAAACAAACTTACATCCTCCATGACGAGAAGGTAAAGTCCTTGCAAGTTAGAAGAAGCTTTGAGCAGCCTGACAAGTTGATTGGGGGAATGGTCTTTGCATATACATAACTCCAGATGTTCAAGCTGGTTGAAAACAATCCCTTCATCGAGGATCCTCTGCACAAAGTTTAAAAATTACTGACAAAACAAAATGATTTACATAAAAATGAGTTGATAAAAGGGAAAAATAATTACCTCTGAACATATTGCAAGACGTCTGACGGATGAAATTGATCCAATAAGACCCCTAATATCAGCGAGTTCAACATCCACACGTGCCTCGATCAGGTTAGGCATGTTCTCAATCAAACAGTAGTGACTCTTATAGTTATAATCTCTAAGTTTGAAATACTTTAAACCAGGAGTTTCTATCACATACCCAACTGTATGATGAGTATATATCATAGAGAGTGACAAACTCTGCAGAGATGGAACAATAATAGTTAACTTTCGAGTAGTGTCACCCACGCCTAAATCCACCACCAGGTCTTCAAGAACCGGACAATTTGATAGAAGCCGCTGAAGAGTTTTGTCATTGAAGTATCTCACATGTCGAAGTTTCAGAGTTTTCAGCGAGGGAAGAAAGACCATTCGAGGAACATCCAAGAGGATATTCCCATCCAGTTTCAAAACCACAAGCAATTTGCAAGTAAACAAGTTACTCGGCAGTATGTCCGGCTTAGCCGGATCACTGTCATCATGTAAGATATCCAGCTCACGTACGCAATGAGAAACTGCGTTTACAACCCACATACTGACATTCTCAGGTTTAAAATGTAATCTACATGATTTAAGACGGAAGCTTTCAATAGCTGGAGCTCTATGTACATGCAGATACCTGTTAAGAAAACAACGTAGCCTCTCGCATTCATGCTCTGAACAATCTATACGACTGTAATCAAGTTTAGGCAACAACATCCATAGATACTCCAACCGTTTGGACAAGATGCTTGTGGAGACAGCAACTTTTGTAGGAACCAACAGTAGTATCTTAACAAGTAGTTCATCAGGCAATCCACTGATTATGTCCATATTTTTTTTAGAAAACAAAACCCAATGTACCCTTCTTACTGTCGACAGAATCTGTACATAAAGCAGAGGAACATTTTTAAAGACTAACCAAGCTAATTAGTAATCAAAAAGACAAAAAGAGAGGAACATGACAAAACCTTAGAAAATTTGGATAGTTAGGTGATGAGTGTTCCCCGAAGAAGCAGAATCAGAAGACAAAGCGTGCTTTTTTTTTTTTTTACTGAAGAGGAGTCAATTCTTATCCCCATATGTCATATATCAATCTCTATTGAACACTTTTGTTCTTTTAATTTTATATGTCAAACGAAAAATCATAAAATTAAACTGGAAAAACGTGAATATTTTTTATTTGATTTATAGAATTTGATAAAAATATTTTAAAAATCGAAAAACTATTTTTACATATTTTTACAAAAATTATCAAATTATGATTAAAAACGATTTTAAAATAATTTTTTTTCAAATTTGAAAAGTATAGAACTTAAATATTTACTCATGGGTTCACTAATCCATAGGAGGGTTTGGGTTTAGTTTTGAAATGAGGGAAGGATTTGATTTGGGAGTTTGGTTTTTGATAAAAAAAGAAAAAAACACTACAAGAAAACAATTATTTTACGAGGGCGAATTTCCTCGTTACTTCCTCGTTAAAAAGGACTTACGAGGAATTAACGAGGAAACCCGTTTGGTCGTAATACGTTTGTCGTTAAATATATTTCCTCGCCATTTCCTCGTTAATTAGCTAGTCAGATATTTCCTCGTAAAGACGAAGTAAAGTATTCCTCGTAAATACCACGTGATATTTCCACGTAAAGACGTCGCTGACTTTCCTCGTAAATACCACGTAAAATGTTTCATCGTAAATACCACGAAAATACCATGGAAAAAGATCCTCGTAAAGTTCACGTAAATACGAAGAAAAATATTCAATGTAAGATCCTCGTAAACTTCTCGAGAAGCTTTCCTCGTTAATTCCACGTTGACATTTCCTCGTTAATTCCTCGTTAGTTTTCCACGTAAAGAACTCGTAAATTAGCTTCGAATTTACGTCGTTTCTTATTTTATAGATTTTAAAAATATAATTAATTAATAAAAATCAAATTATTTATTAAAAAATTATAAATTAAAAAAAAATTCTAAAATAATATATTTTATAAATAAATATGTTATATTTAGCATTCATAAAAAAGAACAATTAAAAAACTAAGAAGACTTCGTGCATCGCTGGTAGAATTCATCGCTCCTTCTCTCGACATGCCTCGTTATGTGTGCGGATGGCTCGCCTGGAATAGGGTTTTGTTGTCGCATGTTCCTCAACAATGCCTCCCATTCCGGATTTGTGGCGGCTATCACGTCCAAAAAGCCCTCCACTCCACCCATACGAGCTGTGAAGGAAGTTTTCGTCGAGGCCAACTCGGTTTTGTCGAGGCCAGCTCGGTTTTGTCGAGTCCAACTTCGATGCGTAGCTGAGAGACTTCGTCCTCCGTCTCGACCATAAGGCGATGTCGCTCTCGAACATCGTTGACGGAACCAATCCCCATCGTCGCCCTTTTTCTTGGGCAACCTTAAAAAAAAAATATATATATATATATTAAAATTTTAAATTTAAAGTAATAATTTTAAAGTAATAATTTAAAATTTAATTTTTAAAAAGTTACCTCCTCGTAAATCTGATCCACTTCAGGTACGGATAAAGCGACGGCAATCCGTCAGCGACTCTGCGTCGGTGGGTCTCACGCTCCATGACCGAGTTGCCACCTCGTTGTAGATTTGCTCGGACTTTCCATCTAGAAACTGGCCCGCCTTATTCCTGTGGGTCCGTCAGAAGTTCGAGAAGAGTGGGGAAGCGTCCCAACTCTTTGGCCTACAAACATTGAAGAAAATTAGTTAAATTTTTTATATATATATATATTAAAATAATAAATTAAAATATTTAATTACGTACCATTTCCAAACGGATAGCAGCGTGGGGTTTTTGGCCCGTAGAGTGTAGCATTGCCTTATGGCCGTTCTCATCAACCGAGTTACGGGAGTTAGAGCAAGCCTGTGCGACTTTGATGGAGTTCGGATCCTTCCAATAGGCGATGAGGCCATCCCAGACTTCCGTGGTGAGCTCAGCGGGTTTGCCTTTCACATAACCCTTCACGATCCAGTCACCCTTCCGCTTGGAGACCGTGTCAAGCAACCGTGCTTTCACCTTCTCGTGAAACCCTTCCCGCACCTTCTCCGTGACCCCAAAGACCAATTATATTTTGCTGCCAAAAAATAAATTAGAAAATAATTTATGATAATTTTAAAATTTTAAAATTCAAAAATTAAATTAGTAAATAATTTAATAACTTACAGCGTAAATTTTGAACCACGTCCTTCTGACGTGGATTGGAGTTAGTTTCCAGTTAGGATGTGGATACGCGAAGTAACCTTTCATCGTGTCGGTTCGTCGTTGCAAGTCGTCGTCAAGCCCAAACCTGAAAAACATTAAAAATATAAATATTAATTTTAACCTAAAATTATTTTTAAAAGTCAAATAAAAATATAAAATATTTTAACTTACCACATAGTTCCGTCTGGTCGGTCGGGGTCTATGATCGGTGAGTATACATTGCACGGCATAGCGAGAATGTCCTATCTAAATTCTCTAAACTAACCACCTAATCTAACTTCTCTAAACTAACCACCTAATCTATCTTATACAAAGAGAGGAAAGAGAGGCTTACCATTATGGAGAGGTAGAGGAGAGGAAATGGAGAGAAATGAGGTGAATTAATGGCTTATATATATAGGATTAGGGTTCCTCGCTATTTCCTCGTAGGTTAACGAGGAAAGTGCGAGGCCCGTCTTTTTGTTCCTCGTAAAGCCCACGCTAACTCACGAGGAAAGCCCGAGGCCCGTCTTTTTCTTGGCGAGGAAAGCCCGAGGCCCGTCTTTTCTTGGCGAGGAAAGCCCGAGGCCAATGTCCTAAACCCTAAAATCTCAAACCCCAAACCCTATAATCCCATCTTTCATATCTTCTACCTCATATAATCTCAAACCATCATTCCTATAATTTCAATCTCCTCTATTTCTAATTTTTTTTTTCTTTTCAACATTTCATTTTCCAAATCGAAAATACTTTAGAGACTACTTTTTAAATCTTTATTTAAAAATTTGTAAATTTAATTTTAATTATATTTTTTATAAAAATATAAACATTATTTTCAAATCTAACTTAAGAGATTGTGGTTTAAGGAAGATGTATTTGGAATATATGGTTTAGGGTTAGGGTTAGGGTTAGGGTTTCGGACTTTAGGGTTAGGGTTAGGGTTAGAATTTGCAAAATTCCTCATTTCTCGCCATTTCCTCGCCAATTGGCGTGGCTTTAACGAGGAAAATTAAAAAAATTAACGTTACAATTTAAAAATTAATGTAAATATTAACATTTGAATTTGCACAATTCCTCATTTCTCGCCATTTCCTCGCCAATTGACGTGGCTTTAACGAGGAAAATTAAAAAAATTAACGCTACAATTTAAAAATTAATGTAAATATTAACATTTCGAATTTGCACAATTCCTCATTTCTCGCCATTTCCTCGCCAAGTGACGTGGCTTTAACGAGGAAAATTAAAAAAAGTAAAACTTTCCTCGTTAATTCCACGTCACTTGGCGAGGAAATGGCGAGGAAATGTGGTGACGTGGAAATAACGAGGATATGTTTTCCTATATATACATGGATGTTTCCCTTTCTCATATCCCACCCAAATCACCCAAATCAAACACTATATATTCTTAAATTTGTGTTTCAAATTACAAAGATTTGAGAAAAAAAAGAAGAAAAGAAGATACTGGAGTTACATATAGTATAGCCTTCGCGGGTTAGATTTGCGTAGGTCTTGCCATATGTGATTCCAGTATCTTTCTTCTCTTCTTTTTTTTAGTACACTTGAAATAGATAAAAATTAAGAGTTTAGGGGTTGATATTTAGGGATTTAGAATCAACGAGGAAATAAGGACGAATTTCCTCGTTAAAACCACGTAACAAGCTTTCATCGTAAGGGCCTCGTCCATCTACGTGGTTTTAAGGAGGAAATCTTAACTTTCCTCGTAAAATCCACGTAAATGAACTAGGATATTACGAGGAAATGTGGAAATCTCTAAAACCGGAATCTCCAAACCCCAAACACTTTCTTTCTTATCTTCTTCTTCATATCTCTTCTCTCCAATCCAAACCCTAAATTATAAAACCACAATTTCAATACTTATAATCTCAATCTTTTTTTTAATAAAAATTATCTAAATAGTTTTAGTGATTATATCGAAAAACAAATACATCAATCAGATACATCGTCATTCTCGTCATCACTAGAAACATCATCATTTTCATTAAACTCGTCATCAACAGCTTCGTTTGTGGCATCGTCCATAACATCTTCATATTCTTCATTATGCGGATCAATGAGAAGGATGTCATCAATTTGTTGTTGAGCCTGCTCGACGACATTTATCTGTTCTTCTTGCAATGGTGGTTCTTCCCCACCGATAATTCGTCCTCGAGGTGTAACTTTGATCACGGCTAACCAATTTATTCGATTCTCTCACTTTCGGGGTATGGAAGAAAGCTAACTTGGTCGCTTGTGAAGCTAAGATGAAAGGCTCGAATTTGTTGTACCTTCGTCCACCGTTGACATCAACTACACCAAATTTGTTAAACCGACACCTCTGTCCACGATAGGTCAAACCATTCACATTTGAAAGAGCATTTCAGCTTCAAGATTCCGGAATTCCACTTCAATAATATCCGTCAAGATATCGTGAAATCTGTTTAGCCTTTCACACATATTCCATAGTTACTGGTCGCCGCTGCCTACCATACTCATATGTGTGAAAAGTATAACCTCGTGTGAAATACATCGTGATGTGGTAACCTTTACACGTGGAGCTTGAATTACTTCATGTAACCACTTAGGATAATCTGGATCGTCTTCATAATCAACCTGGAAAATTAAGAGTTTCATATTATACATTGTATGAAAAATTCTGCAAAATTAAAAGTTAGAGTAATACCGAGTCCGCAACCACTTAATAAAGTGTTGATCTTTTCTTTTGTCTACATGACTTGTAGATATACCGGGAATGTTTCTTCGACTTGAGAAACAAACATGATATAAAATCACAAATAAACTTTATGAAAATTAATATACTTATATATATGTATTTAAAATTAAACTTATATATGTATTTAGAATTGTCAATATATGTTACCTTTCAAAATAGCATCAAAGGATCATCGCAATTGAGTAGAATATAGATGTGTGCACTATGAGCGTCTTATTCACTCGACCACCAAACCACTTTTAATTTTCCACCGAGTCGACCTATCTTGCTAAAGATGTCTGGAACACCAGCAACTGCATATGTTGGCGCGACACCGCCATCATCGTATCTTCTTGGAGCTCTTTTTTAGTCGTGCTTTCCTTAAAATATCGATGTGAAGTGAGAAGTTTCTTCCGTCAAACTTCCCTAATTATAGAACCTTCAACTTTCGCAAGATTTTTGCTTTTCCCTTCAAATATTTCATTGCTCGTTCATACTGATACATCCATCCGTAATGTACAGGTCCACGAAGTAATGCCTCATATGGGAGGTGGACAGCTAGATGTTCCATGACGTCAAAAAATCCAGGTGGAAATATCTTCTCCAAATTGCACAATAAGATGGGAATGTTCTCCTGCAGTTGTTCGACGACTTCTTCTTTAAGAGTGCGTGTGCTCAGATCCCTGAAAAATGCTCCAATGCCTTGTATATTCCAAATACAATGAAACACATTATTAGTCATATATAATAGCAAACTAAACCATTTTAAAATAACTGTGTTAATATATATATATATATATACCTGCAAGTGCTTCATGTACGTTTGTTGGAAGTAGCTCCGCAAATGCAAATGGAAGCAGTCGTTGCATAAAGACATGACAATCATGACTCTTCATCCCGGAGAACTTTTGACCTTTTTCAACACATCTTGAGAGATTTGAAACATACCCATCGGAAACTTCACCGATGCAACCCGGTCGAACAACACCGACTTTTTTCTCAAGACAATCGAAATATGGGAACGGAACTTGTCCATTGCTTTTATATGTAACTCACTTCTTGCGCAAATGTCCGCAAGTCCAACCTCGATTTTATGTTGTCTTTTGTCTTCCACAGGACATTCAATATTGTATTCATGATGTTCTCAAAGAAATTCTTCTCTATATGCATCACATCGAGGTTGTGGCGAAGAAGATCCTTCCAATACGGCAACTCCCAAAATATACTCTTCTTGTGCCAGTTGTGATGAACACCATAAGAATCAGGCATATTACTGGGGACATGCCAATTACCACCACGCGGAGCTGTTTCCAATGCTCCATAGTAATCGAGTTGCGCTTCAATTTGTTCTCCGTTAGATATGGAGGAGGTGTGTCTCGACAACCCTTTTGTGCTTAAACAATTTCTTGTTTCTTGGTATGGGTGGCCAGCGGAAGAAATCGACGGTGACAATCGAACCAACTTGTCTTCCTACCATTTTTAGTTGAAACGATCTGCCGCTCCATTACAATATGGACAGGCTAATCTACCATGTGTTGTCCATCCGACAACATCCCATAGGCAGGAAAGTCACTTATGGTCCACAAAAGCATCGCCGCATCGTAAAATTCGTCTTCGTTGAGCGGTCATCGTCCTCACTCCGTAAACCACAAATCCTTCAACTCTTTTATAAGTGGTTGCGGGAAAACATCGAGACCTTTTGGATGGTTCGGACCAGGTATTAATATGGTCAAGAATATCAACTCCGTAAATTGCACATCTCCGTGGCAGGTTGTATGGCGTAAGAAAGACTGGCCACAATGAATATTGTCTCCGACATTCGAATGGACTAAATCCATCTGTGCATAAACCGAGATACACATTCGGCTATTGCTAGCGAATTCGGATATACTTTGTTAAAATGTTTCCAGGCTCTTGCATCGATGGATGAGTCATCTCACCATCCGTCTGAGTATGCTCGGCATGCCATCTCATCTTCCTGCGATGCGCTCGATTGATACAATCTTTTCAATCTGTCAGAATTGGTAGGTACCACATCCTTTGGTACGGTACCCTATTACGTCCCCGTCCTTGCGGCTTGAATCGTGGCTTCTTGCAGAATCGACATTCTTCTAACTTCTCATCAACTCCCCAGTAGATCATGCAGTTGTCGATGCAAATGTCTATCATCTCCGAAGGCAACCCAAGACTATAGACCAGCTTCTGAATCTCATAGTAAGAATCAGCAGACTCATTGCCTTCCGGCAAATACTCTTTAAACAAGTCTGCCCATTCATTCATGCAACTTTCAGGTAGATTGTGATCGCTTTTATATTCATCATTCTAGCGATAGCGATAATTTAGAGACCTTCTCTACAACCACTGTAAAGTGGCTGATTTGCCGCATTCAACATTTCATAAAACTTTTTGGCATCTATGTTAGGTTCTTCATCTTCGTCATGAGCTACGAATGCATCAGCTACCATATCATGAACCCTATCACAATCTACCACTACCATCTGCTCTTCCTGATGGTTATGTTCATTAAGCAAATGATGATCAACCAGTTCTTCCTGAAAGTTGCTATTACTACTACTAGCTTCATTCTGATCATAATTATAACCTTCTCCATGATGAAACCAGATATAGTAATTTGGCGTGAAACCTCTATTTATTAAATGCTTCCAAACATTTTCACGATTTGCCAATTTAGAATTGTTGCATTTCCTACAAGGGCAGAACATCTTACCACTTTCTTGGGCGAGCGGTGTGGAATCTGCTTGATGCATAAATGTCTCCAGCCCCGCAAGATATTCTTCGTCACTCTCCGTTAGCATCTCTATGCATATACATCCACCTTCGAACTCAAAAATATTCCTGACGTGGACATAATTTTTTATAACTTTTTTTTTATTTGTTGGTGTGTCTAAAATGAGATTCAAACGTCCATATTTATAGGAAATTTTCGAATCTGGTTGTTGAGATTATCGAGGAATTAAGTACGAAAATATAATTAGGTGAAACAAAAAAAAACGTGTTTCAATTATTTCGTGGTTAATTCCTCGTCCAACTTTAACCACGTAAATACGAACCTATATTTACGTCGACTTTACGAGGAAATGTTTTTTCCTCGTAACGTCGACGTCATCCACGTAAAGCCGACGTCAATTTACGTGTTCCTTACGAGGAAAAGATATCCATGTTATTTAACGAGGAAATAACGTGGGCTTCTTTTTTCCTTGTGAGTTCATCGTAATATCCACGTTATTTAACGAGGAAATATTTTCCTCGTTAATCTTCCTCGTCAAAACCCAGCTTTTTTGTAGTGAAAGAATTATGAAAAAGGGATATAAGAGATTAGTGAGGGGTATAGGCGATTGTCTCTAGAGAGATAGGGATACAGGAGATGACACCTGCCGGAAGTATCAATGTCGGTGTGTATAGAGAAATAGGGGTAGGGAAGCTCATGGCATTTTTCTCAACAAATGGCTACCCTATCCCTGTATCTCAAACACCAATCTTCAATGGGCTTACTTTTTCTTTTAATCTTCAATGGTTCTTATTCAGGATCGTTCAGTTTGGTTTTGGACAAAAATAATATAGAAAAATACAAATAATTAACTAACATTATCAGCAAATAATTACTTTTTACAATTAAATTTTAAATACATTTAGTTAAAATAGATTTTATTCTATGTTTGGTTTGGGAAAATTTATTCAAAACTTTATAAGTTGCTTTGTTCCTCTGAAAATTTGGTTTAGACTCAAGATTCAGATTAATATACTGTTATGGCTCCGTTTTTTTTTCACACTCTTTATTTTCTGAGGATGAACAATAATATTACTCTTATTAGTTTCCACATATATGGTATCTTTTTAACTTTTGTTAATAAATGCAAAATATTTAAAACATAGCCAAACAGGCTACTAATAAAAATACCAAGAAGAAAAGCAACCGTAGGCATCAAAAATTAATCTTATACAAATATGGAAAAAGGGTAAATTCAAACCCCAAGGAGACTAGTAGAATATCAATTTCGTTACTCATTTCAATTGAATCATAAAAAAGAAACAAATCACAAGTACTAATATTTTTTAAAACCAATCCGATCCGTTATATATGTATATAAAATTAGATATAAAATTATATAATTTGTGTATTCTATATAAGTTTTATAATATTTTATTCACTACATTAGTTATTTAACTATTAAAAATTAAAATTATTTAATTTAAGTTTTAAATTGTAATGAAATATAATTCTTTTAATTAAATTATTGTTTTCTAATTTTGTGTTTTTTATTATTATTTTTTGGAACAAATCAGATATCCGACCGAGAAGGCGAGAACACCGATTTTTCTAGAGACCGAAAACCAACTATACGGAAGATTATAGATTAAAAAAATTGATTATCTATGCGAAGTAAAGCAGATAACGGATATTATTAAAATTTTGGATATCTGCTCTGGGTCCATTCTAAAAAGAGAGCAGATAGAGCAAAACAGCATAATCCCTCTTGACAAAATCCGAAAATAATCTGAACACGATAACAAGCAGATCGGGAAGCGCCACATATATGATTAATATTTTCAATATTGAAAACAATAAGATAGATTATAGAGAACATGTATGTATAACATATATTAAAAAAAGATATAATAGTTATGAATTTCGATCAATTTATGTATTTGTTTTTAAAAAAAAATCTCCATCTTTTACTTGTCATCGATATATTAAGGACGAGCCCAAATATCGTTTTATTGTCTTAACTTTAGTACTCCCTATTGTTTATAGGGGTGTCAAAATGAGCTAGTTCACTAAACTCAGCTCAGCTTACAGTGAGCTCGGATCTTTCATGAGCTAGCTCAGCTCAGCTCATTTATTATGTGAGCTTCAATATGTAAACTCGTACTCAGATCATCTAGATCATGAGTTAAATGAGTTAGCTCGTGATCTAATATTAAAATAAAACTTATAAAATAAAACAATGATAAAATAACTTCTACAATATTATTCAAATTTTAAATATTAAAAAATCCAAAACTTAAATATTAAATACTAAATAAAAAACAACAGAAGAAAAAATAAAAAATCCAACACCCAAAATAAATTAAATTAAAGCAAAACGAATGATCCAAATCCTTATTCTTCATGAGAGTCTTCATCTTTAATATCTTATGTATATTTTACATTTTTATTTTAGAAGATAAATATGATTAATATAGAAATTATCTTTTAAGAAGATTTAGTTTGGAATTTTAATTTTAGAAGATAAATATGACAAATATAGAAATGATCTTTTTCACATAAGAAAGATATAAGTTATCCATATATATATATACTTGTAAATATAAAAATGAATAAGCTCATGAACCAACTTATGTTCATTAAAGATCGTTCATATAACTCACGATCTAATTTAAGCTCGATCAATAAGCTCATTTATTAAATGAGCCTAAAATATAGTGATCATGCTCATGAAAAATTGAGCTGAGCTGAGTTAGCTCATGAGTTATAGCTCATTTTGACATCCCTAATTGTTTAACAATAATCGAACTTTTTGTAAAAAAAAGTAAAGTGGTTTGGCTCAATGGAGCTATTGCGTCCAAGGTAAGTATTATGCGCAATGAAGCTATTGCGTCTTGGGATGGTGACAACTCCAACTATAATTAAAATACACACTCACACTAGAATGATCATATTCATACAAGACCGATCATGTTACCTATTTCTCCAACATGTTTTACTAGGGGTAGACGTTCGGGTACCCATTCAGATTCGGATCGGATATTTCGGATTTTCGGATATTTCGGTATAAGAGTGTAATACCAGTTCGGGTATTTCTTTATTTCGGGTTGGGTTCATGTATTTTTAGTTCGGGTATTTCGGGTCAGGTTTTCAGATATTTAGATTTTGGAAAAAATATTAAATTTTTCATTTCTCAAGTTTTTTGTATTTAAAAAATATAAATTTCACTTAACTGATTTTTATTTTTTTTTAATAAATTGAATGATTAATAGATTTGAACATAACATTTTAAAAATAAAAGACTCTAATTTGATTATTATTTTTCAGTTTTGGATATAACTTCTGTTAATGCATGAAATAAAAATCTTGACATGCATTTATTATTATTTTTTTTTTTGAAAGAATTTTAAATTTATTCAAACAAAAAAACCTTTTGTACAGAGTTATTATCCTGCTTCCTTGTTACAAAAGAAAGAAAAGAAAATTTCCTAACCTCCATTAGCCTCTTCCAAACCAAATCTCCATGGTCTTCTTATGTTTATCTCCATTTCTTCTTCTCAAAGAGGTGATTCTGTTCCGGATTTGCTTATCTAATTTAGCAATCAGACAACCAGTCGGATGTGAAGCTTCGCCCACTCTTCTCGTATTCCTCTCATGCCATAACTCGTAGGCTACAGCCTGAAAACAGTATCTCACCAGAAAGGTCTCACTTCTTCCACGCAACCCATCCACCAATATACAAATTATGCGATCCCACTGATAAGCATTCCTCTGCCCCATCAAATTTTTGATAGTCACCTGCCAGACTTCTTTTGAGTATGGGCATTCAAAAAAGACATGATCCCTGGTTTCCATGTCAGATTTACACAGCCAACAGGTAGGATCAGCTTGAGGACTCCATCTTAAAACTCTGTCTCCTGTTGCTAATCTGTTAAGAGTAGCCAACCAAGTGATAAAGGAAAATTTTGGCGTAGCTCCTTTGAACCAAATCCCCTTATACCAGGCAACCTTCGGTGATTGAATTCTCGGAAGGTTCCAAGTGTGTGATGTGATGAAATCAGTCTTGAAATCTCCATTCTCCCTCTTCCAAAGACAAACATCATCCTTTCGATTTAGACCTCGGCTCTGCAAATCCACCATTTCTTGGTCTATCAACTGGAGAGTAGGAACTCTGTGTCTCTTTGGTCTATAGATCTGAATGGCTTTCTCAACCGTAGCATACTTTGAAATGCCCAGATCCATACAGCCTCTCTCACCTGCTATATCAATCAGAGGGCCTAATTGGGACCAGTTCTCATACCAGAAAGAGGTTGTCGAACCACAATTTACCTCTGTTCTAGTAAGTTGAATAGCTAGAGGACGCAGCTTCAGCAATTTCTTCCACATCCAAGAACCAAGACTACTTTTCTCATCCACACTCCAAAAAGAGCCTTTTCTGATAAGGTACTTCCATATCCATTTGACCCACATAGAGGATCGAGCAGTTAATATTCTCCAAATTAGCTTCAGACATGCATTTAAGTGAGTAAAAATTCATTTTTTTTCAATTATATGTAAATTATCTAGTTTTGAACTATGTGCACAATAAAAATAAACATTTTGAATAAAATTAGAGAAGTAAAGTAGGAATATAGAGTTAATGATACATATATTCGGTTATCTTCGGATATCCATTCGGGTTCAGGTATTATCCACTCGGGTTCGAATATCAAATCTCTCCTAATTCAATACCCGTTCGGGTATTTTATTACTTCTGTTTGGTTTTGGTTCGGGTTTTTCGATCAGGTTCGGGTACGGTTTCGGGTAAAATGCCCACCCCTATGTTTTACATCAGCTCATCATCTACAAAGGCTTGTCCGGTCCAAAACTATATATTACATATAGAAAGATACTTTGGATAAAATAATTTCAGAATTGCAAACGAACAATACGAGAGTTCAAGCGCATTCAATAAAAGAAGGACAAGACCAATTTTAAAGATCAAAACACTCAATCAAACATGAGTTGGCATGTTGTTGAAGCTCTGGAAGAAAGTGCCAACTCCTTTAACATCTCATGTTTCCCAACAGCCAAATAACCTGACTTGATTGTTGCAGTTTTTAAGTGACGAGCATGTTTGAGAATGTAAACCGCAATTTCTCTCTCTTGTGGTTCTCCTGTGTACTCCGACCAGTTGAGAGTTTGTAGACTCGACAGCAAACATTCAGGAACAGTACTTGGTTCATTCCAGTCATCCAAATTTTGATGAGGATCATGACCCTGATACCAAACACAAAAATTAGACTGATCATAGGTTGTGAATCACACTGTTAAAAAAAAAAAAGAGAGTTAGCAAACACACTTACATCAGCTAAGGAAATGTCTAGTCTCTTTAACTTAGAAGAAGCTTTGAGCAGCCGGACAAGTTGATTCGAGCAGAGCACTGTGCATCTACATACCTCCAGATGTTCAAGTTCATTGAAGACAAGACCATCGAGAATAGCCTGCCCCACAGCACTAAAGTCACTGAACAGTTGACTACATAAAATAAGTTGATAAATGAAAAATTGATTACCTTTGAACATATCTCAAGACGCTTGACAGATGCGATTGAACCAATTAGATTATTGATATCAGGGAAACAACAAGCAACATATGCCTCGATCAGGCAAGGCATGTTCTCGATCAGACAGTAGTGATCATCTCTACAATAATCTTCAAGTTTGAAACACTTCAAAGCAGGAGTTTGTATCACATACCCATCTATATGATGATCACAGGGTATTAAGAGTGTCAATCTCTCCAAAGATGGAACGACAATAGTAAACTTTCTCATAATATCACCATCATGTAAATCCACCATTAGATCTTCAAGAATAGGGCAATTTGATAGAAGCCGTTGTAGAGTTTGTTCATTATTGATGAATCTCACACACTGAAGCTTGAGAGTTTTGAGAGAGGGAAGAGAAACCATTCGAGGAACGTCCAGGAGGAACTCGCCATCCAGTTTCAAGACCACGAGAGATTTGCAAGTAAACAAATTACTCGGCAGTATGCACGGGTTATCCGCATAAAGCTCATACATTATCTCCAGCTCACGTAGGGAGTGAGAAAGAGCTGTTAAAACCCACATGTTGATATTCTTTGGTTTAAAGCATGAACAAGACGACAACTCAAGACGGAAGCTTTCTATAACAGGGGCTCTATGTAACGGCATATTCCTGTCAAGAAAACACCGTAGCCTCTCCCATTCAGACTCTGAAAAATCAAATTGACCGTAATCAAGTTTGGGCAACCACATCCAAAGATACTCCCACCGTTTAGACAAGATGCTTGTGGATACAGCAACTTTCGTCGGAACCAACAACAGTATCTTAAGAAGCAGTTCATCAGACAACCCACTGATTCTGTCCATAACCCCCCCAATCTACCCGTTGTAACTACAGAACCTAGATATAAACCAAAAGAAAACATCTTTAAAGACTAACCAAAACTAATTAGTAACAAACCAAACCAAAATAGACAAAAGAGGAACGAATGTGACAAAACCTTAGAGAATCTCGATAGTTAGGTGAAGAGTGTTCCCAGAGGAACCGGAATCAGAAGATAAAACCGGAAGTGACCTGAGGACTGTGTACGCATTAGTTAGTAGTACTGAAGAGACGGGGTTGCCTGAGAAGGAGGAGGTGTTACGAGCATCGGAACAACCAAGCTTTGGTGGGCTTGTTAATGGGCCTGATTATGGGCCGAGCTTTCATGTATTCTTTTTCGTTTACTGAGCCTGACAATTTGTTGAGGAGATAGAAGCCGGCCGGTGAGTGGAAGTAGTGGTGTGTGATTTTTTGAGCCACAAACCCATAGTGGGAGGAGAATATAATAAAACCTGTTGGCAACTAGTGCTATCGTAGTTGGTTATTTAGCACGGTTGTTCAAATTTTTTAGATTATGAAAATTTTGGTTCTTAGCAAATTGGTCTTTTTTTTATATTAACAAATGTCTACTACTTCCAACATTTTGACTTTTTATCAACATATTAAGGCCAAACCCAAAGATTATGAATTTCAACACTGTTTTCAGTATATTTAGGATACAAAAAAAATATTAAGAACTGAGCTTGTTTTACCAATGGTTCAAATTTAATAGTCACTTTTGTTTAAAATAATCTTAACTTTCTGTTAAATAAAAAAAAGTGCTTTGGTAGTTTCTCTGGATCTCCTTATAGAATTATTGAGAGAAAGAGAGAGAAATCGAGAATGATAGGAAAAAGAAAAGAAGAAGGAGGGAGAAAAAGGCCAAAGGAAGTTACATGATCATAGTGATACAACTCGAACCAAGACTCAAATGGAATGATACACTAACATGATCATATTCACACATTTTATCCAATCCGCGCATCAATATGTTCTTTTTTTTTGTGTTTAAACCCTTTAGCAAAAAAGAGTGTTTTTTGTTCTTCTTCATTCAGTTACAAGATTTCAGAGTCGAAGACAAACAGAACGAGTCCGAGCCAAAATTAAAATTGAAAAACAAGCTTAATTTTAATGATCAGAATACTCATTTAAAAATGAGTTGGCATGTTGTTGAAGCTCAAGAAGAAAGTGCCAACTCCTTCAACATCTCAAGTTCTGTGGAATGTTTGAGCACGAGTTGTCAGAGTTAACGACAAACCAAACGAGTCCGAGCAAATAAAAGAAAAGAAGAACAGGACCAATTTTAAAGATTAAACACTCATTCAAACATGAGTTGGCATGCTGCTGAAGCTCTAGAAGAACGTGACAACTCCTTTAACATCTCATGTTTTCGAACAGCCGATTCCGTTGGCGTGATTGTTGCAGTCTTTAAGTGAAGAGCATGTTTGAGAATGTAAACCACAATAACTCTCTCTTGTGGTTTTCCTGTGTACTTGGACCAGCTGAGACTTTGTAGACTCGACATCATACATTCAGGAACAGTTCCAGTCGTTCGTACCTCGAGACTTATGACCCTGATATATGAAACACAAAAATTAATGTGAAACTAAGTTGTGCATCAGACAGTAAAAGGAAAAGAGTTAACAAACAAACTTACATCTCTTTAACTTAGAAGAAGCTTTGAGCAACCGGACAAGTTGATTCGAGAAAAGCACTGTGCATGCACACACCTCTAAATGTTCAAGTTGGTTGAAAACAAGACAATCATCACATATGGCCTGCACACAGCATCAAAATTACTGACAGATGATTACATAAATGAGTTGATAAACGGAAAGTGATTTACCTGTGAACGGCATATCGCAAGACGCTTGACAGATGTGATTGATCCAATAAGACTCTTTGATATGGTGGAGTCTAACATCTAAATGTGCCTCGATCAGGTTAGGCATATTCTTATTATTATGATCGTAAAGTTTGAAATACTTTAAAGCAGGAGTTTCTATCACATACCCATCTATCTCATTATTATAGGGAATATAGAGTGTCAAACTCTGGAAAGATGGAAGAACAACTGACAACTTTCTAGTACTGTCATGATCACGTAAATACACGACTAGATCTTCAAGAACTGGGCAATTTGATACAAGCCGTTGAAGAGTTTCTGCACTGAAAAGTAAGTCACCCTCCGAAGTTGCAGAGTTTTCAGAGAGGGAAGAGAAACCATTCGGGGAACATCCAAGAGGATCCTGCCACCCAGATTCAAGATCACTAGCGATTTGCAAGTAAACAAGCTACTCGGCAGTATGTTTGACTTAGCCGAGACATGTGAGATATCCAGCTCACGTAAGCAGTGAGAAACAGCTGATAAAACCCACATGTTGATATTCTCTGGTTTAAGACAAGTACAACATAAGTCAAGACGGAAGCTTTCCATAACCGTGTAACTGCAGGTTTCTGTCAAGAAAACATTGTAGCCTCTTGCATTCAGGGTCGAAACTTACTCTATGACAGAACTCAAGTTTAGGCAACCACATCCAAAGATACTCCCAACGTTTCGACAAGAGGCTTGTGGAGACAGCAACTTTGGTCGGAACCAACATTAGTAAGCAGCTCGCTCATCAGGCAACCCACTGATTCTGTCCATATCTGAGAAGAAAACAAACCCCTATCTAACCGTTGTAACTGTCGAACAGAATCTATATACAAAACAGAAGAACACATTATTAAAGTATAATTAATTAAGTAAAACAGAGGAATTTGACAAAACCTTAGAGAATCTTGATAGTTAGGCGATGAACGTTTCCCGAAGAACCGGAATCAGTAGATAAACCGGTAGTGAGCCTGAGGAATCGAAAGCATTTGTGTCAGTACTGAACAGACCGGGGTGCCTGACAAGAAGGTATCGATGAGAAGGGCCAAGATTTGGTGGTCACTTCTTGGGCCATAATATGGGCCGAGCTTTCATGTATTCTTACTGGGCCTAACAATGGAGAAGGAGATGAAAAACCCTAGTTGTTCTTATAAAATCACTTTTCGATGAACCTATAATCAGCGTCTCTCAGCTCTTGATTTAATTACTTCTCGTGTCCATTAAAGATTCCTGTGTTACCTTGTTCGACTAATTAATCTTTCTGAAGCTTACGTTTTTTTTTTGTATTTACAGTGTTGATGTGTTTTCTTGAATTTGATTCTTTTGCTCCGAATTTGTGTGATTACGGTGATGATGATAAGATATAATCCCAGCTCTATGAGGCCTTTTGTGGTCTAGGAGTACGACTATGTTCAATACATGTATCTGAACCTATTAATATCTAAAGTTCGAATTGATTATTGTTTTTAATCATCTTTTAAATCTTTGGTGTATTTAATTGTGTTTTGCAAATTGATTTGGGTTTGATTAGTGTTTAAGTTGGCTATGATGATAACACTATTATCCCAGCTCATTATGAGGCCTTTTGTGGCCGAGGAAAATATTTGTTTTCTAAACATTTTCTGAGCCCTTAAACCCCTCGAATTATATGATTTTCTTTATTCACAATTGATATGGTGAGTTCCCTGTGATGATTTAAAAAATGCTAATGTATACCTGATATAGTTTTGTATATGATTTGTAATTTATTTCTGAGGGAACATATATGTTTTTATTAGTGGTGGAGTTTTTAACTCTTATTTTGTTTTGTAAATTTAAGAGAGTTTATAATTTCCTATGATGGCTTAACCATGCTAATACTGATTTCTTGTGACCGAAACAACGTTAGATGACTGAGGAATAATTTTAAGCCTTGTTTGTCTGATTAAATTTTTTTCATTATTTAAGTCTCGTCTAATAACATTTTGATTTGCTTATCTTCCATAAGCTGCTATTGTCATCTCTACTTGACTCCACCGATATTCTTACGTTCTCTGTCACGCTTCCTCTTCTTTCAGGAGCTTGAGAAACTTTTCTTTTTGTGCAAAAAGATTATTATTCCAACACAAAAATTCTTCAAATATATTGGCTTTTGGATATGCTGCTAAACAGTAAAGACATGCAGCAGATCAGTAGATATACTTGAAAATGTCTGATAGTCTAAATCTCATGCTCATCGTTTCCACATAAATTGGCAAGTGAACCAGCTACCATTCTTTGCTAGCAGTTGAGCACCTCCTTTATTCATTATTAGATCTCGACTCCCTCTCTGCCGTTAATAAATCATATAGCGGAAAGAAACCATATTATCGAAACGTGGCATCTTGAGCCGTCTAATGCAACTCTTACAGATTCAATATTCAAGCAAACAAACACTGTAAATAAATGACACAATCACCAATAACGTAAAAATTTGTTGAACCCCTAAGATTTGTTTAGTTTTGACTTTTGAGATGAATGAACAAAGCACAAGGAAAGCAGAGAATGCAAGTCGTTTAGGTACCATGGTATTCAAAGATGAATCAGTAATATGTAAAAAACTGAGGATCCACTTATAACAGTAGAGAGGAAAATACATTTGATAACATATATATACATTTATAGGATATACAGATTTTAGTAATAAAGTTCGATCAATTTATGCCTGTGCTTTGAAGCCCAAAAAAATATTTTCAATACGACTGATCATGTTTCCTACTTCTCTAACAGCAGCGCATCATTTACAAGCCTTATCATAATCTTCCAAAAAAATATTCTCAATATGACTGATCATGTTTCTACTTCTCTAACATCAGCGGCCTTATCATGATCTTCCTCCCCACACAAAATTAAATCTGATAATGTAGCTCCAAACAACAACATAACACGATGGTCATATAACATATAGAAAGATGGTTAGTTTTGACTTTGGATACAAAGTTTTCAGAGTTGAAGACATAATAACCATACAAGAAAGAGTACAAACACATACAAGAATATAAGAAAAACAACAATTTTAAAGATTAGATACTCATTCGAACATGAGTTGGCATGCTGCTGAAGCTCTAGAAGAAAGCTCCAACTCCTTCAACATCTCAGATTCAGGAACCCTTGGCGATTGAGATGACTTGATTGTTGCAGTCTTTAAGTGTCGAGCATGTTTCAGAATGTAAACCAGAATCTCTCTCTCTTCTGGTATTCCTGTGTAGTTCCACCAGCTGAAACTTTGTAGACTCAACGATATACATTCAGGAATAGTGGTTGGTTGATTCCAGTGACCTATAAATTCATAATGATGACCCTGAAATCAACCAAAAGAAGAAGTTAAGTAAAACCAGATGGTGAATCAGACCATAAAAAGTTAAAACATACAAACTTACATCCATGTAGTAAAGGCAAAGTCCTTGCAAATTAGAAGAAGCTTTGAGCAGCTGGAAAAGTTGATTCGAGAAATGCTCTTTGCATATACATACCTCCAGATGTTCAAGTTGGTTGAAGACACAACCTTCATCAAGCATAGTCTGCGCACAATACTTAAAGTAAGTTACTGAAAAAAAATGATTTTACATAAAAAACGAGTTGATAAATAGAAAAAATGATTACCTCTGAACAACATATTGTAAGACGCTTGACAGATGTGATTGATCCAATAACAATATTGATATCATGGCTACCACAATCTAGATATGCCTCGATCAGACAAGGCATGTTCTCAATCAAACAGTAGTGATCATTACTACTATGATCCACAAGTTTGAAATACTTTAAAGCAGGAGTTTCTATCACATACCCATCTATCTCAAGGCCCTTGGATAAAAAGAGTGTCAATCTCAGTAAAGATGGAACAACAAGAGTCAACTTTCCGGTAGTATCACCGTCACGTAAACCCAGCACCAGATCTTCAAGAATAGGGCAATTTGATAGAAGCCGTTGACGCGTTTCTTCACTCAAGTATCTCACACTTATCACGAGAGTTTTCAGCGAGGGAAGAGAGAACATTCCAGGAACGTCGAAGAGGATATCACCTTTAAGTTTCAAGACGACGAGCGATTTGCAGGTATACAAGTTACTCGGCAATACGATTGGCTTAGCCGAAGAATGAGAGACACGTGTGATATCGAGCTCACGTAGGCAGTGAGAAAGAGCTGTGGAAACCCACATACTGATATTCTCTGGTTTAAAATGTGAACTATGTAATTCAAGACGGAAGCTTTCGATAACAGGAGCTCTGTGTAACGGCAGGTTTCTGTCGAGAAAACTCTGTAGCCTCTCGCTTTCAGGTTCTGAACAATGTCTATTACGGAACTCAAGTTTGGGCAACCACATCCAAAGATACTTCCACCGTTTCGACAAGATGCTTGTGGACACAGCAACTTTTGTTGGAACCAACAGTAAAATCTTAACAAGCAGTTCATCAGACAATCCACTGATTCTGTCCATATCTGACAAGGAGGAGACCTGAAGAACCCCTGTTGCCGAGTCAGAGGAGAGCTTACCTTGTGACTTGGCAAGAGCAATAATAGGTCTTGTTGATTCATCAGGAGCGACGAACATAGAAGAGCTCTGAAGTTCAGAGACCGAAGTGTTTCTTCTGACAGTTGTAGCATTTGCCGCTACAGTAGAGCCTTGAATGTTGTTGTTAAGCTCAGCTGGAGAGGATGGCTGTAATGGCCTGAGCGAGGTGTCTCCTCCGGCCATGGAAGACAGAAGAATAGAGAGAAGTCTCTCGCTTCTTCTCTCTAAGCTAAGCCAATAATGTACCACCGGTGTTAACTGTCGACGAGAGAATCAAGACACAAAATAACCAAAACTAATTAGTAACAACAAAACCAAAGGAGACAAAGAGAAACGTGAGAGAATCTGGATGTTAATAAGGTACAACAGATAACTCCTCGAAGGTTAGACGATTAGCAGACGAGAATGTGATAATAGAGGAGAAAGTGTCACCTTAGGCAACTGAAATCACCAAGTGATGGCGATGATGGAAGATGGAGTGAAATTGTTTTCGCCTTGCACCGTGAGAAAGAGACAGAGAAGAGGATAAAAGATGAAATCGGTCTTTTTAAAACCGGACCGACTATTGAACCGGAAATATTTTGGGTCATGGGTCATTGTGGTTCGACCGGGTTAGATCAGGTTCGAACCGGATTTGATTGGATTAAACTAAATTTAATAATATTTTAAATTTGCATATTCTTATAAGATAGATCATATCAAATAAAGTATTTCAATAATCATAATGCTTAGAAAATTTTAAGAAAACAACAAACTGAAAATATAATAAAAAAAATAAAACAATTTAATAGTTCAAATCCAAAGACTGAAGAGAAAAAATAGAAGATGGCTTTACGTTATTAATCTGAAATTCTATTTTATTTTTAAAAAAGAAATTTTAATTTTTTTTATTAGTAAACTTTTGGATTATTTAAGAACCAGGGTTTGATCGGTTCATTGGGTCGCCGGTTCCCGGGATTTTAACGGTTCAATACGGGTTTTTAACCGGTTCAACTTTAGTTGGGTTTGACATTAATCCAACCCGGATGTGTGTCCGGTTCGTGGTTGAACCTGGTCCGACCGCCGATTCGGTCCAGGTTTAAAAACACTGGATGAAATTGTTTTTTTCTGATTTACCTTTGCCAAAATGATGAACCCTTGCACCAGCTGGTAACTAAAGTAACTTAACCAGAGAACTAAACCAGACATTAAAGAACTAAACCAGAGCATTAAAGAACTAAACCAGAGCATTAACCCATTTCTCCCCCCCCCTTCCTGTTCTAAAACAACCCGGTTGTGACGCTCGTTGTCCATTTTCACGGTGGGGAGAAAATGCAGAATAAGAAAAAAATATCTCAATTTAACATATTTCAATTTGATTTTTTTTTTGGTTTCTCTGTATTTTGGTTTGTAAAAAAAAGAGTTGTCCTACTAAAATCATATATATTTTATTTTGGTTCGTATGTTTTCGGATTTCGATATATTCAGTTCTACACAAAAACATAATTGTAGTTATATTTTATAATATTTTGTAAAATTTATTTTTATTATTAAAAATCGAATTTATTAAATTAATTTTCTTTCAGTAATCTACCATCTAAACCGAGTGTTGTTTACTATTTTATTTAACTATTTTTTTTGACAAAGGGCTTTATTTTATTTAACTATTAAGAAAAGATAATAAATAAATAAATAAATAAGTTATTAGTTATGATCATTCTATAAAAATAAAAATTAGTAATATTATAAATAAATAAATTAAGTATAAATACTTGTCAAACAAATAATATTTTTTATTTTAATTTGATGAATTTTTTTTTCAAAAAGCTTAAAACAAAATTAAAAAAAAAAATATTTATATCAATATTTTAAATATTAAGATCATATCAATAAAATTATTATGTATATATATGATTAGTCATTTTATATAATTTACATATAACTTTTAACATGTTCGTCGTTGACTCTTTTCTTTGCAAAATGTCTCTTGATTTTCATTGGTTGTGCCAAGTGAGCCTAATTGAAATCAGTATACAAAGATGAAATCGGTATATTAAAAACTGAGAATCCACTTATAACAGTAGAGAGGAAAATACATTTGAGAAGATATACGGTATACAGATTTTTAGTAATAAATTTCAATCAATTTATGTATTTGTTTAAAAACAACAAAAAAAAAATTTTCAATCAATTACTTCTTCAAACATATTGGCTCTGTGGAGTTATTGCGTCTTGGGATGGATACACACACTACGATTGATCATGTTTCCTATTTCTCCAACATCAACGCATCGTTTAGGAGCCTTATCATAACCTTTTTTCCCCCACAAAATTAAATCTGATCGTTTAACGTAGCTCCAAACAACATAACCCCCGATGGTCATATAACATATACAAAGATAGTTATTTTGGATACAAAGTTTTCAGAGTTGAAGACATAACCATACAAGAAAGAGTACAAACACATACAAGAATATAAGAAGAAGAAGAAGAACAATTTTAAAGATTAGATACTCATTCGAACATGAGACGGCATGCTGCTGAAGCTCTAGGAGAAAGCTCCAACTCCTTCAACATCTCAGATTCTGGAACACCCGACGATTGAGAAGACTTGATTGTTGCAGTCTTTAGGTGAAGAGCATGTTTTAGAATGTAAACCACAATCTCTCTCTCTCTTGTGGTTTTCCTCTGTATAGTGACCAGCTAAGACTTTGTAGACTCGACGATATACATTCAGGAACAGTGGTTGGTTGATTCCATTCACCCATAAATTCAAAACAATGACCCTGAAATCAAACGAAAGCAGTTAAGTAAAACCAGATTGTGAATCAGACTATAAAAGTTTTAATAAACGAACTTACATATTTTACGAAGAAAAGGTGAAGTCCTTGCAAGTTAGGAGAAGATTTGAGCAGCCGGACAAGTTGATTATTCGAGGAATGCTTTGGGCATAAACATAGATCCAAATGTTCAAGCTGGTTGAAGACAAAACCTTCATCAAGCATAGTCTGCGCACAATACTTAGAGTTACTGACAAAATGATTTTACATAAAAACGAGTTGAAAAATGTAAAATAATTACCAGTGAACATATTTCAAGATGCTTGACAGATGTGATTGATCCGATAAGACTCTTGATATCAGTGAGATTAACATCTAGATATGCCTCGACCAAGTGAGGCATGTTCTCAATCAAACAGTAGTGATCATCATTACGATGATGGTCCCTAAGTTTGAAATACTTTAAGGAAGGAGTTTCTATCACATACCCATCTATATGATGATAATAGGGTATATATAGTGAAAAACTCAGCAAAGATGGAACAACAACAGTCAACTTTCCAGTAGTATCACCGTCACGTAAGTCCACTACTAGATCTTCAAGAATTGGGCAATTTGAAAGAAGCCGTTGAAGAGTTTCTTCGTTGAAGTATTTCAGGCTTTGAAGTTTCAAAGTTTTGAGAGAGGGAAGAGAGACCAATATTCTAGGAACATCCAAGAGGATCACGCCAACCAGTTTCAAGACCACGAGTGATTTGCAAGTAAACAAATCACTCGGCAATATGACTGGCTTAGCCGAATCGGAGCCACGTGCTATCTCGAGCTCACGTAGGCAGTGAGAAAGAGCTATCGAAACCCACATACTGATATTCTCAGGGTTTAAACGTGAACGAAAGCATGTCAAGACGGAAGCTCTCTATAACGGGAGCTCTATGTAACGCAGGTTTCTGTCAAGAAAACTCTGTAACCTCTCGCATTCAGGATCTAGCAAACGTTTGTAACGGAACTCGAGTCTGGGCAACCACATCCAAAGATACCTCCACCGTTTGGACAAGATGCTTGTGGAGACAGCAACTTTTGTCGGAACCAACAGTAATATCTTTAGAAGCAGTTCATCAGACAACCCACTGATTCTGTCCATATTCTGACAAGGAAACAAACCCTATAATGTACCCGTTGTTAACTGTCGACGACAGAATCTAGACATAAAATAACCAAAAACTAATTAGTAACAAGCAAAAACAAAGGAGACAAAGAGAACCTGATGGTAAGATGATGATGTAACAACTTTGAAATCAACGAAAGATGAACAACCCCGGCCTAGAAATCCCCGAAAGCCCTAAAGGTTAGGCGAATAACAGAAAATAATGTGATAATAGAGAAGAGTGTGTGACCTTAGGGAACTGAAATCCAAGAGATCGATGATGCTGATGATGATGGAGGATGGAGTGAGTGAGTGAGAGTGAGAGAGAGTAGAGGGGATTTTTTTTCTGAACACCAAGAGAAAGAGGATAAAAAGATGAAATGAAATTGTTTTCTGATTTAAGTTTACCAAATGGTAACTGAAGTAACTAAACCAAATAACTAAACCAAAGCAATAAAGAACTAAACCAAATAACTAAACCAAAGCAATAAAGAACTAAACCAGAGCATTAACTCTTTTATCCCCCCCCCTTTGTTCTAAAACGACGCCGTTGTAAAGCCCCTTGACTCGCGCCGGCTACGCACACGGACGGTGGAGAGGAGCAGTGGGAAATCTATCTAAATCAATAGAAAAGGCAGAATAAGAAAAGACAAATCTCAAACCTTTGTTGATTTTTGGGGTAAAAAACGTGAGCTTATCATATTTCAATTCGGATTTTTTTTCCGGTTACAGTTTTTTTTTTTTCTTCTATATTTCTGTTTGTAAGAATTATTTATCATTCTAAATTCATGTGTATTTTGGTTTGGTTTGTATATTGGGATAATTTGAAAAATACCCTATTTATAGTTTAAAATTTCAAATATATACCTATATTTATAAGTTTTGTAAACTACACTTTTTGAAATGTGATAAGACATTTTTATCCAACTAAAATACAAAGTCGAAATTAATATTATTATTATTTATGTATCATAATACAATTTTCATGAGTTAATTTACCTTTGTAGAACATTGCAGTAGCCGGAGAAAAAAAAAAGTCTATATCACGACAACATCATAGTATATGGATTTTAGAATTAGTGCAAGTAGTTTTTTGGATAGATGTGCTTATTTAATTCACTCTGTCAATTTCAGAGGAAATGTATCCTAACTTATTGTTGACGGGTTGAGGTCGAGCTGGTGTTCATCAGTTCGTGTATGATGATCTCAGTAAACTGGTCTGAATTTTTCGGTCTAAAGTCTGTGTGTTTGAGCATTCCAAACTTACTTCTTTTTTTTCTAACTTGCTTTGATATCTGTGGGTTGCATAACTAGAATATAGAAGATCCATCACTCATGGGACACATCAAGCAATTTATATAGATCATCTTACTGTATAAAGGATATTACTTTTGATGTCTTCTGAAATAAAAGAAAAGCAAAAGGCTATAGAAAGTTTATTCGTGTCTTTCTTCAATAAATGTAATGATAATCTTAACATGATAAGAAATCATGTGATGAAACTACTGCAGCCCTGGATGTTGGCTAGACAAAGAGACGATGTCGACGAGATAAGATGGCGAGAATATACAAAACCAGATTACACCCAAGAACATTGGTGACAAAATAACACAAACATACAAGCGATACAAAAATGAAGAACTAGAGGAAGAAGAAGATGATACAAATAAATGGAAACCCAGATGAAGGATAGAGACTAATGAGAAGATAGGGAAAATGGAAAAGCGTCATTTTAGTTTTTAATCAAAACAAATGTAAAATATAATATAATAATATATTACACAGGTTTAAGAGTATTATTTCTTTTAAAATTGTAGAATAATTATATTTATTCAGACTGGATAGTATAGTCATTTAAACTAAATAAAAGTGTAACTTTCAAAAAAAAAAAAAAAACTAAAAGAAAGTGTAGTTTTCAAAATAAAATCTAATATAAATATATTTATCCAATTTTTCCCTTGTATATTTCCAGTTTTTGATTTACTCAGTTTTATACAATAAAATATAAAATATAACTATCATTTTTAAAAATTTATTTTATATGATTAGAAATCAAATGTATTAAATTTTTTTCACTTTTCTACCATATACACCGAGTGTTGTTTTCTATTCTATTTACCTATTAAGAAAATAATAAATAAATATAAAAAAGTTATTAGTTATAATAATTTTTACAAAATAAAAATATCTAATATCATAATATTATAAAATAATTAAAATTAAGCATAAATGCTTGTCAACCAAATATTATTTTATTTTAATTTTTATGAAAATAAAAAAATTAACTTAAAACAATTTTTTATTAAAATCAATATTTTAAATATTAAGATCATCTTAATAAAATTATTATGTGCATACATGATTAGTTATTGTATATAATTTACATATAACTATACTACTAGATTTGTAGTATATATAGGAGTGGGCACAAAGCGAATAGTTCCATGATTTTCAGTATTCGTTATTTGCTTTCTATTAAATAGATATCTAATTTTTCGATTTGTTTTGATTGGAAAAAAAATAGATATCCAGATTTTTGAATAATAAATACTTACGAATACTTATGGATATTTACGAATACCTCATCCATTTTATACAATACAAGTAACCAAGACATTAGACAGAAAACAATATTTATATAGAACAGAATTGACCATCAACATTTTTAACTGTCGATCAAAGCACACTCAGTTCTTAGACCATGATCAAAAAGAGTAAAAATGGGCAAAATATCCATAAAAAGTATCTTCCGGATATCCTATTTTCGGAACGGATCCGAATCGGATCTCTGATCGGATCCAGATCTCAGATAGTAATTCTCAGCCCTAATTATAGAGATATTTTCAATATTGAAAACAGCAAGTTAGATTATAGAGAACATGTGTGTTCAAAAAAAAAAAAACTATAGAAAACATGTATATATAAGATATGTTAGTAATAAATCTCGACCAACTTATGTGTTTGTTTAAAACAAAAAAAAAAACATATTTTCAATCTTTCACTTGTCATCAATATATATCAAGTCAAGAGATTGTATTATTATCCTAACTTTATTAATCCCTTTTGTTTAACAATAATCGAGCCATTTGTAAAGTGTATTTCAATGGAGCTGTTGCGATCCAAGGGAAGTATCCTGCTCAGTGGGTCAATTGCGTCTTCGGATGTGGACAACTCCAACCACAACTGACATGGATACACACACATTATCATGATCATCCTCATACACGGCGGATCATGTTTCCTATTTCTCCAACATTAGCACATCATTCACAAGGCTTATCCGGTCTATTAACTAAACACCTTATTTACCCGTAAACTATAAAATCTGATCACATAACTTAGCTCCAAATAACAACATAGTTCATCTTTTCAGTGGACAACATATAGAAAAGATAGTTTGGAAAACACGTTTTCAGAGTTGAAGACAAACCATACGAGAAGTACAGGCAAATACAATAAGTTAAAGAACAAGACCAACTTTTAAAGATCAAATACTCATTCGAACACGAGTTGGCATGTTGTTGAAGCTCTAGAAGAAAGTGCCAACTCCTTTAACATCTCAAGTTTTGGAACATCCGATTGAGATGACTTGATTGTTGCAGTCTTTAAGTGACGAGCATGTTTAAGAATGTAAACCACAACATCTCTCTCATGTGGTTCTCCTGTGTATTTCGACCAGCTGAAACTTTGTAGACTCGACAATATACATTCAGGAACAGTGGTTGGTTCATTCCAGTCATCCATTCCTGAACTCTCATGTTCCTGAGATCAACCAAAAGATTTTAACTAAATCCGGATTGTGAATCAGACCGTAATAGAAAAAAAAAAGAGTTAAAACTTAAGAAACAAACTTACATCCATTAAGGAAATGTCAAGTCTCTTTAAGTTAGAAGAAGCGTTGAGCAGCTGGACAAGTTGATTCGGGGAAAGCATTGAGCATACACACACCTCTAAATGTTCAAGTTGGTTGAAGACAAAACCTTCATCAAATATAGTCTGCGCACAATACTAAAGTTACTGACAAAAATGATTTACATAAAAAATGAGTTGATAGAAGGGAGGTGCTTACCTGTGAACATATTGAAAGGCGCTTGACAGACGTGAGTGATCCAATAAGACTATTCAATTCGTGGATTTCAACGTCTAAATGTGCCTCGACCAGGAAAGGCATAGTACTCTCAATCAAACAGTAGTGAGCATCACAATTATGATCCCAAAGTTTGAAATACTTTAACGCAGGAGTTAGTAGCATAAACCCATCTATATGATAATGATCATAGGCTAAATCGAGTGACAACCTCTGCAAAGAGGGAACAACAATCGTCAACTTTCGAGTAGTGTCACGCTCGCCTAACTCCACCAATAGATCTTCAAGAATAGGGCAGTTAGATAGAAGCCGCTGAAGAGTTTCGTCCTTCAAGTATATCACACTTATCAGTTTCAGAGTTTTCAGAGAGGGAAGAGAGACCATTCTTGGAACATCCAAGAAGATCCCACCTCTCAGTTTCAAGACCACGAGCGATTTGCATGTATACAAGTTGCTCGGCAATACGATTGGCTTAGCCGTATCAGACTCATATACTATCTCCAACTCACGTAGGCAGTGAGAAACTGCTTTTACAACCCACATTCTGATATTCTCCGGTTTAAAACGTGAGCAACATAAGTCAAGACGGAAGCTTTCGATAACCGGAGCTCTATGTACAGGCAGATTGCTGTTAAGAAAACACTGCAGCCTCTTGCACTCAGGCTCTGAACAATCTATATTACGGAACTCGAGTTTAGGCAACCACATCCAAAGGTACTCCCACCGTTTCGACAAGATGCTAGTTGTTACAGCAACTTTCGTCGGAACCAACAACAGTATCTTAACAAGCAATTCATCAGACAACCCACTGATTCTGTCCATCTCTTTAGACAAACCAAACCCAATAATAATGTACCGTTTCCTGCTACTGTCGACAGAATCTAGACACAAAACAGAAGAGAGGAATGTGACAAAACCTTAGAGAATCTGGATAGTTAGATGATGAGTGTTCCCCGAGGAACTGGAATCAGAAGATTAACCGGAAGTGTGACCATAAGACTGCGAAAGCATTTGTTGCCTGAGAAGAAATAATCGACGAGAAGGGGTTATCAGAACTTCAGAAGATAACTACGGTGGGTATGTTAATGGGCCGAGGTTTCATGTATTCTTTTTTTGTTTACTGGGCCTGTCAATTGAGGACAATATGACACCGGCCGGAGGTATCAAAGTCGGTGTTTTAGGCGATCGGCGAGACTAAAACAATACGTTAGATTGTAGAGAACATATATATATGTAGGATATACAGAACTTTAGTAATAGATTTCGATCAATTTATGTTTTTGTTTTTAAACTAAAGTTTTATTTTCAATCAATATATTAAGGACGAGCCAAAAGATTGTATTATAGTCCAAACCAGTGTTTTGAAAACCGGATCGGACCGGTCGGACCGACCGGTCCGATCCGTGACTCGTTGAGGAAGCCGAGTCCGGTTCGGTTTAAAATCCGGATTTGTGAAAAACAAGTAAAACCGGCTGAAAACCGGTGATCTGGGTCAATTTTAAAATCCGGTTTTTAAAAAATAACATATAATTAAGGGTTTTTAATTATTACTAGCTAAAATTTAATATTTTATAATTAGTGTTCAACTATCACTATTTAATTGAATTTTTTATTTTATTAAGAAATAATGTGAAAAATATATTTTTGACTTTCAAATACTATCTTTATTTTACCATATTCATAAAATTTGAGATGTTAGTTGTAAAAATAAATAAATATGATAATTTTAATTGTAAATCATATGATTTTATCAATTTCAGTTTATATAGTATTCACTATTCAGTTTTTTTTACTATATATATAATTATATTTATGTTTATTGTTTATATTTAGTTAATTATAGAAAAGAATAGAGAATGTATTATAAGTCGAATTAAAGTTCATATAATATAAATATACAATTATATATATATATATATATATATTTCATAAATAGAAAACCCGGTTCGACCGGTTGAACCGGTCAAACCAGTCAACCAGTAGCTACACCGAGTCGGTATCCGATCCGGTTTTCAGAACATTGGTCCAAACTTTATTACTCCCTTTTGTTTAACAATAATCGAACTTTTTGTAAAATAAAGTCAAGTGTTTTGGCTCAGTGTAGCTATTGTGTCTTTGGATAACTCCAACCACACAAGGTCCACAACTGACATGGATACATGATCATCCTCATACACGACCGATCCTGTTTCCTATTTCTCCAACATGGTTTACAAGGCTTATAAGGTCATATTACTAAACACCTTATTTACCCGTAAACAATTAACATAATTCGTTTTTTTCAGTTGAAAACATATAGGAAAAAGATAGTTTAGAAAACAAGTTTTCAGAGTTGAAGACAAACCATACGACTCCCAGCACATACAAAACAAGACCCTTTTTTTTTTTAAACTGGACAAAACAAAACAAGACCATTTTAATTGATCAAAAGACTCATTCGAACATGAGTTGGCATGCTGTTGAAGCTCTAGAAGAACGTGACAACTCCTTTAACATCTCAAGTTCTGTAACATCCCATTGAGAAGATTTGATTGTTGCAGTCTTTAAGTGAAGAGCATGTTTGAGAATGTAAACAGCAATCTCTCTCTCATGTGGTTCTCCTGTGTACTCCGACCAGCTGAAACTTTGTAGACTCGACAATATACATTCAGGAACACTGGTTGGTTGATTCCAGTCATCCATTTGTAGACTTTCATGATCCTGAGATCAACCAAAAGATTTAACTAAATCCTGATTGTGAATCAGACCGTAAAAAAAAAAGACTTAACAAACAAACTTACATCCATGTAGAAAAGGTTAAGTCCTTCCAAGTTGGGAGAAGCTTTGAGCAGTCGGACAAGTTGATTCGAGGAATGTTTTTGGCATAAACACAACTCCAGATGTTCAAGCTGGTTGAAAACAAAACCTTCATCAAGCGTAACCTGCACACGGTATTAAAAATTACTGAGAGAACAAAATGATTAACATAAAAATGAGTTGATAAAAGGGAAAGTGATTACCTCTGAACATATCGCAAGCCACTTGACAGATGTGATTGATCCAACAACACTAGTGATATCAAGGAGTTCAATATCAATATGTGCCTTGATCAGGTAAGGCATGTTCTCAATCAAACAGTAGTGATCACTACTACTATGATCCACAAGTTTGAAACACTTCAAAGCAGGAGTGTCTATCACAAGTTCATCAATTTCATGATCGTCGGGTATAACGAGTGACAAACTCAGCAGAGATGGAACAACAACAGACAACTTTCGAGTAGAATAACGGTCACGCTCACCTAAATCCACCAGTAGATCTTCAAGAACTGGGCAATGAGATAGAAGCCGTTGAAGAGCTTTGTCATTGAAGTATCTCACCCTTTGAAGTTCAAGGTTTTGAGAGAGGGAAGAGAAACCATTCGAGGAACATCCAAGAGGATATCATCAACCAGTTTCAAGATCACGAGCGATTTGCAAGTAAACAAGTTACTCGGAAATACGACCGGCTTAGGCGGAAACGACACATACACTATCTCCAGCTCACGTAGGCAGTGGGAAACTGCGTTCACAACACACATGTTGATGTTCTCCGATTTAATACCTGAATCAAATGACACAAGACGGAAGGTTTCTATAACAGGAGCTCTGTGTAACGGCAGGTTTCTGTCAAGGAAACGCAGTAGCCTCTTGCACTCAGGCTCTGAACAATATATATTACGGAACTCAAGTTTAGGCAACCACATCCAAAGATATTCCCACCGTTTCGACAAGATGCTTGTCGACACAGCAACTTTTGTCGGAACCAACAGTAATATCTTTAGAAGCAGTTCATCAGACAACCCACTGATTCTGTCCATCTCTTTATAAAAACCAAACCCGTTCTTAACTGTCGACCAGAGAATCTAAACATAAAATAACCTTAGAGAATCTGGATAGCAAGGTGATGATGTAACAACTTTGAAAGTAATGATAGACCTAGAACTCCTCGAGAGCTTCAAGGTTAGGCGAATAACAGACCAGAATGTGAGTGTCACCTTAGGCAACTGAAATCCAAGTGATGATGATGATTGGAAGAGATCGAGTGAGAGAGAGAGAGATGAAATTGTTTTTTCTGATTTAACTTTACCAAAAGGCTTTCGCTTTGTGTTAGAAAAGATAATTGAAGTTACTGAACCAAACAACTAAACCAGACATAAAAAACTAAACCAGAGCATAAACCCATTTGTCCCCCTTGTTCTAAAACGACGCGGTTGTGACGCCCGTTGACTAACATGATCATCCTCATACAAGACCGACCCTGTTTCCTATTTCTCCAACATCAGCGTAGAAGGCTTATCCGGTCTATTAACTATACACACACCTTACTAACTCGTAAACAAGTTTTCAGAGTTGAAGACAAACCATACTAGAAGTTATATAAACATTTTTGAAAAATTGATCGTAGATAATTATAAAAGTTCTTGATAATTATTTTATAACTAAATTCTTAAATTACTCATAAGTTAAATAATTATTTAAAATATAAATGAAAATTGTATAAATTTTTATTTTTATAAAATGAAAAATATATATTTTTTGTTTGAATTATTTCTTATTTCTTATTTTATTATCAGTGTTATAGTTATTAAATATATTTTCAATGTTTAAAATTTAAGATTTTGAAAAAAAGATTTATTTATATTTGTGCCAAAAAAGGCTTTTAAAAAGATTTATTTATATTTGTGCCAAAAAAGGCATCAACTTTAAAAGTCATTTTAGGCATACTGTTAGTCACTATAATCGTTGACTAACGATATGCCTAAAATGATATGGTCAATGAAAGTTTATGATTAAAATGGCTCGTCAATAAAAGTTCATTGTTTTTCTTGTTTAGCGGAAAATTAGTGCTTTATTTCAACCAAATTGAAAGTTGATGATTTAAATGACATTTTTCCGAAAAATAATTGAAGTTACTTAACCAAAGAACTAAACCAGGGCATTAAAAATCTAAACCAGATTATAAACCCATTTATCCCCTTGTTCTAAAACGACGCTGTTGTGACGCCCGTTGACTAACATGATCATCCTCATACAAGACCGACCCTGTTTCCTATTTCTCCAACATCAGCGTAGAAGGCTTATCCGGTCTATTAACTATACACACACCTTACTAACTCGTAAACAAGTTTTCAGAGTTGAAGACAAACCATACTAGAAGTTATATAAACATTTTTGAAAAATTGATCGTAGATAATTATAAAAGTTCTTGATAATTATTTTATAACTAAATTCTTAAATTACTCATAAGTTAAATAATTATTTAAAATATAAATGAAAATTGTATAAATTTTTATTTTTATAAAATGAAAAATATATATTTTTTGTTTGAATTATTTCTTATTTCTTATTTTATTATCAGTGTTATAGTTATTAAATATATTTTCAATGTTTAAAATTTAAGATTTTGAAAAAAAGATTTATTTATATTTGTGCCAAAAAAGGCTTTTAAAAAGATTTATTTATATTTGTGCCAAAAAAGGCATCAACTTTAAAAGTCATTTTAGGCATACTGTTAGTCACTATAATCGTTGACTAACGATATGCCTAAAATGATATGGTCAATGAAAGTTTATGATTAAAATGGCTCGTCAATAAAAGTTCATTGTTTTTCTTGTTTAGCGGAAAATTAGTGCTTTATTTCAACCAAATTCGAAAGTTGATGATTTAAATGACATTTTTCCCGAAAAAATAATTGAAGTTACTTAACCAAAGAACTAAACCAGGGCATTAAAAATCTAAACCAGATTATAAACCCATTTATCCCCCTTGTTCTAAAACGACGCTGTTGTGACGCCCGTTGAAGGCTTAGAAGGCTTATCCGGTCTATTAACTATACACCTTACTAACTCGTAAACTAATAAATCTGATCATATATATGTAGGATAAACAGATTTTTAGTAATAAATTTTGATCAATTTATGTATTTGTTTTAAAAACAATAAAATATTTTCAATCTTTTCCTTATCATCAGTATATAAAGGTTGGGCCAAAAGATTGTTTTTATTGTCCTAACTTCATTACACCCTTTTGTTTAACAATAATGGAACTTTGCGTAAAAGAAAGTATAGTGTCCAAGGGAACTATCCTGCTCAATGGAGCTGTTGTGTCTTGGGATGGGGATAACTCCAACCAAAACTCACATGGATACACATACACTAACTTGATCATATTCACACACGATCGTGTTTCCTATTTCTCCAACATCAGCGCATCATTTACAATGTTTATCCGGTCTATAACTATACACATTATTTACCCGTAAACTATTAGATCTGATCACATAACTTAGCTCCAAACAACAACATAATTCGTTTTTTTTTTCAGTGGACAACATATATGAAAGATAGTTTGGAAGACACGTTTTCAGGTTGAAGACAAACCGAAGCAAATACAAGGAATAAAAGGAACAAGACCAATTTTAATGATCAAAATACTCATTCGAACATGAGACGGCATGCAGCTGAAGCTCTAGAAGAAAGTGACAACTCCTTTAACATCTCATATTTTGGAACTTCCAATTCAGATGATTTGATTGTTGCAGTCTTTAAGTGAAGAGCATGTTCCAAAATATAAACCACAATATGTCTCTCTTGTGGTTTTCCCTTGTATTTCGACCAGCCGAGACTTTGTAGACTCGACAACAAACATTCAGGAACAGTGATCGGTTGATTCCAGTCAACCATAACTTGAGGCCTATGACGCTGATGTCAAAAACAAAAATTAGACTGAGACCAGATTGTGAATCAGACCTTAAAAAGAGAGAGATAGAGACAGTTAAACAAACAAACTTACATTTACATTCATTAAGGATATGCCTAGTCTCTTTAACTTAGAAGAAGCTTTGAGCAGCCGGACAATTTGATTCGGAAAAATCCTTGGGCATGTACATAACTCTAAGTGTTCAAGTTGGTTGAAGACAAAACTTCCATGAGGCCAAATCTGCACACAGAATACCAAAGTTACTGACAAACGATTACATAAAATGAGTTGGAAAGTGATTACCTGTGAACATAATGCAAGACGCTTGACAGATGTGATTGATCCAATAAGACTCTGGACCTTGTGGAGTTCAACATCTATATGTGCCTCGATCAAGTTAGGCATGTTCTCAACCAAAAAGTAGTGATGATAGAAAATACAATGAAGCCTAAGTTTGAAATGCTTTAAAGAAGGAGTTTCTATGATAAACCCATCTATATGAGGATTATCCGGTATACGGAGTGTCAATCTCTGCAAAGATGGAACAACAACAGTAAACTTTCTCATAGTATCATCACGTAAATCCACCAATAGATCTTCAAGAATTGGGCAATTAGATAGAAGCCGTTGAAGAGTTTCGTCCTTCAAGAACTTCACCTTATGAAGTCTCAGAGTTTTGAGAGAGGGAAGAGAGACCATTCGAGGAACATCCAAGAGGATCCCGCCAGCCAGTTTCAAGATGACGAGGGACTTACAAGTAAACAAGTTACTTGGCATTGGCAATATGTTTGACTTATCCGGATATGACGCATATCCTATATCCAGCTCACGTAGGCAGTGAGAAACAGCTATTGCAACCCACATGTTGATACTCTCCGGTTTAAAACGTGAATAATACAAGTCAATACGGAAGGTTTCTATTACAGGAGCTCTATGTAACGGCAGTTTTCTGTCGAGGAAACACCGTAGCCTCGCGCAGTCAGGATCTGACCCATGTCTATTACGGAACTCAAGTTTAGGCAACGACATCCAGAGATACTCCCACCGTTTCGACAAGATGCTTGTGGATACAGCAACTTTCGTCGGGACAAACAGTAAAATTTTAACAAGCAGTTCATCAGACAATCCACTGATCTGTCCATCTCTGAGAAGAAAACAAAACCCTATAATGTAACCGTTGTAACTGTCGACAGAAATCTAGACACAAAACAGAAAAGAAAACATCCTTAAAGACTAACCAAAACTAATTTAGTAACAAGAGACAAAAGAGGAATGTGACAAAACCTTAGAGAATTTGGATAGTAACGACAGATAACCCCCGACTTATTAACTATGATAAATTTTATAAAATAAAAATAAAAATAGTAATATTATAATATTATTAATAACTAAAATTAAGTAGAAATGACTGTTAAACAAAATATATTTTATTAATTTGATGAAAAAGTAAATTTTAACTTAAAACAAAAAAAAAAATTCAAATCAATTATTTATTCAAGTAGATGGTTCGCGACTTACTAATTCTGGAAAATATACGATCAAATCAGTTTATCAGATGGAGCAAGTGTACTCTGATATGGAAATAACAAGTCCGATGTATGGATCAAACGTCAATTCAAAAGACACATGCCTGGAAAGTACGTTATCCACCAAAGATGAGACATTTCTTATGGTAAATTATTTCAAGCTGTCTGTCAGTGAAAAAAAATTGTGAACAAAAGGGAATACAGTATGATATTGAGTGTGCAAGGTGTGGAGCAGCAGAATAATCAATCAATCATATTTTGTTCAAATGTCCTCTAACTGTTCAAGTTTGGACTCTTTCACATATACCATTGAACCTAGATACTTTTCCAACTTCATCGATTTTTATAATATGGATCATTTGTATTGGAAGGTGGTACCACAAAGGGAAAATCACCAGTTCACTTGGATTGTTAGGTACATATACAAAGGACGGAATAATATGGTTTTCAGCTACAGAAATACTGATCCTCGAGATACATTACAACTGGCAGTAACGGAATACATACTTTGGGAAGAGGCACATGCATCGCTCATACACCAAGCGAGCCAATCTCGAATGAGGGAGCTGGAAAAAAGTTTCAGAGTTGAAGACGAACCATACGAGAGTA
The DNA here is from genome assembly GCA_016771965.1 of Brassica carinata. NCBI lineage: Eukaryota > Viridiplantae > Streptophyta > Magnoliopsida > Brassicales > Brassicaceae > Brassica > Brassica carinata. Next base: position 883,832 of record CM028687.1, on the reverse strand, counting down.
CAAGAGGACAAGGCCGATTCTAAAGATCAAATACTCATTGGAAAATGAGTTGGCATGCTGCTGAAGCTCTAGAAGAAAGTGCCAACTCCTTCAACATCTCAAATTCTGGAACACCTGACCATTCAGATGATGACTTGATTGTTGCAGTCTTTAAGTGACGAGCATGTTTCAGAATGTAAACCGCAATATCTCTCTCATGTGGTTCTCCTGTATATTTTGACCAGCTGAGACTTTGTAGACTCGACAATATACATTCAGGAACAGTGGTTGGTTGATTCCAGTTCATTACAAGAAAACAGGCTAATACTGAGGGACAAAATCGTCGGTATGTCGTCGGAATAACCGTATTCCGACGACATACCGAGGAAATATGTCCTCGGAAAAAATTCCTCGGAATTTCATTTTTCCTCGGAATTTCCTCGGAATTTTCTAACGGAATTCCGAGGAAACATAATTCCGAGGAAACTGTGAGGACTATGGTTCGTCGGAAAATTCCGAGGAAGCATGCCCTCGAAAATTCGAGGAAGCATGCCCTCGAAAATTCGAGGAAGCATGCCTCGAAAATTCGAGGAAGCATGCCTCGAAAATTCGAGGAAGCATGCCTCGAAAATTCGAGGAGATCTTCCGAATTTCCAAAAAATATTTAAAAAATATTTAAAAAATAAATTAAATTTTCGAAATTTAAATTTGAAAATATAAAAATATTTAATAAATATATAAATGATTTTATAATATAAAAATATATTTTATATACAAAAACGTTTTCATAACCGAAAATTAATTACAAAAATAGTTTTAATATATAAAAATAATTTAATAATTACAAAAATAGTTTTAATATATAAAAATAGTTTAATAATTACAAAAATAGTTTTAATATATAAAAATAGTTTAATAATTGCAAAAATAGTTTTAATATATAAAAATAGTTTAATAATTATAAAAATAGTTTTAATATAGAAAATAGTTTAATAATTAAAAGAATAGTTTTAATATGTAAAAAATAGTTTAATAATTACAAAAAATAGTTTTAATATATAAAAAATAGTTTAATAATTACAAAAATAGTTTTAATATATAGAAAATAGTTTAATAATTAAAAAATAGTTTTAATATGTAAAAAATAGTTTAATAATTACAAAAAATAGTTTAAATATATAAAAAATAGTTTAATAATTACAAAAATAGTTTTAATATATAGAAAATAGTTTAATAATTAAAAAATAGTTTTGATATACAAAAAACGTTTTCATATTATATATACATAATTATCAATTAGATTTTTATAACCACAAAATTAATAAAAACTTAAAAAAAAATTCCATACCATAATCAAACTCTCAATAACAACAAATAATCACAATCCTCACAAAAAAACCATAATCAAACTATCACTACACAATCACACCATTCAACCTAACAAAAATCTATAAAAATCACCCTAACACCATAATCAAACTCGATTTTCGAATCTAAAAGAGAGGGATAGTGTCCTTACATGATTTGGGAGTGGAATTGAGGAGAAATCCACTTGAATCGCCGGAAATCGTCGAAGGAGGAGAGGGAGAGGCGGAGTTCATGAGGAAGAGGAAGAGAGAAATGGGGAAGAAAGGTCTGCTCGACCTAATTATAATAAAAATTCGACGGCTAATGTCCGCCGGAATTTCTCAGATAATTTAATAGGTTCCTCGGAATTTCCTCGGAAACCATTAATTTAATTTTCGAAATATTTGGCGGTTTGGATTGCGGGTAAATGAAAATATTCGAGGAAAGTATCTTCCTCGAATTTCCTCGAATATTCGAGGAAATTCGAGGAACCAGGGTTTTAAACAAAAACCAGTACCTTCCTCGAATTTCCTCGAATATTCGAGGAAATTCGAGAAATTCGAGGAACCAGGGTTTTAAACAAAAACCAGTACCTTCCTCGAATTTCCTCGAATATTCGAGGAAATTCGAGAATTATGGTTTGGGGTTTCAAAACATCAATTTTTTGCCGTATTTCATTTATTATACAAATGTAATGCATACCATTGAGGATTCTTTGTATAGATGATCATAAACCATGAAATAACAAAATTTCAAAAATAATGGTAAGTATTCCCTTTAACGTTTATTAAAATGTATAAGTGTTTCTCTTATGATGTGTGGTTTTCGCTCATGCAATCGTAAAAGTGTTTGTTATCGTAAAACACCAAAGTTTGACTTTATAATCTGGTTAAGACACTTAATGAAGGTTATATACGTGTTATTCAATCCGCAAAACGTTGTTTTCGGTTTAAAATCCCTAGTTCCTCGGAATTTCCTCGGAATATTCTGAGGAAATTCTGAGGAAATACTGAAAACCAGTACCTTCCTCGAATTTCTCGAATATTCGAGGAAATTCCGAGGAATTATGGTTTGGGGTTTCAAAACATCAATTTTTTTTGCCGTATTTCATTTATTATACAAATGTAATGCATACCATTGAGGATTCTTTGTATAGATGATCATAAACCATGAAATAACAAAATTTCAAAAATAATGGTAAGTATTCCTTTAACGCTTATTAAAATGTATAAGTGTTTCTCTTATGATGTGTGGTTTTCGCTCATGCAATCGTAAAAGTGTTTGTTATCGTAAAACACCAAAGTTTGACTTTATAATCTGGTTAAGACACTTAATGAAGGTTATATACGTGTTATTCAATCCGCAAAACGTTGTTTTCGGTTTAAAATCCCTAGTTCCTTGGAATTTCCTCGGAATATTCTGAGGAAATTCTGAGGAAATACTGAAAACCACTACCTTCCTCGGAATTTCCTCGGAATTTTCTGAGGAAATTCCGAGGAACCAGGGGTTTTAAACAAAAAACCAGTACCTTCCTCGAATTTCCTCGAGAATATTCGAGGAAATTCGAAATTATGGTTTGGGGTTTCAAAACATCAATTTTTTGCCGTATTTCATTTATTATACAAATGTAATGCATACCATTGAGGATTCTTTGTATAGATGATCATAAACCATGAAATAACAAAATTTCAAAAATAATGGTAAGTATTTCCTTTAACGTTTATTAAAATGTATAAGTGTTTCTCTTATGATGTGTGGTTTTCGTTCATGCAATCGTAAAAGTGTTTGTTATCGTGTAAAACACCAAAGTTTGACTTTATAATCTGGTTAAGACACTTAATGAAGGTTATATCGTGTTATTCAATCCATAGCGTTGTTTTCGGTTTAAAATCCCTAGTTCCTTGGAATTTCCTCGAATATTCGAGGAAATTCGAGGAAATACTGAAACCACTACCTTCCTCGAATTTCCTCGAATATTCTGAGGAAATTCGAGAACCAGGGTTTTAAACAAAAACCAGTACCTTCCTCGAATTTCCTCGAATTTCCTCGAATATTCTGAGGAAATTCGAGGAATTATGGTTTGGGGTTTCAAAACATCAATTTTTTTTGCCGTATTTCATTTATTATACAAATGTAATGCATACCATTGAGGATTCTTTGTATAGATGATCATAAACCATGAAATAACAAAATTTCAAAAATAATGGTAAGTATTCCCTTTAACGTTTATTAAAATGTATAAGTGTTTCTCTTATGATGTGTGGTTTTCGCTCATGCAATCGTAAAAGTGTTTGTTATCGTGTAAAACACCAAAGTTTGACTTTATAATCTGGTTAAGACACTTAATGAAGGTTATATACGTGTTATTCAATCCATAAAGCGTTGTTTTCGGTTTAAAATCCCTAGTTCCTTGGAATTTCCTCGAATATTCGAGGAAATTCGAGAAATACTGAAACCACTACCTTCCTCGGAATTTCCTCGAATATTAGGAAATTCGAGGAACCAGGGTTTTAAACAAAAACCAGTACCTTCCTCGAATTTCCTCGAATATTCGAGGAAATTCGAGGAATTATGGTTTGGGGTTTCAAAACATCAATTTTTTGCAGTATTTCATTTATTATGCAAATGTAATGCATACCATTGAGGATTCTTTGTATAGATGATCATAAACCATGAAATAACAAAATTTCAAAAATAATGGTAAGTATTTCCTTTAACGTTTATTAAAATGTATAAGTGTTTCTCTTATGATGTGTGGTTTTCGTTCATGCAATCGTAAAAGTGTTTGTTATCGTAAAACACCAAAGTTTGACTTTATAATCTGGTTAAGACACTTAATGAAGGTTATATCGTGTTATTCAATCCATAAAGCGTTGTTTTCGGTTTAAAATCCCTAGTTCCTTGGAATTTCCTCGAATATTCTGAGGAAATTCGAGAAATACTGAAAACCACTACCTTCCTCGGAATTTCCTCGAATATTCGAGGAAATTCGAGGAACCAGGGTTTTAAACAAAAACCAGTACCTTCCTCGAATTTCCTCGAGAATATTCGAGGAATTATGGTTTGGGGTTTCAAAACATCAATTTTTTGCCGTATTTCATTTATTATACAAATGTAATGCATACCATTGAGGATTCTTTGTATAGATGATCATAAACCATGAAATAACAAAATTTCAAAAATAATGGTAAGTATTCCCTTTAGCGTTTATTAAAATGTATAAGTGTTTCTCTTATGATGTGTGGTTTTCGTTCATGCAATCGTAAAAGTGTTTGTTATCGTAAAACACCAAAGTTTGACTTTATAATCTGGTTAAGACACTTAATGAAGGTTATATACGTGTTATTCAATCCATAAAGCGTTGTTTTGGTTTAAAATCCCTAGTTCCTTGGAATTTCCTCGAATATTCTGAGGAAATTCGAGAAATACTGAAAACCAGTACCTTCTCGAATTTCCTCGGAATATTCTGAGGAAATTCGAGGAACCAGGGTTTTAAACAAAAACCAGTACCTTCCTCGAATTTCCTCGAATATTCGAGGAAATTCGAGGAATTATGGTTTGGGGTTTCAAAACATCAATTTTTTGCCGTATTTCATTTATTATGCAAATGTAATGCATACCATTGAGGATTCTTTGTATAGATGATCATAAACCATGAAATAACAAAATTTCAAAAATAATGGTAAGTATTTCCTTTAACGTTTATTAAAATGTATAAGTGTTTCTCTTATGATGTGTGGTTTTCGTTCATGCAATCGTAAAAGTGTTTGTTATCGTAAAACACCAAAGTTTGACTTTATAATCTGGTTAAGACACTTAATGAAGGTTATATACGTGTTATTCAATCCAAAGCGTTGTTTTCGGTTTAAAATCCTAGTTCCTTGGAATTTCCTCGAATATTCTGAGGAAATTCGAGGAAATACTGAAAACCACTACCTTCCTCGAATTTTCGAGGAAATTCGAGGAACCAGGGTTTTAAACAAAAACCAGTACCTTCCTCGAATTTCCTCGAATATTCGAGGAAATTCGAGGAATTATGGTTTGGGGTTTCAAAACATCAATTTTTTGCCGTATTTCATTTATTATACAAATGTAATGCATACCATTGAGGATTCTTTGTATAGATGATCATAAACCATGAAATAACAAAATTTCAAAAATAATGGTAAGTATTCCCTTTAACGCTTATTAAAATGTATAAGTGTTTCTCTTATGATGTGTGGTTTTCGCTCATGCAATCGTAAAAGTGTTTGTTATCGTGTAAAACACCAAAGTTTGACTTTATAATCTGGTTAAGATACTTAATGAAGGTTATATACGTGTTATTCAATCCATAAAGCGTTGTTTTGGTTTAAAATCCCTAGTTCCTCGAATTTCTCGAATATTCGAGGAAATTCGAGAAATACTGAAAACCACTACCTTCCTCGAATTTCCTCGAATATTCGAGGAAATTCGAGGAACCAGGGTTTTAAACAAAAACCATACCTTCCTCGAATTTCCTCGAGAATATTCGAGGAAATTCGAGGAATTATGGTTTGGGGTTTCAAAACATCAATTTTTTGCCGTATTTCATTTATTATACAAATGTAATGCATACCATTGAGGATTCTTTGTATAGATGATCATAAACCATGAAATAACAAAATTTCAAAAATAATGGTAAGTATTCCCTTTAACGTTTATTAAAATGTATAAGTGTTTCTCTTATGATGTGTGGTTTTCGTTCATGCAATCGTAAAAGTGTTTGTTATCGTGTAAAACACCAAAGTTTGACTTTATAATCTGGTTAAGACACTTAATGAAGGTTATATCGTGTTATTCAATCCATAAACGTTGTTTTGGTTTAAAATCCCTAGTTCCTTGGAATTTCCTCGAATATTCGAGGAAATTCGAGGAAATACTGAAAACCACTACCTTCCTCGGAATTTCCTCGAATATTCGAGGAAATTCGAGGAACCGGGTTTTAAACAAAACCAGTACCTTCCTCGGAATTTCCTCAGAATATTCCGAGGAAATTCCGAGGAATTATGGTTTGGGGTTTCAAAACATCAATTTTTTTTTGCCGTATTTCATTTATTATACAAATGTAATGCATACCATTGAGGATTCTTTGTATAGATGATCATAAACCATGAAATAACAAAATTTCAAAAATAATGGTAAGTATTCCCTTTAACGTTTATTAAAATGTATAAGTGTTTCTCTTATGATGTGTGGTTTTCGTTCATGCAATCGTAAAAGTGTTTGTTATCGTGTAAAACACCAAAGTTTGACTTTATAATCTGGTTAAGACACTTAATGAAGGTTATATACGTGTTATTCAATCCGCAAAACGTTGTTTTCGGTTTAAAATCCCTAGTTCCTCGGAATTTCCTCGGAATATTCTGAGGAAATTCCGAGGAAATACTGAAAACCACTACCTTCCTCGGAATTTCCTCGGAATATTCTGAGGAAATTCCGAGGAACCAGGGGTTTTAAACAAAAAACCAGTACCTTCCTCGGAATTTCCTCAGAATATTCCGAGGAAATTCCGAGGAATTATGGTTTGGGGTTTCAAAACATCAATTTTTTTTTGCCGTATTTCATTTATTATACAAATGTAATGCATACCATTGAGGATTCTTTGTATAGATGATCATAAACCATGAAATAACAAAATTTCAAAAATAATGGTAAGTATTCCCTTTAACGTTTATTAAAATGTATAAGTGTTTCTCTTATGATGTGGTTTTCGTTCATGCAATCGTAAAAGTGTTTGTTATCGTGTAAAACACCAAAGTTTGACTTTATAATCTGGTTAAGACACTTAATGAAGGTTATATCGTGTTATTCAATCCATAAAGCGTTGTTTTGGTTTAAAATCCAGTTTCGAATTTTCTGAATATTCGAGGAAATTCGAGAAATACTGAAAACCACTACCTTCCTCGAATTTCCTCGAGAATATTCTGAAAGAGAACCAGGGTTTTAAACAAAACCAGTACCTTCGAATTTCCTCAGAATATTCGAGGAAATTCGAGGAATTATGGTTTGGGGTTTCAAAACATCAATTTTTTGCCGTATTTCATTTATTATACAAATGTAATGCATACCATTGAGGATTCTTTGTATAGATGATCATAAACCATGAAATAACAAAATTTCAAAAATAATGGTAAGTATTCCCTTTAACGTTTATTAAAATGTATAAGTGTTTCTCTTATGATGTGTGGTTTTCGTTCATGCAATCGTAAAAGTGTTTGTTATCGTGTAAAACACCAAAGTTTGACTTTATAATCTGGTTAAGATACTTAATGAAGGTTATATCGTGTTATTCAATCCATAAAGCGTTGTTTTCGGTTTAAAATCCCAGTTCCTTGGAATTTCCTCGAATATTCGAGGAAATTCGAGAAATACTGAAAACCACTACCTTCCTCGAATTTCCTCGAATATTCTGAGGAAATTCGAGGAACCAGGGTTTTAAACAAAACCAGTACCTTCCTCGAATTTCTCGAATATTCTGAGGAAATTCGAGGAATTATGGTTTGGGGTTTCAAAACATCAATTTTTTGCCGTATTTCATTTATTATGCAAATGTAATGCATACCATTGAGGATTCTTTGTATAGATGATCATAAACCATGAAATAACAAAATTTCAAAAATAATGGTAAGTATTTCCTTTAACGCTTATTAAAATGTATAAGTGTTTCTCTTATGATGTGTGGTTTTCGCTCATGCAATCGTAAAAGTGTTTGTTATCGTGTAAAACACCAAAGTTTGACTTTATAATCTGGTTAAGACACTTAATGAAGGTTATATACGTGTTATTCAATCCAAAACGTTGTTTTGGTTTAAAATCCCTAGTTCCTCGAATTTCCTCGAATATTCGAGGAAATTCGAGAAATACTGAAAACCACTACCTTCCTCGAATTTCCTCGAATATTCGAGGAAATTCGAGAACCAGGGTTTTAAACAAAACCAGTACCTTCCTCGAATTTCCTCGAATATTCGAGGAAATTCGAGAATTATGGTTTGGGGTTTCAAAACATCAATTTTTTGCCGTATTTCATTTATTATACAAATGTAATGCATACCATTGAGGATTCTTTGTATAGATGATCATAAACCATGAAATAACAAAATTTCAAAAATAATGGTAAGTATTCCCTTTAACGCTTATTAAAATGTATAAGTGTTTCTCTTATGATGTGTGGTTTTCGTTCATGCAATCGTAAAAGTGTTTGTTATCGTGTAAAACACCAAAGTTTGACTTTATAATCTGGTTAAGACACTTAATGAAGGTTATATCGTGTTATTCAATCCAAAACGTTGTTTTGGTTTAAAATCCCTAGTTCCTTGGAATTTCCTCGAATATTCGAGGAAATTCGAGAAATACTGAAAACCACTACCTTCCTCGAATTTCTCGAATATTCGAGGAAATTCGAGAACCAGGGTTTTAAACAAAACCAGTACCTTCCTCGAATTTCCTCGAGAATATTCGAGGAAATTCGAGAATTATGGTTTGGGGTTTCAAAACATCAATTTTTTGCCGTATTTCATTTATTATACAAATGTAATGCATACCATTGAGGATTCTTTGTATAGATGATCATAAACCATGAAATAACAAAATTTCAAAAATAATGGTAAGTATTCCCTTTAACGTTTATTAAAATGTATAAGTGTTTCTCTTATGATGTGTGGTTTTCGCTCATGCAATCGTAAAAGTGTTTGTTATCGTAAAACACCAAAGTTTGACTTTATAATCTGGTTAAGATACTTAATGAAGGTTATATACGTGTTATTCAATCCAAAACGTTGTTTTCGGTTTAAAATCCCAGTTCCGGAATTTCCTCGAATATTCGAGGAAATTCGAGAAATACTGAAAACCACTACCTTCCTCGAATTTCCTCGAATATACCGAAATGTTTCTTCGAATTTCCTCGAATATTCGAGGAAATTCGAGGAATTATGGTTTGGGGTTTCAAAACATCAATTTTTTGCCGATTTCATTTATTATACAAATGTAATGCATACCATTGAGGATTCTTTGTATAGATGATCATAAACCATGAAATAACAAAATTTCAAAAATAATGGTAAGTATTCCCTTTAACGCTTATTAAAATGTATAAGTGTTTCTCTTATGATGTGTGGTTTTCGTTCATGCAATCGTAAAAGTGTTTGTTATCGTGTAAAACACCAAAGTTTGACTTTATAATCTGGTTAAGATACTTAATGAAGGTTATATACGTGTTATTCAATCCAAAACGTTGTTTTCGGTTTAAAATCCTAGTTCCTCGAATTTCCTCGAATATTCGAGGAAATTCGAGAAATACTGAAAACCACTACCTTCCTCGAATTTCCTCGAATATACCGAGGAATGTTTCTTCCTCGAATTTCCTCGAATATTCGAGAAATTCGAAACCACATTTCTTGGTTTCCTCGGTATTTCCTCGGTTTTTGGTCAGAAAATTCCGAGGAACTCATTTTCCCTCGGTATGTTCCTCAGAATAACGATGTTTTCTTGTAGTGGTTATCCATTTTTGGACTTTCATGATCCTGAGATCAACCAAAAGATTTAACTAAATCCGGATTGTGAATCAGACCATAAAAAAAAATTATCAAACAAACTTACATCCATGTAGAAAAGGATAAGTCCTTCCAAGTTAGGAGAAGCATTGAGCAGCCGGACAAGTTGATTCGGTAAAAGCTCTTTGCATGTACATAACTCCAGATGTTCAAGCTGGTTGAAAACAAAACCTTCATCAAGCATAGCCTGCACACACACAGTATCAACATTTCTGAGAAAGCAAAATAATTTACATAAAAATGAGTTGATGAAAGGGAAAGTGATTACCTCTGAACATATTGAAAGAAGCTTGACAGATGTGATTGATCCCATAAGACTCCTGATATCAGGGAGTTCAACATCTAAATTTGCCTCGATCAGAGAAGGCATATTCTCAATCAAACCGTAGTAATCATTATGACTATGATCCACAAGTTCGAAACACTTCAAAGCAGGAGTGTCTATGACACTTCTCAGGTTTAAAACATGAACACTCTACTCTAAGGCGGAAGCTTTCTATATCATGAGCTCTATCTAACGGCAGTTTTCTGACAAGAAAACACCATAGCATCTCACGTTCGGACTATGAACAATCTGTATGACCGTAATCAAATTTAGACAACCACATCCAGAGACATTCCCACTGTTTCGACAAGATGCTTGTGGATACAGCAACTTTTGTCGGAACCAACAGTAAAATCTTAAGAAGCAATTCATAAACAACCCGCTGATTCTGTCCATCTCTGAGAAGTAAACAAATCCTATAATGTACCGTTGTTAAGTTTCGACAGAACCTAGACACAAAAAAAAAGACGAAGAAAAACATCACTAACCAAACTATTTAGTAACTAACAAGCGAAACCAAAGAGACAAAAAAAAAGGAATGTGAGAAAACCTTAGAAAGTCTAGATAGTTAGATGATGAGTGTTCTCCAAGGAAACAAAGTCAGAAGATAAACCCGAACTTGACCTGAGGAGTGCGAAAGTACTTGTTTCAGCATTGGATTGACGGTGCTGCACGAGAAGGAATCGACATAAATAAATAATTACTAATAGTAAAATCTGCCAGAAAGATGATGAAAGGATCAGGAGTTATTGCGCATCGGAGAAATTCAAAGCTTCGTCCACGCGCGCCACAGGCTACACCCATCAATCAAATCATAGGTTAGTGAATCACATTGAATTATCTAAGGGTTTGAATGTTGTGCAGAACAGATGCAGTACAAATGCAGGAAAAAATAATATCCAGATTGATCTGCACTTTGTCTCCATTCAACATAAAAGATGCAGAACAAATTATAATAATTAAAAATTAAAAGAACTGCATGCAGATAAATTTATGTGACAAAAAACTGCTCTGCAAGTAGAGGAGAAAAATGGGCTGGTCGCATAAAGGGGACCAATGGGCTGTCTTTGATTTTTTTTTTTAACAATTACCTTTTCTCCTTCACCTATCAAAATTTATAATACTTTATTTCTTTCTTTTTTTTTCACAACACTTTATTTCTTCATTTCACAAATTAAAAATTCTCTTTAAGTGTAAGTTTTTTTACTTTTCCTTATAAGAATTTAAGATAATTTTTCTTATACAAATATTTTAAAATGATATATTATATCTATATATATTAAGTATTATTAAATTTGATAAACACACACATATATATATATATATAAAATAATTTCAACATTTATTTTAAATATATTATTTTATTAATTTAGTTTGATCTGCATTTGTTCTGCTTGATCTGTATGTTCTGTATTTGTTCTGCGTGATCTGCATGATCTGCATGATCTGCATTTTTTGATCTGCGTTACCTATTCGAAGCCTAAATCTTCCGTGGGCCTGATTATATGGGCCGATGGTTCTGTCTACTTTTTCGCTTTACAACATTACAAATTTACAATTTACCACCGTTTATAAAATTTTAAAAATGCGGGGTTGACAATGAAAATATATATATATATATATATACTATATTAAAAGGTAAATATAATCAACAGAGAAGCTGTCCACGTCGGACTAAAAAATTGACCAATAGGATCGCTGGTTTTCGCCATGTCACCGATGGGATTGGGTATTTTGGACTTCGATTTTTTAATTCTTTTTGTTCGGCCAGCCCAATTAGTCTACCCTCTAGAAATCGTAACAAGCTTTCTCTCCACGATGCCTTCTCTGTTTCTTCTTTTCGTTCTTGGGCGATTCATCTTCTCAACGGAAAGTCGATCAATCGAATCCACTCCATCTCTGTGCAATGAATCCATCATTTATGGGTTCCTTTCGCATCTTTCCCTTTGATTTTCTTTATATCTCTATCTTGCTCAAGATAGTCTACACTATCACAGTCGAAATTTGCGATGAACTCCAACCGCTAGCCCACTGTTCTAGCGGTTTTATCTCGAAGCAATCAAACGGAACTAACGGAGCCTCCTCCGAGCCGATCAAACGCATCGGCCAATCCGTGTATCTTCCGCCGCATCGATCAAACATTATCGTCCTCTTTGATGTCAAGCCTGTTTTTGTTATCTTCATCTCTCAATCGGTTCAGTCTCCTCGAAACATAAATAGCCCTTTTGGTTTCCATGGGCGTTGAATCGTGAATCTACCGCTAACTCTACATCTCCCCATCTTAATCGATTGTCTAGCTCGCCTCATATGTCTTTCTCTGCCTAAATTTGCGAAGAAAGCGTGTTGATGAAGTAAAGAAGAAATTTCCAGGTTATCCAAGAGGCTTATACTCTCTTTTTTCATCTTTGTCTTAAAATATTTTATCACGGAAACAAATGGGAGTTTATTATTGGATCTGAGGATCTTCATTATTTCCTTGATCGTGTACTTTTATTATAAAAGTATTGTTTATGTCTCTCGATTAAGGTTTTCTTTTCTATTTGTTGTGGGAACATAGTTTCGTCGACTCCAACAAGAGGTTCGTGTATGATGTTGGAGCTTATAATAGTGATGATGATAAAGTGACCAAAACGTAAATTCTTCTTTTTCTTTTGCTAAAAGATAATGCAATGCTTCTTGACATGCCTTCTTTATGAACTATGTGGTGATGAATCATTAATTTTGGTTTACTGTGGAATGGGAGATTTCTTGAGCGAGATGGCGGCCATGATGAATCTCTGATAGTGTAAGACTCTGCATTAGTTTTTCCCTTTGGTTTATTATTGACATGACTGATTGTTTGATATTTGAGATGTTGATTTTGGCATGAGAATAATTCACGGACAGTTTTGAACAGTACAAGATCTGTTTAATGAGATGTTTCAAGGAGACGCCGCAGCATTCCCATCCTCATCATCAACGCCTTGGCTCGTGTCTCCATCTGTTTGTTCTGTAATTTAAGGAAGCCGATGGCGGTGGTTCTCTTGAAGAGGGTGGCTACGAAGTAAAGACGCAATGGGGCAGTTCTCATAAGGAGGTTGGTGATACCCAAGACACGAGAAACCGCTCTCATTCTTGAAGTTAGTCGTCCTTAATCCTCCCCGCTTCATATTTTTCTCTTTCTATTGCTTCTCAAATTGAAAAATGGTCTCCTAGAACATTGAAATGTCACTTTTCTTTTCCAGTGTATCTTTTTTCTTTCTTTTGCTGGTTCTTCCACGCCAAGTGTATCGGTCTTGACAAAATGTAAGCCCATCTAAAATATAGAATTTGAGTTTTTAATCTGTTCTCAAAGTATATTGAGCTGATGTCTCTATATATGTGTGTGATCATGCAGTGGTATTGAAGCTAAACAGCCTAACTCGCTATCCGTAAGTGTGCTGTGAGTGCAGCTTATCAAGAATGGCAAAAGATTGATGCTTTTCCCCTACGTTGGTTGCTTGAACTACATTGAGGAAAATGTTAGTCTCAGCCCTTTCTCACGAATCCTTAAGCTGCTTTGATTAGTTACTGTCAAAATGTTGAATCATCCATTTTAATGTTTTGTTTGAGGACGAGGTGTTGATTTCTGGATTTGGACATAAAGGTTATCTTTGTGGGAGATATTCTAGGAGTTAGGTTCAAGGTCGCCAAGGTCTCTGGTGTTTCATTTTGGGTCCTCTTCAAGGAGAAGAAGGAGAAGCCAAGATCTTAATTTATTAAAGCTTTTGAAATTGATTTCGACGTTATAAGCACCTTTTAAGTTCGGCCAAAGACTTAAAGGTTTTCTTAACGTGTTTAAACTTTTTTCTCAATGAGTCTTTTAGTTTAGTTTCATCTTATTTATTGATTTATTTACTAATCAATAATCATCTTATTCTCAATAAAAAACTCAACATTACACCAAATACTAAATATCCAGAGTACAATGACAAAGAAGAAGAAGAACATGTGTTCCTCATCCTTTGGTGTGTTAGTTATGGTAATCATTTTCCGGAGTCTAAATTTTAATCCTACTTTTAAATAACATAAAATATGTGGTGAAGAAAAAAAAAATCTTATTCCAACTAATAAAGAAAAAACCATAAAAAATGTCTCAACTAAATTCCATCAAAATTTTAAATACTCAAACTTTTTTGTTACCCGATTTAATACGTTCACTAAGTATTTTGCTTATTTTAATACACATGCTCATTTTATTACCCAAGCTATGCTCATTTTAATCAAAACATCAATAAGTTCCAAACGAAACTTACAAAAATATCTAAAATAAAAAAATCTTTAAAATTTCAAAAAAGAAATTTCATTTTTTTGGAATAAAGTAACTAAGTTGTAGATAACATATACAAACTTAAAATGATTAAGATAAATAATTTAGTTTTAAACTTCATAAAACAAAATAAATTTAAATGTAAACTACAACTAATATTATAATTTTAAATATTATCCACAGTTTAGATACTTTTATTCCTAAAACTTAAAATAAAAAAAAGAAACTTTAACATTTTGGGAATTTTGAAGATTTTTTTTAATTTTCATTTGAACTTATAATTAGTTTGGGTATTGAAAAGAGTATTGTTTGAAAAATAAGTGTACTAAAAGAAATAAAATAATTAATTTGGATATTAAGCCGGATAATAAAAAATTAGGTATAGAAATCTTAATAAAGGTACAAAATATTTTATTAAACTAAATATAAACTCAAACAAATCAATTTACATATAATACCAAAACGTTTATAAAAAAATAAATATTAAAATACATAATCCGCGCGTAGCGGAGAAAATTGAACTAATCCCGCTCTCGACGATTTGATGGTGAAATGAGATACTATCTAGTATCTGGTTAGTCAACTGTGATTCTAGGCCCAAATAGCCATTATCAATTTTAACATCGGGCCCAATAATAAAATAACATTGCGTACCAATATCAGACAAAGTCTAATTAATAACTCAATTCCAAAACAATTGAGAACAGCAAATCCAAAAGCTTAAAGAAGAAAACCAATTAGCCTTGTTTCCAGCTTAAGGGTAGAAGCAGAGCAGAGAGAGAGAGAGAACACAGCTTTTTCTTCCATCGTCTTCAAAGCTTCTCTCCCATGTGGATCTCAAAACCTTCGCTTCTTCTATTCCCACACATTTCTATACCAACATTCTCCCTCTGACACTCACTCACTACCTACAACTTCCACACCAATGCTCTGCTTCCTTCCTGCAAACTAGCAAAAAAACTCCAAACTCACCAGTAACAATGCTGCTTCCACACTTCTCCACCACCATTTTCCTGCTCAGCCTCTTCTTCACACTCCTCGAAGCCACTAATCTCACTCTCCCTCACCAACATCCTTCCCCTGACTCCGTCGCTCTTCATGTCTTAAGGTAAAACGAATCTCCACTCTCTCTCTCCTGAAAAAACAAAGTCTCATACTTTCTTCTTCCCTCCACTCTCACAGTTCAATCAATGCATCCCTCTCCCGGAGACAAATATATTTAGTCTGAATATCTATTAAATGAAATTTCGTACTCATATGGTTTATGAACATTTTATCTTGTTATAACAAAAGTTTTAAATCATTAATTACAAATTTTTAATGTATGCCTTTTAATAATTTTAGTATTTTATAGTCGTTTTAAAAGTTCAAACTATACCATATACCTAAAAATATAAATTCTTATTATATAGTTAATGTGATTGTTTAGTTTTTAATAATATAATATTAAATAAAAATGATAAAAGATATATAAATTATTTTCAATCTTTATTATTCAAAATCATTAATTGTCATATATATCTTAATTATATTAGGTAAATCTATAGCTTTGATTTACGGAAAGAATTAAAAATTTAGATTACCAATTAATTTTATGATTAATTTAAAGAAATATATAATATATATTTAAATGACCAATTTATTTCTCTAATGATTCTAAGATTCTTTCTAGAAATGACATATATCATCGCTCACAAATTACATTGTTTCTCGATCAATATATAAGGGATGATATATTTCATGCTTATAAAATATTCTACTATCACATAATCAAAATAAACAACCAAAAGTATATTTATGTTGGCCAGTCGATGTCGCATAATGCCAGGTTTAGCAAATTTGTTTCTTAATAATATACACATTTGTTTAAAATCAAGATGTCCACTTGACATGTAAGAAATTGATAGCACAGGTTGTGTATTAAAACCTTTGTTATCAGAAACAAAAATTTATCTATTAAAAAACAATAAAAGAAATTATCTGTTTTAAATTAAGTGGCATCTTTCTATTAATCTTATCTTTTCCCTTTATAATACTTTGATCGAAACAGTTAGAGAATGACAGCCGCCTAAGTAACGAATACTCGCAGAAACAAAACCGGCGGAAGCAAATTTCTCCGAAACTAAGCCTTAGCATATAATCG